>JACEGR010000100.1:0-431253 GCA_014170235.1 Listronotus bonariensis | reverse complement strand
CTGTATGTACAGTTTGAAAATAATAAATAAAAAATCTCTGCAGTTTGAAAATATTATTGTTTACTAAAATAAATACGGAACTAATATGGATTTTTGGTAGGCAAGGTTAGCCTATGAAGTATAAATAGTTCGATGTGAGATTAAAATGGTATCATTTGATCATTTATAAAAATTTAATCAAGAGCCATGAACTCCTTTGTAAGTATATGTAATTAAATTTTAATATATAATATAATAATTGTATAAAATATTTACCGTAAAGGACTAGTTCAAAATTATCAATTTTATTCTAGGTCGTAATTGCCGTCTTCGCCTGTTTGGCCGCTACCAACGCTGGTTTGTATCACGGTCCTTCCGCCAAAATCCTCCAAGGACCTAGTAGCAAAACCACCGTTGTGGGACCAGAAGGAAGCGTCATTTCTGCCGTTGCCCCAGGAGGTCAAATTGTACATGAAGAACATCCAGGAGTTGTAGCTCACACGGCACCTGTTGTACATGCCGCCCCTGCTGTAGCCTATGCTGCCCATGCCGTCCCTGTAGCCTATGCTGCCCATGCCGCCCCAGTAGCCTATGCTGCCCATGCCGCCCCTGTATCCTATGCTGCCCATGTCGCCCCTGTATCTTATGCTGCCCACGCTGCCCCAAGCACCGTTGTATCTCACTCTTCTGCATATGAACATGGAAACACAGTCGTAGCTGGACCATCTGGAACTATCTCTACTGGCCATGCTGTCCACGCTGCTCCAGCTGTAGCATACTCTGCTTCCGTTGTAGCTCATGGTGTCTCAGTTGTAGCTCATACTGCTCCAGCCTACGGTGTTCACGCACATGAAGGTCAATATGTCCATGATCACAGCGAAACCTTGTACGACGATGGATCTTACAAACCCCATATTTACGGTCATTAAATCTTTAGTGTTAAAAATGTAAATTATATTTACGGAGATTTAGTTTTGATCGTTTAGAATGTAAAAAAATTTGTGCCAATAGCAGTTTTTTTTTGTTTTATTTAAATATAAATGATATTTATTTAACAAGTGTGTTTTACTTCTATTTCCTAAAAAAGTCAAATTAGGAAAAAAATTTTTTTAGATACGTTTGTTTATAGAACATTAAAAAAATATATCTATATACAGACAGTTTAGAAATGGTTAAAAAAAGTTATTTTTAATAATAGTTTTTGCTTATAAAAAGTATGATTAACATAAAGGAAATGTTAATTTTATATACAAGGTTCACAAAAACTTAAAAAACATAATTTGAAGTCGTACCAAACTTAAGGCGGTAATAATTCTATTTAAGAAGTAGTAGTACAGTTCGCACGCGTTAAATTCGAATTAAAACAATTCCCCTTTCCTATACCGTGAAGATTTGGAATATTAATATACACATATAAACCTTCCTCTTGAATCACTCTATCTATTAAAAAAAACCGCATCAAAATCCTTTGAATAGTGATAAAAAACCTAACAAAAGAATTTTTGGTACTCCCTGTATAATATATTTTTTAAACACTAGTAATTATTTTGCAAATCTTTATATTTAGGCAACTTTGTAAACCTCTAGATGGTATAAAAACATAGTTAAAATGCATTTTAGTTTTAAAGGTTTTTTAATATAACATCTTTTTGACCCACCCTGTGTTGCAATTCTATTTTTTTTAAGCCGTAGATACCTGTGCACAATTCCAATAAACATTTTTTATTAATTGCAATAGTAACGACAATATCAAATTTTAAAAGTAAACTTTTTTTTGATATTATTATACATATTAATTCCTCTTAAATCAGTTTATTTATTTAAAAAACCGCAACAAAATCCGTTAAGTAATATGGAATTTTAAATGTAAACTATTTTTTTAAACACTCTGTATATGTTTTTTTGACATTAATATACATATAAACCTTCCTCTTGAATCACTGTATCTATTTAAAAAAACCGCATCAAAATCCGGTGAGAATAGTCAATATCGAATTTTAAAAGTATACTATTTTTTTAAACACTCTGTATATATATATATATATATATATATATATATATATATATATATATTTTTTTTTTTTTGATATTATTTTACATATAAACCTTTATCTTAAATCACTCTAACTATTAAAAAACAAAACGAATCAAAATCCGTCAGAATAGTAACGTCAATATCGAATTTTAAATGTAAACTATTTTTTTAAACACTTTGCATCTGTATTTTTTGATTATTATTACACATACAATATGAGCAACGCTGTTTGGTTCATCCGCAAGCAATAGAATAACAAAACAAGCACTATTAGTCACGCATGTTTACATGCCGGGATTTAGTTAGATAGTCTTTTTTCCTCACATTGCCTATATGTTATGTTATTTCACTACCTGTATAAACTTTCCTCTTGAATCACAGTATCTATTTAAAAAAATGTATCAAAATCCGTTAAGAATAGTAACGTCAATATCGAATTTTAAATGTAAACAATTTTTTTAAACACTCTGTATATGTTTTTCTTTTGATATTATTATATATAAATCTTCCTGTTGAATTACTCTATCTATTTAAAAAAACGCATTAAAATGCGTTGAAAATAGTAACGTCAATACAATATCAAATTTTAGTTATAGTTTATCCAAGATAGACGACCTGTGCCCACTTCTGTTGGGCGTTAGTATCCAAACTTTTTGTTTAATCATATTAAAATATAGCCTATAACACTCCTAAATAGTGTAGCTTTCTGATTGTGAAAGAATTTTTATGATAGGTTTAGTACTTAACTTATTTAAGATTAGCGGCTACAAACCCACAAACTCACAAAGTTACAAACTTTACTCTTTATATATTAGTATAGATTTTACTGATTAGTCATCATTAAATATTTTAAGTTTAAAAATAAACTTGTTCAAAAAGTTAAAATATTTTGTTTATTTGACCTTATACTTTGGTATTTATTAACCTGGTAAGTACCTAGTGGTAATCAAATAGGCAAAATAAATTACCTTCTTAGATTTTTTTTTGTTAAGTTAAATAAGAGTTCATCAGTTTTCAAGAAAATTTGAAAAAAACATAAGTAGCTTAACTCAAAAAATTATGACAAGAAAACAATTTTAAATATAAACTGCTGCTCAATTCAACTGCAACTGGAAATTTTTTGGTAAATTTTAAATTGTTATTACTCTTAAATAAAATGCAATGCAATGCACATTGAATTAAGGGTATTTTTAAAAAGCCCAAAAAGTTTATATGTATATGTATACCTTACATTTTAACCTTACTTTTGTTGGCCGGATATACCTAAACATCCAAACAAATTTTTTAGATTTTTATGCCAGATTTTGTCTATTTTTTCTTTAAACCAATTTTTCACCCATTTCCAGTTATCGTAGAGAAAAATCTTTTTGACAGGCACTTAAACGATCTAACGGATGGCCCAAAAGTTTTTTCAAAATTTGAATAAAGAAAGCTGCAATTTTAGGTCAAAGTCGATTTTTTTAGTAAAATTTAAAACTTCATATCTTCAAAAGTATTTACCCTTACGACTTGAAATTTTGTTATGTTGCACGCCTCAAAATCGTTTAATTTATTCATAGACGTAACGTAAATAACTTTTTTCTATTTATTCAAATGAACCCAAAATCAAACGGCTTCTAAATGGGACCACTTTTGACCTGTGTGCAAAATTTCATTTCGATAAAATAAAACCCTCGATAGTTATCGCGTTATGCTCACCTCAATTTTTTAAATTTTCGATTACTACAATAATTTGTAATAGGTAATTCGAAAAAAAATCGAATTATTCGAAATTTTTTCAAATTATTCGGGAACTTTCGAATAATTCGAATTTACGAATTATTCGAACCGAATATTGATATGTTCGATTCGATACGAATTATTCATAAGTTCGAATTATTCGCACACCCCTGAGAAAAATACAAATAGCTGACCTATGATTTATTATGTAGGTTCGCCATGCATGTACAAATTTAATTATTAATTTATTTAATTATTACTTGCTTACAATTAGACTAGTTTAAACACACTTTTATTGTAGAAAAAGGTCTTCATAATTTTTATAGATTCTCATCTTTTAGGCCCAGCTTCCCCTTTTATAAACCCAGCTGTGCCGGGTGCAGCAGCTCACAAGGCAGTTGATACTGTTGTTGCTGGACCATCAGGAACAATCGCAACGGGAAAATATATTGCACAAACTGCTGAAGATAGTTCTCAATCAGTATTAGGTGGTATAGGGACGTCAAATGGTTATATGGGTGCTATTGGCGTAGAAAGTTAATAAAATCATATTTGTTTAACCTTTTAAAATATCCGGAAAGCTATGCTTTAAGAAAACTAATAATAAAAGTTGGTAATATTATTACTGTTAAAATCACATAATGTTTTTTTTATAATAATATTATAAAATCACTTGCTTTTTAAACATTTATCTTTTAAACAACATATTGTCATAAAGTTGTTTGTTTATACGTTTCTTAGAGTCTTAACACTTTTCAAATATTTTTTTCTAATACATCGTAGATTTTGTTAATAAAATTACTAAATGCACACATAAAATACAAATTAAACTTTATAATTATAAAATTAGAGAAAAAAGTGTTATATTAATATTGTCATGTTAAGAAAAAAATTAATAAAATATGACATAACAGGATGTACAAACAATTTAAAAGTTGTTTTTTAAATTTAAATATAGCCCTTACCCTAATTTTTTGGAAACCCTGTGGCAATACCTTTGTTAAAATACGTTATTTTATGTAAAATCGTTTTTATCCCGTAAACAAATTGGTGCAGTTCGCTTTCTATTTGCATCCTTGCGGCTGATTTAAAAAAAACAAGTTTTTTTATTCTCGCATAAAGATAAAAGACAACGCTCTCAAATTTCCCGCTCAACGCTGGCCGCTGATGCTTAGTATTGTGTCAGAGGCCTTGGACTACAACTTTTTAACAAATACTTGTTTTAATAATGTAGGGCAAATTTGTGTAGTCAAAATAATAAAAATCGCTGTGAGGGTGATAACAAAAATTAAAACTACCCAAAAAGCTCATTTTCAGCATTTTTTAAAAAGTAAAATAGTTAGAGAAATTTTTATTCGCAAGACGAAATAGGATATTTGCATATAAAAGGTATTATTTATTCGACCGTAGTCGAAAACTACCCCTGATGAAAAAAAATTATACAAACTAAACAAGTTACCACTTTATTTTTTTATTCATAACTATTTTATGTAATCAAGATTTATTGGCATTTTTTAAAGATAATTATATTAAAAATTTTAAACAAATAAATATAAAAATTAAGTAAAAATACCTGTTTTATGCAGGTAAAAATGTGCAAACATCTGAAAAAATGATAAAAAAATTAAAGACTAACCTTACATTAATAAAAAAAATCTATTCTTAGACTCCAAACTAAAATGCTTTTAAAATTTCAGTATGATCATTTTTAAGCAAAATACAGTCACTTGAAAAACGTCAAAAAAATTTTTAAATTTTTTTATCCCTTCATTTTTTCCACTACTGTACTTAAGAAGGGTTCTGTTTTTTTTTAACACGCTTTTATTAACTTGGGTTGTAACTATCTATCAACCTATCAATCTGGCTGGCTATGTAACGGAATCTTTGAGCCTAATTTTAACCAACTTCCAGCTATTCGATTTCTTTGAAACTTTGCACACGTATTAAGGAAACATGACAATGCAATAATCTGCAAACAGTATCCCGTTATCTTTTTTGGATCGCCAGGAAAAAAATTCCATTATATTATAAAAACAACACCTAGGATGCCATCTGTTGGCAACATTTCAAACTTTGCTATTAAATGAAGAAGAAATTTTTTAGTTTTTACACAATTTGGTTAGTTGCACCATGGGTGTTCAATTTTTATGAACAATAAAAATATAGGGTTAGTTGCACCATTGGTGTTCAATTTTTATGAACAATAACAGTTAATAAATGCCGTTAACACGCTTTTTTATTAACTTGGGTTGTAACTATCTGGCTATGTAACGGAATCTTTGAGCCTAATTTTAACCAACTTCCAGCTATTCGATTTCTTTGAAACTTTGCACACGTATTAAGGAAACATGACAATGCAATAATCTGCAAACAGTATCCCGTTATCTTTTTTGGATCGCCAGGAAAAAAATTCCATTATATTATAAAAACAACACCTAGGTTGCCATCTGTTGGCAACATTTCAAACTTTGCTATTAAATGAAGAAGAAATTTTTTAGTGGGTTGCAATATATTGGCAACGGTCCAAACATTGCCTGGATTGCCATCTGTTGGCAAAATTTCAAACTTTGCTACTTAATGAAGAAGAATTTTTTAGTGAGTTGCAATCTGTTGGAAAAATTTTAAAATTTGCCACTCTTGTTCATTAAAAAAATTTTCGCCATTTTGTCAAGAGTAGCAGAAACTAAAAATGAAAAATAATTAATAGTTTAAAAACTAAAAACACGCTTTTATATGCAACCGAACTAAAAATTAGAAAATAATTTTTCATTAAAAAAATATTGTCATTTCATAGTAAAAAGCGTGGGGTGATAAATATATTAAATGTTATAATTATTATATTTGCAAATATCTATGATGGAAAAGTTATGAAAAAATAGTAAAATGCACCCCACGCTTTTTACTATGAAATGACAATATTTTTTTTAATGAAAAATTATTTTCTAATTTTTAGTTCGGTTGCATATAAAAGCGTGTTTTTTAGTTTTTTTAAACTATTAATTATTAACTTGGGCATTAGGTTAAGGCCGAAAGCCTAAATATAAATGTTTTTTTTATGTCTTCAGTACGGATGTTTCGTAACACATAACTTAAATATTTGCAAATATTTGCAACTGTGTCGAAAAACCATCTGCGGAAAAATATTGATTTCTCATCTAGACCCTTAAACAAAATAAAAGTGGAAAATTGAATGCTCCTTTAGTTAGCCCGTATAAGGATATATAATTGTTGAATTACATGTTTTCTAGTTAGAAACTTCAAAAGGAAAAATTATATCATTTATTTGGAGCAGAACCGTAAAAATACCTAAAAAACATTTGATTTTTCACAGCGCGATGATGGTAAACATGGAATTACTTGCTGTAAGTGAAGGATCACTAAAAAAAGAAATAGGTATTTTTAAATTAAATAAAAAATGTCAGGGGTTATGGGAGACCCTATACTTCAGACATGAGAACAACGTTACAAAGGAGAAGCCGCGTGGCGTTGCAATTTGGAATTTTTTAACCTAGATTTTTATATTCTAAACTTTAAAAACCATTTAAATTAGTAACTTTCTATGTATTTAAATAAAACGTCATTAAATTTATTATTTCCAAATAAACAAAAAAAACAAAACAAAAATTTTACTTTTTAGAATAGTATGCCCAATAAAAATAAACCTGCTAGATGTTTATAAATTTCATTAAAATTACTTTTTGTGTATTTAGGTTCACTAAATTTATTTATTGAATATTATTTTTTTTATTTTTGTCGTGAGCTAGGCATTTTATTAAATAAAACAATGTATTTTCTCAATACTTTAAAAAATGCTTAAGTATGTACAGGTTGTAATTAATAAATAAAAATATTTGCTCAGTATTTTTAGTAGAAGTAGGTAGTAAAAATATTATAATTTACTATATTAAATACGGAACTAATACGGATTTTTGGTAGGCAAGGTTACCCTATGAAGTATAAATAGTTCGATGTGAGATTAAAATTGTATCATTTGATCATTTATAAAAATTAAATCAAGAGCCATGAACTCCTTTGTAAGTATATTTTTATTTTCTTATTTAGGTGATATTGTACCAAAAGCATTTTGTTTTTAATTTAAATAAAAATTTATTGACAAAAAGCGTTCTAAAAAAATATTAATTCTATTTTAGGTCGTCATTGCCTTCTTCGCCTGTTTGGCCGCCACCAACGCTGGTTTGTATCACGGTTCTTCGGCCAAAATCCTTCAAGGACCCAGCAGCAAAACCACGGTTGTAGGACCAGAAGGTAGCGTAATTTCTGCCGTTGCCCCAGGAGGTCAGATTGTACATGAAGAGCACCCTGGAGTTGTAGCTCACACCGCACCTGTTGTACACGCCGCACCCGCTGTAGCCTATGCTGCCCATGCCGCCCCTGTAGCTTATGCTGCTCATGCTGTCCATGCTGCCTACGCTGCCCCAAGCACCGTTGTAGCTCACTCTTCTGCATATGGACATGGAAACACCGTTGTAGCTGGACCATCTGGAACTATCTCCACTGGCCATGCTGTCCACGCTGCCCCAGCTGTAGCATACGCTGCTCCCGTTGTAGCTCATGGTGCCACAGTAGTAGCTCATGCTGCTCCAGTCTACGGTGTCCATGGACATGAAGGTCAATATGTTCATGACTACAGCGAAACATTGTACGACGATGGATCTTACAAACCCCATGTTTACGGTCATTAAATTTTTAGTGTTAAGAATATAAATCTCATATTTACGGGGTTTAGTTATGATTGTTTAGAATGTAAAAAAATTGTGTGCCAATTGGTTTTTTATTTAAATATAAGGTATGTTGATTTAATTTATGCGTTTTACTTCAATTATCTTAAAAAAGTTAATTTAAGAAAAAATATTATTCCTTTTTAGATAACTTTGTCTATAGAAAATTATGGAAAAAATGTCTTTATGCAGACTACCCAGAAATGGGGTTTTAAAAGTAATAAATGGATAAAAAACTATTTTTTTGACAAAAGGTTATTTTAAATAAAAACATTTTGCTTGTAAAAAATATGGTTCCGAAAAAACATTTTGTTTTTTGTATACAGGGTTCGCAAAAACTTTAAAAAACCTGAGTTTTCTTACAAGGTATTTATAATAGTGTAGTCTGTGAGAAACTAAGATAAATTATACATTGTGTATGGATTGCTGCCTTTTATTGTAAGACGCTTTATATTCTTTAAAAAGATTTGCAATATTAATTTGTTAATATGACTTATAACACTTTTACACTACCAAAAGATATTTCTAGTTAAGTCAGTTTAAAATTAAACATTTAAAAAAAATGTAAAAAATATTATACGGTATATTCGATTAAGTGTGAAATAAACAGAAATATTGTAAATTACAATTAAATATTCTACATAAAAGTTAATGCATGATGGTGCTGGTGCTATATTACCAGTAGTCAGCTTTATTAAAGGGTAAAGGATAAACAAAGTAGGTCAAAAAGCTAAAAATTGTTTAAAAATAAGTTTTTTTATTTACAGAAGTACAGCAAAATGTTTAAAAAATTTAGATACAAAAGTTTTGTCCTAATATTGAATCATGACCTTCCATTAAGATTTTTAAAATTGTTTGGAAATCTTTAAACTATTCCTGTATATTACATTTTTTTTATTCAGATTTAATATTTTATTAAAACAGTTGAAACTAATTTAATTTAATTTTGATTTAATCAAATAAAACTTAATTAGTAAAATGTAACTAAATTTATTTTTAATAGCATATAGTTTTTTTGTAATAATATTTAGCTATACCCTAGAATTCCACAAATATGTTTTGTAATGAGGCTACAATATAAAAAAATATTTGTAAACCATACAAAAGTTTTTCTTATAAATTCATGAAATGATGAAAGTCTTAAAAAAATTAAAAAATGAAAATATAAAAAATTTGGATCGTTATTAGACATAACTTATATTTTAGAACAGTTTTTCTTTAACATTTTGGTATATTTTTTATTATACTTTTCTTCTATGCAGTTTTCAATATTTTGGTTTCACCCTCTATACCATTAAACTTAAAAAAAATAATAACTAAATAATGTAATTAAAAATATAAAATATGCACATGAAGTAACTACTTTTACTTTTTAAAAACCGAACAAAATTGTATAAGGAAATGTTGTAAAGAATTAAATTTCTTGTCGAAATTTAAAGTTAAAGCAAAAGAGTAAAAAAATAAATTTTTAATTTTAAATATATATATTTTTTTAAATTCAATGCCTTATGCCAAGTATTTTAAAAACTGTTAATCCATAATGTAAAAAGTTGACATATAAATATTTTTCTTATTTTAATTCTTTAACTTAACGTCAACAATGTTTTTAAGGCATTTGACTGTGTAAATCGTGAAGTTTATTTTAGTAGGTTAAAGCATAACACTATTTGTAAGCCTTAAAATTTATTACTTTTATCTCTACAAGATTCCCAGATCGATGGCTTTAACATATTTGTTTTAATTTATACAGGGTTATCTAAATAAAGTGTCCACCATTGGTAATTTCTTTATTTCTTAAAATTAGAAATAGTTTAAATAAGCAACTTTTAACGCCTTTAAGAATAACAAATGGAAAAGAACAGTTGATAATATGGTATATATATTTTATCACCATTAAAAAGATTTTTAAAATTCTTTTAAAAATCGATATGTGATATATTTAATTTTTCATAGTTTTGGATATATGGCAGTCGTCGGTATTTAATAGTAAAAAGTATTTTTTTATATAAAATACCCCGTATATTCATTATCGCCTTTTAAAAGGTATTTTAAAGAGCTGGAAATATAGCCATCCAAATCTGATATATAGTAGATATTTTCTCTACTTTATCTGTATCACTAAACCTATTGCTTATTAGGCAATCCAAACCACGTGATTTTTTAAATCCAGTATGGCGTCTGGTTGGCACACATCTATTTGTTTACATGTGTTTAATTAGAAGTTTGGAGTTTTGGGTGGATTTTTTGTGTTTATGGACAGCTTTTTGGAGTATAGTGTGGTGTATTTGTATTGTGTTATAAATATTTTGTATTTTTGAACTATGAAGAGTGAATATTTAACGAACTTACTGGTGCAACATCCCGATATTGGTCAAAGGTATATAACCTATATACTATATGCTTTAATATAATAAATAATTTTAAATTTGGAGAAGTTATTTTCAAAATCTAATGATTTCACTTGATGTATTTTGTTTGTAATGTCTTTCCTTACACTTTATAAACATTTCTTGCTGACAGATGATTTAATTTCATAGACAATATTATACACTACTAGGCTCCACTAGGGGTAGGAACACTAAATACAAAACTGTTTAACATTAAATATGATTTTAAAGAAATGGCAATACTTTCTGCTTTGTCAAAAATATCTTTTTATGTGGGCTTTATTGTTATAGTGTGTATATTTGTAAATTCATTTTATTACCATTTTTATAGAAAACAACTATTTTTATTTTGTAGATATCTGATTAAGTTCGGACATATCAACAATTTGGACCCATTTACTTTAAAGATGGCAGATTTAGATTATACCATGGATGGTATTCCGCCTGTTACGTACCCAGATATATTTTCATATCTGGTACTGACACACAGTTTTTACACCCTAGAGCAGATGAAGGCACATAAGAGTCTTGACGGACACAAGTATTTCTCAGCTGGGTTTGTTTTGAAAGCGGGAACAAAATTTGTGAATGAGAATTACGTCTTGGTAGGCAAGGTAAGTTTCCTATACCTACTTAAAACTCCAATTTTAGGTATAAGGGTGTTGTTTTAAATATTCAACTCAATGTTCAAGTTTTCTATAAATATCAGTTGAAATATTTTAAAATGCATGTTATTTGCAAGTTGTTATTGAAATCCTTTTTGTTCTTTTCAGGTGAAACATTCCCAAAGAGCAAATGCTAAGCCCCTTGATGCCTGGGTTATTATTAAAAAGGATGGATCAGTGTCCAGTGGCCATTGCACCTGCATGGCTGGTAATAGTGAAGTCTGCAGTCATATTGCTGCTCTACTTTTTGCTGCAGATTATGCAAATAACAAGAAAGATACAATGTCTTGCACAGATTTACCTGCTTTATGGCCTATGCCATCATTATCAACTGCAGTGTCTATTGTACCGATATCTGAAATGGATTTTGGCAAAGTTCCATCGTCACAACAATGTCCCTTAACCAGAGCGGAACATGCATCTGATAATTGGTATATCCAAAGAGCTGGTAGAATAACTGCATCAAAATTTAAAGGAGTATGTAAAACCAAAAAGACTCTCCTTCTTTATCATTAATAAAGATGATTTGTTACCCCACAAAATCATTGTTCCGAACAAAAGCAACGGAGTGGGGCTTGGAACATGAATCAGTGGCTGCAGAGAAATATCGTGAGGTAATGGAAGACGACCATATTGATTTTGTCATAAATGATGTGGGAATAATAATAAATCCAAGGTGGCCTCAATTTGGAGCATCCCCAGATAGACTGGTTTTCTGTGAATGTTGTTTAGGTGGTGTTTTGGAGATAAAGTGCCCTTATTTATTATATGCGAATGACATTAAAAGTATAGAGGAGTATGCCAAATTAAAAAGTTCATGTGTCATAGTAAAAGATGATAAAATTATATTAAAACGAAATCATACCTATTTCTACCAGGTTCAAATGCAAATGTTTGTATCCAATTTGCTATATTGCGATTTTGTTATTTGGTCCCCAAAAATCTTTTTTAAAGAGAGAATTTTTCCAGATTCTAATTTTTGGGAACAAAATTGTGAAATTGGTTTAAAATTTCACCGAGAAGTGATAATGCCCGAACTTTTAGGTAGATATTTTACAAGAAGGGAGGGATCAGCCAAAATAACATTTTGGTGTAAATGTAAGGGTGTGGATGATGGTACACCTATGATAAGTTGTGAGAATGAGGAATGCCCTATTAAATGGTTTCATTTTCAATGTGTCGGGCTCACAAAAATACCAAAATAATATTGGTTTTGTAGCAAAGAATGTCAAACTGCTACAAATATTAATTAGACGCCATTTTTTATTATACAATATTAGAGTATGTTCTTCATTGCTCACAACTATTATTAAACGTACCACAAAGAAATTTAAGAGACTATGGCTTGTTCTGTATTGATTTTCACAGAATAAACTAGGGTAAAGGTTTATGTATTAGTTGATTTGCCTTTTACATGATAAAGTTTGCAACAATTTGGACATGTAAAGTGATAGTGAAATACTTTTTGAAAACAAATTGAACAAAATAGTTTATCTCAAACTGGATGTAAGTTTGTTAATTTAATGTATTTTGTAAACATTTATTCATATGTGATTTAATTATTTTAAATGGTTTGGCCATATACACTGTGTTAAAAAGTCCCGGACCCCTAAATATCTCCCAGCATAATCGAGATAGAAGAAAAGTGCTATTTAATATTTATAAAGTTTTCAAAAATCTACGATTTAAAAATAGTTTAAAGTATACAGGGTTGCTCAAAAATTTGTAGCGCATAAAAATATGTTTTTTTCTTATGGAACACCCTGTATATTATTGAATTTTTAGATAGTATCTAAAATTCTAAGCATATTTGGTGCAGGATGACCGACCTCTAAAATCGATACGTTTCTGAGATAATGGCATTTAAAGTTTGGCATTTTACACACTTTGAAAAGGCATAAAATCTAAGTAGTATGAGTTAGAACAAAATGAATTGTACTTTGTCATCTTAGTTTTTGATAAATCTAGACTGATAATGATTTCAAAATTTTGCAAAATATGTATAATTTTGGAAATTTCCCAAATTTTGAAAATTTTCAAATTATGACTTTAAGATAGATCATTAAAAACTAAGACAGGAAAGTACAATTCATTTTGCTCTAACTCATACTATTTAGATTTTATGCGTGCGTCAAATGTGAAAAACTTAAACTTTAAATGCCATTATCTCAGAAACCATTGGTTTTAGTGGATCAAATATGCTTGGAATTTTATGTGTCATCTAAAAATTCAATAATATACAGGGTGTTCCCTAAGAAAAATTCATATTTCAGTACGCTACAAATTTTTGAGCAACCCTGTATACTTCAAACTATTTTTAAATTGTAGATTTTTTAAAGTTTATAAATGTTAAATAGAACTTTTTTTCCTATCTCGATTATTTTGGGAGATATGTAGGGGGTCCGGGACTTTTTAAACACCTTGTATAAAGTATTTATATGTATTCATTTATATAAATAAAACCAACCTAAATTATGTTTTTTCTTAATTCATTTATTTTTTGAAGTGTACAAAAAAGACAATTATATGTAAAGCGACACATACATACATACATGTAGATAATATAAATAATAAATTGACTAGCACAGGAAATGATTGTGTTTAATTATTATATTACAGGGTGTTTTACAACCTATCCGACAAATTTAAAGGGATAATTCTTTAGGTCATTTAATAAAGGAAAGTTTAAAAATTTCTAGGTAAAATGTCATTCGTTTAAAAGATACAGTGTGTCATAGTTGGATATAGTAAATATTTCAACTTGACAACCTGTATCTTTAAACAAACAACATTTTCCCTAGAGATTTTTTGTCAAAATGTATTATTTTTGTGTGTACTTTCTCCAGTTAGTCTAAGTCGGCATAAACTGGGACACAAAAAAGAAATGATTAAGATTTCAGCTCGGATTTCAGTTAAATCTAATCAAAATATAAAACACGATTTCTTAACTATAATACATAAAAATACTTTAACTTATTCTACATTAAAAAATATCATTATAATATATACTTATATATACAGAGTCATACAAAAAACCTAATAAAATATTAATTAGGTCCAACATAAACACTTAATTAACACAAAGTTTAAAATATAAATAAGAGTAAAAAAATTAAAATCTGTAACTAAGAAACTCATCCAACCTATAGAATGATTTGGAAGAAAAACTTTCTTAATATGATATTTCAATGTCTCAGAGTTTAAATATGCTACAAGCAAAACCAGGTAATTATGAATCACCCTTAACAATATGGTACAACTAAAATTAAATATCAATTCTCGCTAACATAATATTGTAGATATTTTGGTAAATGCACTAAACATAAAAACTAATATTGTCCATATTATAATATTAAAAAATATACATCTAAAACCAAGTCCCAAATAAAAATTACCCTGGTACGATAGGAGGGATCATATTGATTAAACCACTACAAACTGTAACAATCTTATCTAATACACAAATTTGTTCATTTCCTACTTTTAGCATGCTTATCGGTAATGGCCCTTTAAAAATCCTGAATTTATTTTTGATTACCCCAATAATCCTTTCTACATGAATCCTGACATGAGCAATATGTCTAGTAGCCTCAATTTCCAGGGGATGTAGCTGAGTTTTGCCCTTAGTAAATGCTGGAATCACCAATTTTGCCTTTAAAACACCCAATGAATCACCTATTAAAAACCCCTATCAGCCAAAACTACATCCCCTGTTTTAATATGATTTAAAAAATCTCCCAGCTCCACCATTTGCTTGTCTGAGGTTCGACCTCCCCAACCCTTACTAATGTAACTTATAGTTCCTTGGGGGTAATGCCTATTAAGAATTTAATAGTGTGATGATGCTTGTAGTTTGACCAACATTGCTGCTGAGTTAAATAATTATCAGGTCTCTCAATAAAAACTTCAAAACAGTCTATGATAATTGTTGTTTTTCTTGGAATGCTTCCTTAAAACAGGAAGGAATGTTTGCTTTTGCATCATCAGGCTCAGGCCAAATTATTATTTTTTTTAACCGTCTATACAAGATGTGAATGATATTTTGAAAATATGTGGTGGCTGTAGTGGGAGATATCTTAAATCGAAAGGCCAAATCTTTAAAATGCAAATTTAATCGTAGTTTTATTAAGGTAAGTAATAATTGATTAAATGAAGAAAGAGCTGTAGTAGATGTGGATATAACATATGATTCCACTTCAGGAAAAATAACCTCAATAACAAACTGGTAATCAAAGCCAGTGTAATATTTCCACATTGATTCATTATTTATATTTTCCATCAGGTTCATAGGACAATTTTCAACTTTCTTTTCCAGTTGTGTAATTTTACTACTTGCAAATTTAAGTTGATCTTCTTTTGTAGCCAATGCATTCATAGTAAGATCTGTTTGCGTAGCACAACCTGGGATAACTTCTTGTTCAGTTTCTACCAAATTTTCCTCAGTCATGGTACCTTCATCTCTCTAAAACAAATACAAATATATATATAAGTTCGAGCATTTGTCACATAATGAGGGGGAACAATAACGCCCTTGGTTTGAGCTAAGCATCTGGATATAGCAATGAGCATGATTTGATAGTATATATTTAGTTAAATTCTAATAATGTAGGTCGAGATATAGGTATAGCAATACTAACATTTTCTTCTTCACCAACATGTCTAGTTTTGCTTCTTTTCTCAGCTCTGTATTTTCTATCAACATCAGACTTACGCTTTGAATGACCTTGAGAAGTATGGCCCATATGTTGGGATGGAACCCAATCTGGATGATTTTCATCTCTCAGGGCACTTGGTTTACCTAAGTAAAACAACAGATAAATAATAAAACAATTCAGTTTTCAAATAATAGGTAAACCTATGGATATATACCTGTTATGAAATGTTTACTACACACCCTCTGATTTTTCAAAATCGACTCTGTAAGATCTTCCCTCTTAATTGCTGCTATCCACTTTTCGCGACGTTTAATTGATAAAGTATAAACTTCTGGATAATGAACAGAAGTTTGCACAGTAGGGACTCGAAAAAAACTCACTTTGTCCCGATCAGCACGGCTTCCACAATCCACCACAATACAGGTTAATGGCATTTTACAGTTTATATTCCTAACACGGATGGGTAGAAAATAGATTTATATTTTGTTTCACGTCAAAAAATCACTAAAATTGACCATAAAGGATGATAGTTTCAATAAAAAACACATGAAAATTTTTGTAAACATAAACGTAACCCCAATTTGTGTGCCAACCAGTCGCCATATTGAAAAAATTTGACAGATCGTTGGATTGCCTAATAGGTTGAAGCTGTGACAATAAAATGAAAATTTAACCTTATTTTTGGATAGGTGGTTTTATATAAAAAAGCTCTTGAGTATGGCCATATTTGCAAAACCATTAAAATATTAAATATACATATCACATGAAGACTTTTGGTAAAGGATATTGAAATCTTTAAAATGGTAATAAAATATCAAAGGTGTTCCATAAAAAAATATATTTTGTCCTATAACTAAAAACTTGATTGGTAATCTTTTTCACGCATGTGCTGTTTTTTAAAATGAATTTGGGAAAATGCAAGCTATGCTTGAAAGATTTTATTTATTAATTATATATTATAGTATTAATATTAATATCTGTGTCAAATATTTTTTAATAATTATATTAATATACATATGTACTTTCAGCCACTTAAAAAATTTATAGGTAATGCCTGAAAGGAAAAGGTGGTCTAAAACGTGTAGAATACTAACATGTCGAGATTAATCAAAAAAGCCGGCATGTTAACATTTCCTGATAGGCTAAAGTTTTGACCACTTTAAAAGGTTGTAAAAGTATTACCTTCTTTTAAAAATACAATTTATATTAGTAATAAATTGTTTTTTAAGTTAAAAATATAAATTATTTTAAACCATTTTTTTAGTTTTATGTTGTTGGTTGTAACCTTAATTGACTTTTCTTAGAGCTACGAGTGATATTAAAAATTTATTAATAAAAATACGTTCGTCTTAATGGTAAAAATACAATTTTTAATCACTTAGTTTAAATAATCTGAACTGCTTATTATCTTTATTAAAAATGATTTACTTTATATTATATTAAAAAAGTAAATAAGATAAAAAAAAATAGATAAAAACCACAATTGAGGAGCATGCAAAAACTTATACATTTACTGTTGATAATTTGTATTCTATACATTATTTCTTTTAAATTTTGGCATGTTTCTTTTAACGGCTAAGTATAATTCGTGATAAATTCATTAAATCACTACTAAAATCTAGTAAAAAAAGGTAGTATTTTTTTTGTTGTACAACATAATTGTTAAAGATTAACTTTGTAACCGAGTAGTGCTCTCTCTTTACGCTAAAATTAAACAATTACATTTTTGGGCAAAAACCGATAATTACAGAAATTGTTTTTTGTTTTGGTTTTTAATTGTGTACAGATTTTTTTCTTTAACAGAAGGTAACGTACCCTAGCACCTAAGAGTATTTGGCTAAAGTTATATTATTTTTGATGGGATCACTCTAAAGAAATATTGTCATTTATCTTAAAATGACCAAAAAGGGATTTGTCGGTATTTTGCATTTTTACTTTTCAATTTATGTTTTGTTAACTAGTAATACGTAGGTATACGAACATACAGCATTATTCACGGTGGGAGTCCCATTAAAATATTACGTATACTACCAAACATATTTTTTTTTAATTTTGGCACTAGGTTTAAAAAATTACGATCTTATATATGGCAAATATATTACGTTTCTGCGACTTCCGGTTATACCGGAAGTGCGTATTAACTTGCCCATTTTAAATGGAACAGCCTATATAGTATTACATTTTCGAATTCTACACGAAATTCTAAACATATTTAGTTTATCATGTCCTGTACCTAAGTCTAAGCGTTTTTGACATATTTAAATTTACGTTATATTATATCACCGAATGCCAATTTTTGATGTAATAATGGATATTACTTCCGGTTTATTTAATGAAACAGCCTGTATATTTTTTCATTTTAATTTTATAGATTATTCCTGTTATAAATTCCTAAATATATCCATAGCCTGACTTTTGTGGTTTTAGAGAAATTGGCTTTTGAAAATGTAGAAACAACCGCACAATATTCTATGGGAAAACAAATAAACAACACAAACATTTTAAAAACTTAAAGTAGTTCCTTTAAATTACTCTTCCTATAGAGTCCATTGAAATACTACTTTCTGTTTAACCGGAAGTGCTATAATATTTAAACTTTTAAATTTGAAAACCCGGATAATTTTAATGGAACAGCCTACACATTTAAAAAAATGTAATTCTACAAGCCATTCCTGATATAAAACCTATACTATACCCATAACCTATCTGTTTTAGTTTTAGAGAAAAGGGTGTTTAAAGAGGTCCAGACGACGACACAATATCCATAAAACTGTTAATTGTTAGGTCGTTCGGACCTTTTCAAACTACATTTTCTCTAAAAATTAAAGAGATAGGTTATGGATATACAAAAGGTTTTATTTCGGGAATAACTTGTAGAATTTAAATTTTAAAAAATATACAGGTTGTGCCGTTTAATATATCAAAATTTTTATCACTTTCGGTTAAGCCGAAAGTAATAGGCAGAAACTATTATATACAAAATTAGCATCTTAAGACAAACTATAATATTTAAAAATGTAAAAATATACTACTTTACTGAAGGTAAAATGATGGATAGTAATTTCGTTGTCACCTGGTATATGATGTTTTATTTAAAATAAGCAAATTTATACACACTTTTGATATAACCGAAAGACCAAAGCACATAAAATATTTGCCACATTAATATTAATCTTACTTGAATCCAACGCCAAAATTCAAAAGATTTATCTTGACTAATTAATGTTATTTCTTATTAATTTGCAATATAAGTATACTTATTAGAAAAACAGCACCTATTTTAAAAATCACTAATTTTTAGTAAAATAAGCTAAGTTTATTTTATTTATTTACTATAATAAAACAGTTACTTTTCTTAGCACTTTTTTTATACATTTCTTTTACATTATTAGTATTGGTTAAAATTACTAAGCAAAAAAATCCACATAGTTTTGATTGTATACTACTGATTAACAATATGAAATACGGAACTAAACTGGATTTTTGGTAGGCAAGGTTACCCTATGAAGTATAAAAAGTTCGATGCAAAATTAAAATGGTATCATTTGATCATTAATAAAAATTAAATCAAGAGCCATGAACTCCTTTGTAAGTATATATTGTTTTTAGTGTTTTGGTGATATTGTACCAAAAGTATTTTGTTTTCTATTTAAATTAAAAATGTTGATAATAAGAGGTATTTACAAAATTATTAATTCTATTCTAGGCCGTCATTGCTTTCTTCGCCTGTTTGGCCGCTACCAATGCTGGTTTGTACCACGGTCCTTCGGCCAAAATTCTCCAAGGACCCAGCAGCAAAACCACCGTTGTAGGACCAGAAGGTAGCGTAATTTCTGCCGTTGCCCCAGGAGGTCAGATTGTACATGAAGAGCACCCAGGGGTTGTAGCTCACGCCGCACCTGTTGTACACGCCGCCCCTGCTGTAGCCTATGCTGCCCCTGTAGCCTATGCTGCCCATTCCGCCTCTGTAGCCTATGCTGCCCATGCCGCCCCTGTAGCCTATGCTGCCCATGCCGCCCCTGTAGCCTATGCTGCCCATGCCGCCCCTGTAGCCTATGCTCCCCACGCTGCCCCAAGCACCGTTGTAGCTCACTCTTCTGCATATGAACATGGAAACACTGTTGTAGCTGGACCATCTGGAACTATCTCCACTGGCCATGCTGTCCACGCTGCTCCCAGCTGTAGCATACTCTGCTCCCGTTGTAGCACATGGTGCCTCAGTTGTAGCTCATGGTGCCTCAGTTGTAGCTCATGCTGCTCCAGTCTACGGTGTCCATGCTCATGAAGGTCAATATGTCCATGACCACAGCGAAACCTTGTACGACGATGGATCTTACAAACCCCATGTTTACGGTCATTAAATTCTTAGCAATAAAAATGTAAATACAATTTTTAGGTTTTAATTCTTTAAAATGTTTAAATAAATTTGTGTGCCAATGTTAGTGTTTTTTGACCAAACAGATGTTATTTTAACTTGGCAAAAATAAATAAGCCTAGTTTTGTTAGTTGCTTTACCAAGCGTCTTTTATTTTTGACGCAAGATATATTTTTCTAAAAAAATATGTTAACTAACTCTACCGAAATTTTTGCAGGGGTGACTTTTCACCAAAAAGGTTGCTAGAAATTCAGGATAATATGTATTTTTTAAGAATTTTATCACAAACCTAAATATTTTAGAGAAACTTTAATTTTTATCAGTGTAGTCCGTAAGGAATTAAATGCAAAATATTTTTTAAGATAAAAAGATACGCCTCTGAGTTTTCCTAATATTAAAACATTTTTTCAAATTCTCCTTAATTGTGGAACAAATTTAAACTTTGTTCTTATTTTATGTAAAGTTTTTGCGTAAATAAATTCATACCATTTTCGGTATTTTCGGCCCTATTTAGTATATTTTATGGATGTTATGTTAAGAGTACTTTATCAATCGTGATACTGCTTGAGCAAGCAGTTTTGGTACATCGGCGAGTAAAAAATAACAAAACAAGCAGTATTAGTCACGCATGTTTACATGCCGGGATTTAGTTAGATTGTCTCTTTTCCTCACATTGCCTATGTGTTATATTTTTTAGCTCAACCTGTGTAAATTAAAAATTTAAAGATTGATGTACTGAAAAATCCTTTCTGTAGGAATTAATAAAAGCGTGGTATAAATTACTGTAGAATTAAATATTGGCGATAGGAAAGGAACATGCCAAGAAATTGTTTGCATTTATTTACGCCCCAAAACATACAGGGTGTTAAGTTAGAAATGTACGCCTTTCCTACCATTTTTATTTCTTATTTTACATAATAAAAAAATCAAATATCAACATTTTAGGATATTTCTGTAGTGTCTAGAACTGTAATTAAAATTGTATTATCTTTTAGTACATACATACAGGGTATGAGAAGAATTTTTTTAATGCAAATTATATTACCAATATTCAGATCATTTAAAGAGCTTTACAAAAATATTACATTTGATACATCTGTCTTTATTGGTTTCAGAAATATGGCCATTTAAATGTCAGGAATATGGGGATATATCAAATATTCATTAAATAAAAAACTAATAATGTTTCTTTTTTTGTGCGAAAAAGCTGCTACCTTTATAAAGTAGCATCTGAAGCTTAATTTCAACGATTTAAAAAAGAGCCGTTCGCCCTACTTATAATACCACTGTTATTATTTTTGAAATCACCTTATAGAATTTAGCTGACATTATTTAGGTATTTATGAATATTTAGAACTAATATTGTGATATGTAAAAACTTCCTTTTTAAATCTTAATTTTCAAAGTTTTTTAATAAGTCCTTAGGGAAAGATAAAAAAATATTATTTTACCTATGTTATTGCTGATTTCTGCTTGTTCTATACAATTTTTCATAATTCTCTTCAAATTTTTAAGCCTTCACTATTTAGGCAGAGGTCCGCAAAGTAGGAAATGTTATTTGGGCGATTAATTCTTCATTTGATGTAAGCCGCTGTCTACTAAGCCATTTTTAAAATTTCAAAAAAAAATTCACTTAAAACCAAGCCTGGTAAAAAAGTGGATGTTCCAAATTATATTGTTCAATTTAGTTCAGTTAAGGTGGGTGCAAATTTATAACCTGACACTACATCGATGGCATAAAAAAGTGAACAGATCAAATTTGTTTAAAATTAAACACGAATTTAAAAACGTATTTTAATTTTAAGAAAATGTAGTGGGGTACCATTTTTCATTAAAAAATAAATATCAATTTAAGGCGATTAACCAATTATAAAACGGTTTTTACCAATGTGTTGTGTTGACGTTTAATTCATGTATTATACGTAAAAGTTGTCACCCATTATTGCCGCGGTTAAAACCGTAAAATTTCGGTTAATTACCCAAATTTGATGATTTACTGTTAAAACCTCAAGGACGACACTGGTAAATTTTTCCATATAATTTAAAATAATTTTGTCCATTCATGCTTACTAAACATCTTCAAATATTCCCTATAATTATTTTTTAATTTCTACATCTGTAGTTTCAAACGTAGGATGGGTAGCTTAATACCTTTTATATGTTAAAAATAAAAGTAAGGGGATTGTGAGTTTATTACGTTTCTAATGGGAATTAAAAATTATTTTGTTAAGCTCTTTTAATTTAACTTTTTATTGGTAATTTAATATACAAGGTGTTTTATTTTAAAAAATACTTTTTGTCGTATCCTGTATAAACTTAAACAAAATATTATTTGGCTTTTCTCCAGAATAAAATTAAAAGTTTATTTAACATTTTAAGAAAATTTAAACTTTTATACATTATGAAGAACTATACTGCTCTTACACAATATAATAAAAGTTATTATTACTTTAAAAGAAATAAAATAATGAAATATTCAATATTAAGTTACTTACAATACATGTTTATAGATTGAAACCTTTTATTCTGGAGAAAAGCCAAATAATATTTTGTTTAAATTTAATCTCTCAGGAAACAAATAAAACATAAAGTATCCTGTATATCCTACAAGAAAAAAAATCTGTTAAAAAATACAGATACAACCGAATCCTCTTAACAAAATGGTGTTTTTATTTCTTTTATACGTTAAAAAATAAAAAAGTAAGGGGATTGTAAGCTTATTACGTTTCTAATGGGAATTAAAAATTATTCATTGGATTTGCTTGGCCCTATTTCGAAAACGAATTAAGATAGTTATATAGAGAGTGGTATTTTTTTAGATGTTTTAAAAAAGTCTTTTTAATGGTAAAATATTATATAGGGTGTTTCATTTAAAAAACATACCCTATGTCATACCCTGTTCATCTAAAAAGATAATAAAAATTCGATTACTACTTTGAAAACTACAGCCCAACAAACTGACATTTTTAATTATTTTTTACGATAAAAAAGTTAAGGGTGTGGTGGTTAGTTTATACCTTGACACCCGGTACATAGGCATGCTGTTGATATCTTAAACACTAGTATTTGAAAGTAAAGTGTATTACACATTTTTGATGTAAAATTTAAAAAAGTTTAAAGTTTTTAAAATATACAGGTTGTTTCATTAAAAACTCCATTCAACAATGAAAATTATGCTTTTGATTTCTCTTGTATGTTTAAAAATAATGTCAATAAAATAAGTGTATTCAAAAAAAATAAATTTTGGTTCCTTTTTTTTATTTTGTACAGAAACGAAGCTATTTTTGTGCATAATAAGGTAACACCTGCTATAAGGGCTCTAATTTTTTTGTTAATTATTCGATAAGCACCCTATCATTGTAACAAAGTTACAGTATGATTTTACAAGTCTCATCTGAATGAAGTTGGTTCAACTAAAAAGATGTATAGGGTGGCCCATCGAAAACAGTCCAGCATGGTTTGGGACCCTTTAAAAAAAAATAAAACAGTTGGACCCGTCAATTTATGATTTTAGGGGAAAACAGTTTTTGCCACTTTCACCCCCAAACTACAACCCCTAGCAGAGGTGAGACTCACCCCCGAGAATTTTTAAATAGAAAGATAGGTCAAATGATACTTATTTTGAAGGTCTCTTGACCATGATTATAACTGCCAAGTTTGAAGTCTCTGCTATTATTTCCGTTGATATGACAGCTTGTCAAAATTGTGATTTTTATTTTTTTAATGCATAATATTAAATTACCTGTAAGATTAAGGTACTTTAAACTAAGGAAATATGATAAGGGTTAAGGGTGAATCACACCCTCGCCAGAAAGATTAATTGATATGTAATTTTGAAGATCGTTTAACCCTTATTATATCTTATATGTTTAAACAAGCTTGTTTCTACAGGTAATTTAGTATTATACATTAAAAAAATAAAAATTAAAATTTTTATATCAACAGAAATCATTTATGAGACTTCAAACTTGTCAGTTGTAATCAGGGTCAAGAGACCTTCAAAATAATGTATCACTTAACCCCTCTTTCTATTTAAAATTTTGGGAGTGAGTCACACCCTGTTAGACTGTTGCAGTACAGGGGGAGAAAGTGGCAAAAATGTTTTCCTGTAAAATCAAAAATTGACGGGTCCGAGAGATTTTATTATTTTTTAAAGTGCTCAAACCTTGCTGGACTGTTTTTAATGGGCAACCCTGTTTACCTGTAATTGAACTTTATCATTGTAACAAAGTTACAGTATGATTTTACAAGTCCCATCTTCAACTAAAAAAATATATACATTTATCATTTTTCTAGACTGAGCATGGTAAAGAAATATTTCGGTGTATAAATAAAAACGAAGTAGGTACTAATACTACAAGTAGAAGCATTTACTTTGTAATAATAACTTTAAAAAGGTAATTTATCAAGAAGCACCTACTTTGATTTTCATAAAACTTAGGCCTTAGACCTTAAAATAGTTAGCCAGACAGAACCTACAGCTTAACTTGGGTTTCGAACCACGGTCATATTTGCGACAACTTAAGACTACGTCCCCACCCAGGGGGACATCCAACTAAGTAGGATCCGCATGTCTACGGTTGCGCAAGTAAAGTGTGTTCCGGCGCCTTGGTCCTTTGGTGGCCTTAGCGTCGATACATTTTGCACTTTGTCCGTCTGTTGTTGGGCTAACCAAACTTATAAACAAGTATTTTGACCGGAGCAGGATTCGAATCCACCCTCGTCGGTTGTGCGCCCAACGACCAAGCCCTTTTGGGGCTTAGAGAATATAAGGAGTGGAGTTTAAGCAGCTTCACATCAGACTACAAGTGTGTTAAAAAACTGCCATGCAGCACATACGCCAAAAAATTATTTTGCGAAGTACAGATATAAAAAGATACTATCTAAACTATTACTATACATATACTATACTGTATCAGCTATTTTTAAAGTATATCGGCCAGTAATGCAATAACAAAACAAGCACTATTAGTCACCCTATCCGAAATGTTTACATGCCGGCATTTGCGTTAGACTGTCTCCTTTTCGCCCATTGCCTAAAAACAACTTTATTTATCTGATTCTGTATATACCGGTTCAGTTAAATAATATAACACATAGACAATGTGAAGAAACGAAACAATCTAACTAAATACCAGCATGTAAACAGGAATGAATCATAGTGCTTGTTTTGTTATTCTATTACCGGCCGATGAACAAAACGCATTGCTCATATTGTATATGTAAATCAAGCTAGTTAACCAATATATACGAGACAATATTTATCTTTGATTTTTTTTCCGATAAAACCATTTAAAATCAACCAAAGTAGAAATTATTAAAACAATATGCAAAAAACAAGTACAATGGGCAGTGATCAAGGTACATTAAATGCCGAACTAGGTAACATCAAGACGGATCTGCTTTAAAATACTTAAACCAGGAAATCCATAAATTAGATTATAAAGGATTTTAATATGTAGGCAATAATAGTACTACCACCTTAGCAAGATGCTCTTTTTCTCTTAACGATCTCATATATGTAATAAAGGAGCATCTGAAAAGATTAGAAAAATTGCCAGACAATATAAAAATAAAACAGTTTTTAAATCCGGAACTACACTTAAAAGATATTGACCAAAACCAAACCCAACGCTCCTTAACAGGAGAAAGTGGATCCCATTAAATGTAAGAATTAGTACCGGTTCAGGGTCTATCTTCTACTAAAGCGAGGACCAAATAAAAAGTAAAATATCCGACAATTTTACAACAGTTTGACTTTTTTTCCCTAAATTTGCGGCCCTTTTATCTAGCGCTGAAGCGGTCGCTCCATGGCTCCTTGCTTGATCGGAGACTGGAATCTTAAAACAAACAGAAAGAGAAAACATTGAAGTCTGGAATCGTTGAATACGTTTGGTCTAAACACCACGTCATTAACTTGTCAGAAATATTCAATTATACGTATATGCTGATTGGCCCAGATTCACCAGTATTTTATTTATACAAGATATTTTCCTTAAAAATTAAAAGTGTTACTAATTTTTCTCTGAATATATATTATTTTTTAAGTAATTATTAATGAAAAATATTTTAAAAAGTTTGTTGTAAACAGTTAATCCCAACATAATTAAGGTTTGGTATAAGTTGACTGGGTATTATTTCTTTTTTGGTATTTTTTATACAAATTTTTTAACATAGTTTATACATAATAAAATTACTACAAAAAAACATATTAGATAGTATTATTAATATGGTATTTATGATATTAAGTACGGAACTTGAATTAATATTTGGTGGGCAAGGTTACCCTGTGAAGTATAAATAGTTTGATTTAATAATAAAATGATATCATTCGATCACTACCAAAAATTAAATCAAGAGCCATGAACTCTTTTGTAAGTATTTTTTTGTCATTTAAAAACCAACAATTATTTGTATTTTATTTTAATAAAGCATGTAATAAAGACGGGCAAGTAAAATGTTATTTTATTTTATTTTAGGCCGTCATTGCTTTCTTCGCCTGTTTGGCTGCCACCAACGCTGGTTTGTATCACGGTCCCTCGGCCAATATCCTCCAAGGACCCAGCAGCAAAACCACTGTTGTAGGACCAGAAGGTAGCGTAATTTCTGCCGTTGCCCCAGGAGGTCAGATTGTACATGAAGAGCACCCAGGATTTGTAGCTCACACCGCACCTGTTGTACACGCCGCCCCTGCTGTAGCCTATGCTGCCCATGTCGCTCCTGTAGCCTATGCCGCCCATGCCGCCCCTGTAGCCTATACTGCCCATGCCGGCCCTGTAGCTTATGCTGCCCACGCTGCCCCAAGCACTATTGTAGCTCACTCTTCTGCATATGAACATGGAAACACAGTCGTAGCTGGACCATCTGGAACTATCTCCACTGGCCATGCTGTCCACGCTGCTCCCGTTGTAGCTCATGGTGCCTCAGTTGTAGCTCATGCTTCTCCAGTCTACGGTGTCCATGCTCATGACGGTCAATATGTCCATGACCACAGCGAAACCTTGTACGACGATGGATCTTACAAACCCCATGTTTACGGTCATTAAATTTTTAGTGTCGAAAAACGTTAGTATAAAAGTTGTTAAATATGTGTTCCATTGTTAGGTCCCACAATCATGTAAATATTTTAATTATTAATGTTTAGAATTTAGAACAATAAATTTAAAGAGCCAATGTTTTTCTTTTTACTTTAAAAAACAAATAAACTCAGTATTATTAAATACTTTAACAAATGCCTTATTATTTCTTTAATAAGAACTGAATTAGAGACAAAACATTTTTGTTTATAAAAGATATAAATAAAAACCCTTTTTAATTTTCAGGTTTAACAATAATTCAGTGTGTGTTTGTGTTGTCCCTAAACACCATTTATTTTGTAATAAGAAAAAGGGACACGTAATAATTAAATAAACAGAGTCATATTTAAACTGGGCACCCTAAAAACCTTAAAATTTTACTTGTTTGTCTTAACACTTGTTTAAAGTAACAAGCCCTAACTTAATTGAAATTATAAGGTAAAGTGGCGTCTTAGTGGGTAGCACAACATAGATTATTTAGAAAAAAAGCGCCACTAACATGAAATTTTTATTTTGTTTTTCAATTGGGCAATTAAAAATGCAAACTTTAAGATTTTTGCATTTTCTTCTTATCTTCCTTTCTTAAAAAAAAATTAAAGCCGCTTTAGTGTATTTAAATCTACAAACAACATTAAATAAAATAAAAATAACTTATTTCAGCTGTAAAAGAGAGAAAATATGCTGAAAAATGGTTTGAATATTACTATACAGTGAGGTCCCAAAGTCCGTCGTCCTCTTGCAACTTCTGAACTGTTCAGTATATTCAGTATATATATATATATATATATATATATATATATATATATATATATATATATATATATATATATATATATATATATATATATATATATATATATATTCAGTATATTAAATAATATTTGTGCTTCGTGTTTCTTAAAGTTTAAAATTTTATCACCAAAAACTGTGCATTACAAAGCTTTTTGTTCTTTAAATATTAGAAGGCTAGAAATCTTACTGGACGTTCTTATCAAAACCCGTAAAGAATAGCTATTTACATTACTAGACCGGAAAATGGTATTTTACGGGTCGACGAGAAACATTTACAGGGCGAGCCGTAGGCGAGTCCTGTAGTTTTGAGGAGACCCGTAAAAATTATTTCCGGTCGAGTATCGTACATAATTTTTTTTTAATTGACCGGAAAAAAACTGTGTAAATTTTTAGTGTTATATTTAAACGACAATAAGGCAAGTACAACGAGGTTCTTTTGACAAAATGTATTTATTAAATAATAACAATTGAACTCTGACAATTTTTGTCATGGCTAACAGGATTTTTTGATTTTAGGGACCGGAAAGTAAATGAGAGACCGGAAAGTAAACTAGGGACCGGAAAGTAAATTAGTCCTGTAAAATAGCATTTTCCGCTTAAAAATTGAGTGGAAAATTCAATTTTCCGGTCAATTAAAAAAAAAAATGTATTTAACATTATTTTTAATGGCGGTAATTGTTTCACTGGTTTGTTTTAAAAATATTTCTTATACTTTATACAGGGCGGGCTAAATTAAATTTGCACACTTTTTAACTCATAATAACTTTTTATCTGTTGCGCCTATCTTCTCCATATTTGGAGGGATAATAGGTAAATATGTTCTCTCTTGGTTTGCCAATTTTGGTCAAATAGATTTAGACAGGACTGGACTTACGGGACTTTTTCCCAAATACTGTATTTAACCTCTAATACGTTTTTTTGGTAGACAAACTATGGGAAATGATTAGGTAAAAGCGAATTTATTAACATTTTAAGGATTTGGAGTACTTTGAAAATATAAAATGTGAGGTTATCATGGTTACTGAGTTAGAGTCTTACCTAACTTAACAGTAAATTATTTAAATATAAACGTATTAGCCTAATTGTAGATAAAATTATTTTTCTTGCAACTAAGTTTAATAATCATTCTAAAAAAGTCCTGTAAGTCCAGTCCTGTTATATTATAAATTAGTAAACACAAAGAAAACATATTTACTCATTAACCCCTTAAAAATGAAAAAGATGGGCGAAACAGATAAAAAGTTATTATAAGTTAAAAACTTTGCAAGTTTAATTTGGCCCATACAATATGTTTAAGAAAAATATATAAATTTCTACTGTGACTAAAAGATACCATCCAAATACAGTTTTATTATGAAGATAGTAGGTTACAGTTCTTTAAAAAGTTAAAATTGTTGGAAATTTAAAAACTGATAATATTTTTTTTTAATTGAGTATAAGATTTTATTTTGAGGCCCTATTTTTGATAAAAATATTTTTAGGCTTATGGTAATTAATTTTGTAAGTTATAGTTTTAAGGAATTATCTGTTTAACATAAAATTAAAAATACCTTTTCTTTGTTTTGAAAAAAAAGGTTTATTTACTTATTTGTAGTAATGCTCTAATAAAAAATTTTAAAATTTAGTGTTTAACTATTTTAATTTTGTTTTAATGATATAAAATTTAATATTGTTTACTAAAATATACAGACTGTCCACGGATAGGGTTTACTAGAGGACAAATAGACAAAAAAATTTATTCTTCAAAAAAATCATTCCTCATATTATTTTTGCTTGTAAGGAAAATATAATTAACGAAAAAAAAATATTGATTTTTAAAACAGGGTTCACAAAAATTTTAAAAACATTATAATTCTTCGAGAGTACCTTTAATTTTTATTTTTAAGCAAAATATCATAAGTAATATTTATTGAGAATAAAATTTGTAATGGATAAGAACAATAATTCAAAATTTTATTAAACTCCATAATTTGGCGAAAACACTTTAATCACATTTACAGCTAAAAAATTGTGTTGTGTAGGAATTAGTAAAAAGCAGGTTCTTGAAAAGCATATTATAAATTATAAAAGTTTTTTTGGGTCACTTTATACAAAAATTTAAAATAATTAGTTTTTGATAACTTCAAAATTGGTTTTATAAAACGTTTTAATACTCGTGCAACATTAATTAACTAATTTAAAATGCTATTCTAAATGGGTAAATATTCGAAATAATATTTTGCCTAAAAATGAAAAATAAAGCAAGTTTACTCTTGAATAAAAATCATGTTTCGTAAATTTTTGCGTACCTTGTATACAAAATTTATATCTTCTCTTGGTAAATTATATTTTTTTACAAGAATTTTTTTTTATTAGGTATAACTTTTTCTCGAAATATGATATTTTTTATCTAAGTATTTGTCTTCTTGTAAACCCTATCCGTAGACAGTCTGTATAATGGTAATTAATACGAAAGACAAACAAAGCATAATTTGATTCCTGTAAAAAAATATATTAAAAAATATTTGACGAGGAGGGAAAGCATATTTTTGCATCATAGACATAAAACTTAAATTTGACAAGGTCAGATTAAAAAGTATAAATAGTATAATGCGGAACAATATGATATCAATTGATCATTAGCAAAAATATAATCAAGAGCTATGAACTCCTTTGTAAGTACATATTCTTGCATTTTAAAAATACATTTAATTTTGTTTGTATTGTTGAAGGGAGGTGGGTAAAGATTGTCCTTTTTTGCACATTTTAGTCACGAAAATTTCTTATTAAAATTAATTTATGTATAAAAGTTTAGGTGTTGGTTTTTACATTTTTTCAGAAGTAAAATTAAAAATAAATAGCAAGGCACATAAAACGGCTGTGAACTTGGTTTATTGGTTGAAATATTGTTATTTTAAGTGATTTGTCTAATGTTCCACTAAAAAATCTGTTAAGCACTCGACGCACCAAGATACTCTTTAGTCTTTCAAACACTGCAGGAAATAGGCTACCAAGTAGCATTTATTTGTTTTGGTGCATCGAGTGCTTGACAGATTTTTTTAACAGAATATTATAAAAATCACTCAAAATAACAAAATGTCAACAAATAAACCATATTTGACGGCCATTGTATGTGACTTGCTATTTATTTTTTATACTACAAAATGTAAAGACCAATACCAAAACTTCTTATAGATACAATAAATTAATTTTGATAAGAACTTTAAATTTTCGTAACTATAAGGTGCGGAAAACGCACCTTATAGTTCTTATCCACCTCCTTTAATTTATTATAATCTGTGTTTAATATGTTTTTATTTTGTTTCTAGGCTGTTATTGCCTTCTTTGCCTGTTTGGCCGCCACCAATGCTGGTATATACCACGGCCATTCTGCTCAAATCCTTCAAGGGCCAAGTAGCAGAACCACCGTTGTAGGACCAGAAGGTAGTGTAATAACCGCCGTTGCTCCAGGAGGCCATATTGTACATGAAGAGCATCCAGGAGTTGTAGCCCACGCCGCACCCGCTGTAGCTTATTCCGCACATGTATCCCACGCCGCCCATGCTGCTCATGCTGCCCATGTTGTCCCTGTAACCTATGCTGCCCATGCTACCCCCGTAGCTTATGCTGCCCATGCCGCCCCTGTAGCCTATGCTGCCCACTCTGCCCCATCGACTGTTGTAGCCCACTCTTCTGCCTATGGACATGAAAACACTGTTGTAGCTGGACCCTCTGGAACCATCTCTACTGGTCATTCAGTACATTCTGCTCCAGTTGTAGCATATTCAGCTCCTCATGTAGCTGTCGGCGCCACCATTGTTTCTCATGCGGCTCCAGTACATGGACATGAAGGTCAATATGTTCACGACCACAGTGAATCTTTATACGACGATGGATCATACAAACCCCACCTCTACCATCATTAAAATGACAATCATATGGATATTTAATCTTAAGTTTTTTGTGAATGTAAATAAGTTTTAAGTTTAAAGTTAAATAAAATTAAATTAATAAACCAGCTTTTTTACCTTTGTAAAAGTATTTTAAAAAATTCGACGTATCTAAAAAAATTACAAAAGTATAACTTATAAAACAAGGGTCACTTAAAAATTTTAAACTTTTTTAATTGGTCATAGCCTAAACCTAATTTTTCATTAGGCAACATTATGGTAATACGTTTGTTTAAATACTATCCTTAAGATAAAACAGTTTTTATTCGGTAAACAGATGGGTAAAGGTCCTTCCCATTTGGATCTTAGACTAGAATAAAGATAACGTTTAAATTTAATTTTCTTCTGCTCTTAAAATTATATATTTAAAACCTTTAAAACAAAACAACAATAGTTTTTTCCGGTAGCATAGTGGGTAGAGTCTCTGCCTTTAACCAAGTGACTAGGTTTAATTTTTAGCCAGAGACATTTTTGGAAAGCAGCTACTAAAAATACCATTCGTAGTGGCACTACCCCTGTAGAAAAAGTGCTGTGGAATGTAATACCTACATGTTTTATAATGCGTAAACAATGTTAATAAAACAGGAAAAAAATAAGATAAACATCTTAAACGTCCGCAATTAAGTTGCTTTATTCAGTGCGGATTGGAAGAGGCGTAAACTTAAGGAAAGTAAAACTTAAAGAACATTTCTTTTGGCTGGTTTTTAGCTAAAGATCGTTTTTTGGGCTTTTATATTTTGTTGAAAACAATATTTAATACTGGTTATTACTGATCCTACTGGTGTCTCAATTCAATATCGGGAGGGTGCAAATTTAAGAAAAAAAAGGAAGTGAAACTTGAATACAACATTTGGCCGGGCTGATTTTTACCTGAAGACCTTTTTTTTGCTTTTCCTTATTGTTTTTTTTTGATTACTGGTTCCAAAAAAAGCTGTTTCAATTTATTTCAACACTGTTTATATGAGCATAATATTAACTCTTTGCTTCACTACCAACATTGAAATTTAAAGGCTAAATCCTGCACTGCCTTTAGTACTTAGGCATCGTGGGCTGCACAAAATAAAAAACAAGATTTATTATAAACAAAAATGGATTGATTTTTTCTAATGGGCAAGGTGAACTTATATAAATAAATTAAAAAATAAATAAATGGACCTTATTTATTTCAAGTACCATAAAAGAATATTTTATATGCTGTATATTGCATGGTGGTAAAAATATCCAACATGACTGAAATTTAAGTTGTCGTTTTCATTAATTGGCATCCAATGTTTTTTTTTTCATATTTTGAGTCGCAAATCCTTGTACTTTAAAAGAGTAGTACAAAGCTTTTACCCCAATTTTTATTTTTGGTGCCAAACAAGAGAGCTGTAAAACAGCTTATACCCATTATTTTCACAGTAGCTTTACAAAGGGCCGAACCTGCCAAAAACACTTAAAATAAATAACCAATTTTTTTTTTTAAAGAGAGCAATTTTAAAACTAAAGTAATTATGTACGTCCACCCTTTAAATTTTAAGGTTTGCGGAAAATACGCCAAGCAAAATAGCTTTTGCCATTTTTTTAAGTAGTTTAGATAACGCCCAAAAGTATTTAATAATTATGGTAATTATTAAAAAACACGGTTAGAAATTAATCATTAACGCCATAAACCAAGCACACGTTAAATAATTAAAAAGTTTTTGGTGTTTGTGCAAAAAAGTAAAATAAATTTTAATAAAAAAAAAAAAACAAAAACGCTTACAAGAGTAGTACCTAAACAAAATCAAATTAGGTTTAAACATTGGCGCCGGCAGAACGAATTCCAGAGAGGTAAAAATAATACAAAAAATGAAAAGAAAGAAAAATTTTTAAAGAGCAAAAAAAAAGGTCATCACTTTATCTTCACAAAAGTACCTTTTCCATACATTTCCCCTTCTATTCCTGTATCGCGCCGTGCACAAAAAAAACCAGGGAGGTGCAAAAGTCCAAAAACTTGCTCTTTTCTCTTTACAGCTGGTTTTACACTTATCAAACTTCTTATTAAATTGATCAAATATTTGATACAATTTGTTTGAAGACTGAGGTGTAAAATAAAAAATTAATTGACAAACTTCTTTGAAGCAAATATCAGGGTAAATACCAAACACCACACAAATCATAATAAAATACAGGTTAAGTAGTTGCCCTAGTTGCCCACTGTTAATTTTTAATTTATTGGGTTTGTAGTTTTGCATCATATATTTGACGAAAAATAGGACGTGTTCTAATCCTTTAAACAAATTTGACAAAGCGACCTCAAATTTCTTTGATATCCAATTTTAATGTTTTACATTAACTTATTCAAGGTAAACTTGGTCCAACTTATTTGACAAGTAGTTTAATAAGTGTAAAACCAGCTTAAAAATATTTTTTAAAACATTTTATGTCACTATCTAAAAACTAGGAGAGTGAACCGCATCCCCTTGCACTTAATCATTTATTAAAAACTGTTCTCTTGCCAAATTATTTTTCGAAGCAGGGTTAGTATTTTTATTTTTATTTAACTAATTTCTATAGTAAACCAATTAATAAATTACTAGTATAATATGCCACGCCCGCTTGTATAAAAAAATTAATGTAAACCGAAAACCATTTTTTAATATCAAGGAAATATTCCATACCCCTCAAGCATACAAGGTTGTCACTAGATATAAAAGACTGGTATTTTTCTAAGTTTTTATCAATTGATCAATACCCAAATTAAAGTCAAGAGCCATGAATTCCTATGTAAGTACTCATAACAAATTAAACACCTTGTACAGTGTGGTTCATTAAGTGTGCAACAAGTTGAAAACTTTTTTATTTACAATTTGTCAGAAAATTTTATTCTCTATAAAAGCACATACAAAATAACTATATTTTTTTCTGTGATAAAAGTTAGTGCCTGACTTTAAACTATATATGCAGTGGTTAGTTTTATTAAGTGATTAATGGTATACAGGGTAGGCCAAATAATTAAATACTGCTTAAGAGTAAAATTCCCCTATTTTAAAAAAATATAACAAAATGGTATAAAGAAAATGTATTTAAAGTTAAGGTAATTTTTTAAAAACTTGCGGACATTTCGATTTTACGTAATTTGGTATACGAGATTTTTGGGGCGCCGATCACAAATCTAAAGAATTTGAACTATTACAAGAGTTTAAATTTTAACTCATCCTATTTTTATTATATTTCTTCTTTTTTGCTCACAATTCTTGGTTTATAGCTGAAGTGGCATACAAAATTAAATTTTTACCTTTTAAAACCCCGTTTTTGTACATATTTAACATTATTTTTGTATTAAATTACATAGCTTCACTTTCAATCGTTTTCAGTTGCAGCAAGCTATGACGTTACCGTGTATACATGGTTACAGCGTTTTTAAAGTAAACTTTCCCATTTTGTTAGTTACAAGATGTTAAATATATAGAAAAACGGATTTTTAAAATGCCACTTAAGCTTTATATCAAGAATTGTGTGCAAAAGAAAGGAGTAATATAGTAAAACAGAACAAACCGATTCCTTCCAAATTGGAGTTGCTGCAAGTTTTTAGAAAATTACCAAAGATACACCCAACACCATGTCATGGTCCCCTATTTAAATTTTACACTATTTATTTTTTAATTATAATTTACCTGTTTTACAGATTCAAATGAATTTAAAACAAAAATTTGTGTAAGTCGAAGAGAGGGATTTTATATGTACATTACTATTTATATTAAGTTTATTTTTCATATTAAAAAGTATATTATTTGTGAAATTCTGGGGTTCTAATTAATATCCTTGCAACAAACTTAAAATCAGTGGTTAGTCAAAAAATATATAAAAATCCAGTTTAAATTTAAAAATACTTGCTTTCACCTAAATAACTTTGTTTAAAAGTAAATTGGTTGTTACTGCTTTTAAAAAATATTAGGTTAAAAAAATAAAAATATGTATTATACAGGTTTCATTCATAATTTTCCAAAATATTCCAATAGTTGAATAGGAGTCCATGACTTGATATTTGAACATAAATTTTAACTCTTAATACCTTTACTACTTAAAATTTTGTTGTAGTTTTAAAAACAGGGGAAGTTTACTACTAAGCACTTCTTAGCTACTTTGACCTATTTTGTATATTCTTTAACTTTTAATTAACCATTGCTAAAACAGTTTAATATAATGCATAAACTTTTATAAAATAAAGTTTTCAGACAAATTGCGAATAAAAAAGGTTTTCGTTTGTCGCACACCACACTGTATAATATATATATTTTTTAATATTGTAAATATCTGATTTTAAAAAGTTATCAATTATAACTAATTTTATTTTATTTAAACTTCATACTTAGACATTTGCTTCAAAATTAGGAATTGGAACGGAAAATTTTATCGTAACCTAACCCATTTATATTACTTATATTATCAAATATAAAAATGATTATTATTTATAACCGTTTAAAATAAACTTTTTTACTTCAAATTTTTATTAAATAAAATACATTAAAAAAAAATTGTTAAAAATGACACAACACAAAAAAATTAACAGTGAAGATGATAGTAATCCTTAAAAATAACAATAAAACATGAACCTTTAGAGAAAATTATACGTCTTTCCAAAAAAAAAATGTTATACTTCTTGTAAAAAATATACACATTTGTCATATAACATTCTTTTAGGCTGTCATTGCTTTCTTTGCCCTTGTGGCTTCCATCAACGCCGGTGTGCTAGTAGGACCTTCTGCAAAAATCTTACAAGGCCCCAGCAGTAAAACCACAATTGTTGGCCCAGAAGGTAGCGTCATCTCCGCTGTAGCACCAGGAGGTCAGATCGTACATGAAGAGCATCCTGGAGTTGTGGCTCAAGCTATTCCTGCTGTATCACATTCTGCTCCTGTTGAAGCACACGCCATTCCTGTTGTAGCACATGCTGCTCCAGTTGTAGCGCATTCTGCTCCTGTTTTAGCTCATGCCTCTCCAGCTACGGTTGTAGCTCACTCTTCCACTTATGAACACAATAATGTCGTTGTAGCTGGTCCATCTGGTACCATTGTCACCGGTAAATCCGCTCATGCAGCTCCAATAGTAGCACACGAAGCTTCAATTGTTTCTGTAGAAGCTCACGCTGCACCTGCTGTAGCTGTGGTAGCTCTTGGAGATGTAGATGATAATGGTCACGAAGGCCAATACGTACACGATCACAGTGAACATTTGTATGATGATGGTTCATACAAACCTCATTATTAGAATTGCTTAAAGACAAAATGTTTATTATTATGTGATATTATTATATAGAACACAGGTTTTTAGGATAAACTTTGTAAACAAAATTTATGTTTTTTGTAAATAAAGGAATAAATAATCAAAACCAAGCGTTAACCCAATTTTTTTTCAATTAATAATTAATTTTTTAAATACAGATGAAAATGTTATACAGGGTAAGACAAGAAGTATGATTTTTTAAGGAAACACCCTGTATATCATATTTCCAATTAAAAGATCTTTTAAAGAGATTTATAAATAACTTAATTTGTTATATCCGTCTTTAATAGTTTTTGGAAAATGGCCATCCAAAAATGAAAAAATAATATATTATATAATTTTATAAAGTAGGTATTTCATGGCAATAATTGCCTAATATCTGCTTCGTACTTTTATCCAATCTAACCAAAGTTAGTGTACTGTACAACTAAAAAATAATAATTTTTATTTTTATATTTCAATATTAATATTATAAAGAGGTAAATTTTGTTAGTTTGTTTGTTTGTATAGGCCACACTTCGGAAGTACTGAACCGATCATGAAATTTTTTTACAATCAGAAAGCTACACTATTCAGGAGCGCTAAAGGCTTTATTTTATTATCAGGGAACTAAAAGGAAAAAAAATATAATAAACGCCATACACACGAAGTGGGCACGGTTGGCTAGTTTTAAAATAATTTGGTTATAAAAATTCCTTATAAGTATTGTTTTGTTAAATAAAATCTGTTTTTCTGAATGTCAAAATTGTTAGTTTAAATTTAGACTATTAGGACTATTAAAAATGAAAACAAAAGCACAATAGTTTGTATAGTTTTGCCTTTTCCATATTGAATATTATTTAAATAGTATTGGGTTTTTCTCCAATCTAAGATCTAGATAGATCAATATATGGACAAATCCGTAAGAATACATCAAACTATTTCTTTTAAAAGACAGAAATTATTTATTCAATTTAAAAACCCCACAAACGACAAGTGACAATAGAACAAAATATTTACTTTTATTAAATAATATTATTTACTGAGATTAGTACAGTGTGTCTACGGATGAACTTAGCTAGACCTGTAAATTTCTTTATTTTTATAATTTTGAAAAAACCTTAAATGCTTAAAGCTATAACAAGCTATGATATAAAGGGTGCTTAAAAATCGCATAAATGTTATTTTGAAAACCGAAAAAAATATTTAAAAAATGCTCAATTAAAAAGCATAAAAAGTTATTAAAAAGGTTTTATACATTTTTTCTAATCGCTTCTACTTACTTGAAAAAAATAAGTTTAAACTAAAATAAATGATTTATTTTTAATAAATAATTAATTTTTCTTTTATATGCATAAAATATCAAGAAAAGTTAAAGTTTCTGTAAGTAGTAACACAAAAAGTAACGATTTTTTAAACAAAAAGTTTAAAGTTTTATAAGTTTTGACGCTATTTAAATAAGTAAGTATTTTAAAAATATTCATAACTGATTTTCTTTAATTGCCTAAAAAACGTTTTCGTAAGTTTGAATCTTTCTTTATATTATAAGGTAAATCTTTTAAACGCTTTTATTTTAAAAATACTTTGTTTTTTCACTTATTTGAAGAAATTTTTTTTTTTGTAACACTAACCTTAATTTTCTTAAAAAACAACATAAACAATAATGAAAAAATATATAAAACACTTATGATTACTTTTTTTACGCTTTTTAATTAGATAGTCTCAATTTTGAACCACCCTGTACAAAATTAGTATATTCCTTTTACCTTGTAGAACCGTTTTCCTAACTGTCAATAGTGTCAAGAACGGCCCTACACATGAAAAAATGTCAAAAAACTGTAAAAGGGACACTTATGGTGTCGTTACGGGCAGGTCTAGAGCATAAAAGGAATACAGTAATTGTGTGGACTACCACCGTTGGCATAAAGAAAGACTTCTTTTTTACTGCCATGCCAATAAATTCATTTGCAACACCAGAATTTTTAACGCATGTAAATCGTTGGTGATATATTGGATCACGTATTTTTACAATAACCCCCTATATATTGTTTAATAAGCTTTATTATTTTTAAACCGAATGCGCATACAATTTTTATCTACAAGTGTGTGAAGAGTGGAGTTATACAAACTATTTTACTACGGTACTTACCATTTAAAAGCATCTTTGGGTTGTATTAAATAAAATAAATTGCGATAGAAGGCTTTGTCGATATGATATTTATTACATATCTAGGTAGAACTACTATACCAATATATTTCATTATATTAAATCTGTAGCTGTATTAGCTTGTAATAGCGAACTTAATAATATACAGGTTGTCTGGAAAAGTGAGGTAAAAATGATAGGGGTGATAAAGTAAGCCAAAATGATGTTATTACTTAATAGGAAAAAATGTTCTATCTTTCTTCGTTAAGTAAATATTGACCTTTAAAGTAAAAAGAAAAAAAATACCTTTTTTAATCATAACTTTTAAACTGTTGTCACATTACCAATAATATTTGGGCAACTAAATTATTTTATACTAAGGCTGTTCAGAAAATTGGAATTATACAGGTTTTTTTTTAAATTTTTGTATGTATTTTGGACAAATTTGGTTACAAATTTAACATTTTGCTTTAACCATTTGATTCATTTATCTTTTTTCCACAAAAAGGTACACTTTATTTAAATCGATATCTTGGGCCGTTTTTCATAAAATCGCAATATTTAAATGCGGAAAAATTACTAAAAATGGTGTTTTTAGCCTCTTTCCCCCTATTATAGATAAAGACTGTCCTAAATATTTTTATTATAAGAATATTAAATATTTTTTCAAATAATTGAATTTTTTATTACATACAAATTGCTGGTCTGTCTGGATTTTAAATGCGATTTTATAAAACAGTCGAAGGTATCGATTTAAATAAGGTATATCTTATTTGTTGAAACAAGATAAAGGACTCAAACGGTTAAAGAAAAATTTCAAATTTGTTACCTGTGTCAAAAATACATACAAAAATTTAAAAAAATCGTCTTACCCAGGTTCGTATTATCCATTAGGCTACAGCCTAGGGCGCAATGAAAAATAGGCGCCAGACGGGGGAGTAATAGGCGCTAGACAGGGGAGTTTTTAAAAAAGTTGAGGTTGAGGGGGAATTGTTGGTGAATAATTTTTCTGTGAATAAGGTGCTTTGGAGTGAAATAGGCAAATAGGCGCGAAAAGGAGTGAATGATTTTTTTAGGCGCTACGCAGGAAAGGACCTGGCACTCAAAATAGGCGCTACGGAGAAAAGGACCTTTTTTTGCTCTTAAAAAATTTTTTGCTGGAAAAATAGGCGCTCTGGGAATTCTAGCCAAGGGCGCCTCGAACAGTTAATAGTACCTGGTCTAACCCTGTTTAATCTCGACTTACTAAACAGCCGGTTGCCTATAAAAAAATCATATATTAGGTAATTTAGTTGCCCAAATATCATTGGTACTGTGGCAACAGTTTTAAAGTTATAATAATCAATATAAGTTTTTTCTATTTTTATTTTAAAGGTCAATACCTTTCTAACGAAGCGAGATAGAACTTTTTTTATTTGAAGTTCTAACATTACTTTGGCTAACTGTAGAAAAAAATGGCATTTTAATTTTAGTTTTAATTATTATTTTAATGGTTTATAATTGTTCTTTTTAAAAATAACAATGTGTTGCTTAAACGTTTATAAAATACTAATACAAAATGCTCTTCACCATATAATAGTGATATAGTAAATAGAATAAAAAATAAATAATAAAAAAATTGAATGTAATTTAACAAGGAATCTCTCAACCAAGTAAATAACATACTACGTAGTTAAATCCTCGGTTTGCTACTCATCGTTAATAGAGAATTATTGCACAGTGAAATAAGGCCAGCCACCAATAATACCTGCCTTATTATGACATCTGAGCTTGCGCAGATGCATGGTAGGATAAGAACCCCCTCTAAAGAAGTATAGTGCCCGGCTTTATTTATGTCGGTTTTGGGTCGTGCCTTATTTTGGCCTTATTTTAATTTCGGAACTGTTTGTCTAACCGAGCAGCTACCGATCACAAAATCAAAAAGTTTTTAGAAGTAAAAATACTTATAACCTTGCTTTTTAAATGTATTTCTGTAATTGTGTTATAAAAAACTTACAACATATAACAATAAAGAAAAAATACTAAAATGTTTTCCCCTTTTTTTAAGGTTATTGGTACTATCAACATGATTGTCAATAACTCTAAATTATGGGCAGAAGCACTATTTAAATAGGGCCGGTATTATTAATTCCCGAGCTTAATTTGGCAACTTGCAGTAATTCTCTAATACTACTGGCGACTACTTAACTACTTACTTAACACTAATTACAGCTTTGTTAATGAGATGAGTACATCTTTAAACAATAAAGCATATTTTGACTTTGACTTAATTAGCACTTAAGTGCAACAAATCACGGGTAAGTATAATTTATTGTTGATAAACCGATATCAAAGATGCTAAAGAGGCGACGCCCTACCTTGATAATCAAATTGCAAAAAAACGCCTACATCTAAAATTACCCAAAGTACAGACAAAATCCGGAATCCGGGGGCCGATAACAAGGACGGCAACGTATTATAAAAAGCTTCCTTAACTCAACAGAAGACAGTCCACTGCGTCTTTACACCGAAAAAAGTCACCATGAACTCCATTGTAAGTATATTAAACATCTTGCGTAAATTTAGATCACTGTCTTAACTTGCGTACCTTATGCTCATGTTTTATCATAAAAGTATTAAGTATTAAGAAACAAACTATTTCTATGTAAATTAAAATTTTAGATGTAATAAAATACACTTATATAATATCTACATGTAAAAGTATTTTTTCATTATTTTACTTTTGACCAAATTTGTTAAAAAATAAGTTGTAAAATGTATACGTTATTTAAAAGGGTAACAAAATAAAAGCAATTTATGTAACAAGTGCATAAAGTGATCCATTTTTTACGAAGGGGTTTGACAGCACAAGCCGTTAAGCGAGTGCAGCAATCCCATGGGTAAAAAAGTCACTTTATGCATGTGTGACATAATATATTTTTTCTCCGACTGTATAAAATTTTTCCAAAATACCATTTTATACATGTTTTATGTATCTAAACTTATTAATTTTAATTTTTGTAGCTCAGCCATTATATTGCAATAAAAATCATAGCTTTCCTATTTTTTAGAAGACAAAATTATCCTCTTTATAACTATGAATTTATTATTTAGTTTTAAAAAATTGTATGTACTTACTTTTTGTAGAACTAATACTAAAACAGTATTAATCCTTTTTAAATTTCTTAGTCATCCAAATAAACTATTACTATTAATTTTTAATAATTTCTTTTAAATTTATTTGCAAGCTGTCAAATTTTAAATTTTTTTAAAACTAGTGACACATTAACTAAGGGAAATATTGACAAAATCAAAGGTAACTTAACTGTTTTGTTCAGTTGATGTCGCGTTTACTGTTACATTGCATAAATTGATATTTAAGTTCAAAGTGTTAAAAAAGTTACTTTTTTAACACTTTGAACTATGTAGTGTACTAGAATGGAGCACTTTGACTTCATGTTAACGACAAAAAAACACCTTTTTTAACGGTCGTGGAAAAAGTATATTCCTTTTAAGGGTTTTATTAAGATTTTTAAGAAACCTAAACAAATGTAATAAAAACAAGAATGTTACTAAAACAACATATAATTTTCAAATATTTTTAAATGTGTTTTTTTTTATGACACGCGCAGTTTAATCTAACTAATTTCTTTTTAATTTACTTTTACTAACTTACTTTTTTTTAATAATATCTTTTTGACTTTACACAAAATCCATTTTTTAAAAGTTCTTAATTATAGCCGATTAAAAATTATTTTTTTATAAATGAAAACTGCACATACAGCAAGAGTCTTGAAAAAAATCTCTTTGGAAAAATATTACTTGCTTTTTAAAAGCCGTACTGTATAGTAACCAAAATATAGGTATTTATGCTATATTTATATATTAATAATATTTTTAAATATAGTAACTCTAACTTAAATTTAGACATTTTTTGGTGGCAATTATTAGCTCCATTTAACAGAAAAAAAGGGAATTAAACTTCAATAAAAAGTAGTTACGGGTTTTAACCTTTTTATGGCACATAAGCAATTAATATTTTTTTCTATTTTAGTCTTAAGTTTTGGATTTAACAGAATTTTAAGGTCGTTTTTTAAGACAAGAAAATCAAATTTGATTATTTATAAACATTTTAATTTAAATGTACGTTTTTCAATCTTGTGACTTATGCTAATACTAATACTAAAATTAAATTTTGATTTATAAACCCGGCCTTAGACGATGTAATTATATAAGAAATACAATAACTATTACAATCTTAAGCATCCCGCACACGGTTTCATATTATTGAACCAATATAGACGCAATATATGATGATATTATAATATTGTAAACAAAATATTATTTGGCTTCTCTTCAGAATAAAATTAAAAAGTTTAATTAACATTTTATTTTTAAATTTTTTCAGTTTTCTAACAAGTTTATCAGTAAGTTTTTGGGTAAACTGCTTACCACATTTTTGGTAAACTATTTACCACATTTTTGAGACGCAACATTTGGCCCAGTTCTCGTCTGGCGTCTTGTTAAGATTTTATTTTATTGGATTAAAATAATTTTAACCGAGTACTAATGAATCTTTGTTTATAGATTAAAACCTTTGTATTGTAAGTAACTTAATATTAAATATTTCATCATTTTATTTCTTTTAAAGTAATAATAACTTTTATTATATTGTGTAAAAGCAGAATAGTTCTTCTAAATGTATAAAAGTTTTAATTTTCTTTAAATGTTAAATAAACTTTTTAATTTTATTCTGGAGAAAAGCCAAATAATTTTGTTTAAATTTAATTTCCCAGAAAACAAATAAAGCATAAAATATTATAATATTGTGTCAATTCAATGTCTTTTATTATTATTGATAAATATCAATATTGTCACAATAATACTAACTGTCTGAGGGTGGCTTAAGCCAAGCCTAAAAACATTAAAATCTAGTTTATATAGTTTGTAAGTAATCTTATTTAAAAGTTATACAATTTAAGATTTATAGAGTTTTTACGGAAATAAGCTCCGTCGGCATATACTGCCGTATTCATTATTCTCGTAGTTGTCAGCTTGATACTAATCTGTTTGCTAAAATTTATTTTTTTAAATATTTTTTATGCTAATATTTACTACATACTGACTTCGTATTAAATGCTACAACTATTCCATTTCCCAAAAAGAACAAAAAAACATAAAGAGCTTGAATCACTGAAGTTTTTGTTTTGTCAAAATATAAAAGTTAACGTTACTTAATCTGACAGTCAAAGGCTATAAGCCTGATAAATATCAATAAATACGGCTGTTAGTAGACAATTAAAAGTGACAGAGCCAATCAGATACTTAGCTTTTAAAATTAGAAAATAATAATACTTTCACAAATTTGGATAAACACAAAAAATAAAACTTGTATTTGAAATAATATCCGCAAATACCTTTCGCATTAAAATTTTTAAACATTTTTTCTTAAAATCCCTTTTAAACTTAAAATTAAACAAAGATAACAATTTTTAACAAAATATTTTTATTGCCAATACTTTTTTACAATTTTTTTGTTCTAGGTCTTTGTAGCTGTTATCGCCTACTTGGCATCTGCAAATGCAGGCGTTGTTGTTGCACCAGCTTCATCAAAAATCATTCAAGGACCCAGCAGTAGAACCACTGTTGTAGGTCCCGATGGTAGCTCCATCTCATCCGTATCTCCAGGAGCCTCAATAGTTCATGAAGAAAGTGCAGGTGTTGTAGCTGAGTCTGCACCAGTTGTTGCTGCGGCTCCTGCTTTAGCCTATGCTGCTGCCCCTGTAACGTACGCTGCCCATGCAGCTCCTGCACTTGCCTACGCATCTGCTCCAATTGCATATTCTGCTCCTGCTGTAGCCTACTCTGCTGCACCAGTAGCATATTCTGGTCATGTAGCCTATTCTGCACCACTAGCCTACAGTGCACCTGTAGTGTCAACCTATAGCGCTGGTGTAGTTGCGGAAAAGCAGCTTGATACTGTTGTAGCTGGACCTTCTGGAACCATCGCTACAAGCAAGACAGTGCATCGCCCCGCTCTTGTAGCTGGACCTCAAGTCTATGCTGCCGGTGTTCATGCATACTACCTTTAAGATGCTTGACGACTCGACGCTCTTATTTATTTTTAGTGTTTAAGGAATAAGAAAAAAATATAAAAATTCAATAAAAGACAAGTTTAAATAATCAAATGATTTTTATTTTTATATATAGCATTATGTCATTTAAAAATTAGATTTCGAAAAAATAGAAAGTAATAGAAAAATAAATGATTGTGTTAAAAAGTTAGTGTTAATGATGGTGTGGTTTATAACATACTGATTAATTCATTTTTCTCCTTTACCAAAAATATGACTTTAAAAATTTAAATTATGTATATACAAATTTAGCTTACAAAAGCCGATATGAAAATTTGGTCTTTAGGCTAAACAGGGTGTCCAGTAACTCTACCTCAGTGGCGCATTTACCAAAAGGCTGAGTAGGCTGAAGACTATGGCGGCATTTTTAGGGGGGCGTCAGACGTTCTTTAGGGGGCGGCAGATTATGTGTTATGAATAATTTTGTTCGAATTCAATTGTATACCTATAATTAAAAGTGAAGACTTTTTTCTGTTTTTTTTTCTTTTGCTCAAAAATATTTCTAGAAGAAAGGGGCGGCTAAAATAAAATAGTCTACGGCCGGCAAACATGTAAGTGCGCCTCTGCTCTACCGACAAACTTAAAGGGCTTATTCTACAATGAAAAATAAGTAAAACGACTTTGTATCAACATATTATGCCCTGAACGTCCTAATTTTTAAACTAAGGGATGTTCACAATTTAAAAAAATATTGTTTTTTTATATGATCTTCTTTACCAGTTCATATATTTAAAAATAGAAATGGGGATGCCCTTTATGCTTAAGAGGACATTTCTTACCATACAAGAAAAAAATGTACCAGTTTCCATGAGAAGTGTAGGGTAAATAAAAAAAAATGATGCGCCACACCCCTTTTTTTATAAAAATATTTTTTAAATACTCGTTTAGTTTGAAAAGAATATTATTTTTTGACTTTTTTATGATGTATGGTTTCTGAGTTAATAAATAAAAACATCACTTGGCATGGTCACTTCATATCGCTAATATTAAATTCTACAGCAAAAAAGTATGTATACAGGGTAATTCAAAAATCGATCGCAAAACTTAAGGGGTGATTTTACTTGACAAAATAAGGGTAGAGCTTTTTTTTCTTTAAAATGTCATTAGTTTTCGAGTTACAAGCCGTCAAAGTTCAATTTTAATTTTGTTTTTTTCGCTATATTGCATTTATTTTCTAACCAATCCAGTTGATATGTGGCACACAAATCGAGCTTTGCAAATTCTTAAATCTTAAGACAAAAGTACTTTTTTAAATACCGCCAGAGGGCACTTAACTTAAAACTTAAAATTTATTTACATTATAAATTTTTTATTTTGACAGATATCGGAAATATGGGGGCGCCATTTTATAGACAATTAAAAACCTAACATTTTTTAAGCTTAAAAGTTTTACAGAGGTGTTTAAAATATCAGACAAAATGTCAAGTTGGCAAAAATTTAAATTTTTGCGACTGTTGCTAAGGTAACTTTACTTTCCGCACACGAGAGAAAAGTTAACCTTTCTCCCGAGGGCCAAAAGTAAAAGTCAGGAAAGTGACACTTTCAAATTTTTAAAAAGTCGAAAATGTCAACATTACAGACATGCGGGTAAATAAAAGTTCTTTTACCCACCTAGTTAATAGAAAATATAACGTTTTATATAGCTGCTAAGGGTGTTGCTTGCATAAATCGTAGCCAATATCACAAAGTGGCATCTCATTTTTATCAGCTTCACAAAAATGCTTATTTATTTTTTGCGCGAGTTTTTTTCTTTGTAAAATGAAATAAGTTATTAACTTTTAAGGTATTAAAATCTAGTTAAGGCCAATTCGTTATATTAAGGAGGATTTTTTTAAGCAATAATATCGGCTCCAGTCAATTTTTCTATTTTATGAGATACGCCACACGTGATATTGCCGACAAAATATTGCATCAGTTGCACGAAGATGAAAATTATATTTATTAACAATTAAACCAAGTGTTTCAAGTGCGTCAAGAAAATTTGAAAAACGTATTCCTTAGCCAATTTCATAAAAACGATTATATTAGCATAGGTCCATGAATGCTTTGTTTGTAAGATATAGAGTGTTTAGCTTAAAAAAGATCAGGTTTTAATTAATATCTTTAATATGCCTTATTCGATTTTAATTAAATTTGGCTGTGGTATTTTTTTAACCAGGGAGTTGATTCACACACTGAATTTATTTTAATTACCCAAGCAGCAAGCTGACGTTTTATGGACGTCTCTTTTTGGTCATATTTGGTCAGCAAAGACGTCATATGATGACGACAAAATGACGTTAAATTGGCCTTGCTAAGTCACAGACAAAAGACGTCCCGTTAATGACGTCATAATAACGTCTTTAAGATGACGAAAAATTGACGCATATACTCTTTTTTTAAAGTTAAAATGATACATTTTATTTGAAAATTGAAATAGGAAAAAACTCCTTACTGCTTGCAATTACCTTGCACTGCAAGGTCGCATCTCTGGGGACACTGTCCAATCTGGAGATCCAGATTTTTACACAACCCGAAGATATTTCCTTTAAAGATAATTGAGATCACCAACCGCAGACCAGTCTCGAATTTTTTGGTCTCATCGGTACGGTTTAGGCAATAAAAAGCGAAGATGTTGAATAAGCGTGGTAGTTTATTGTCCATTGCGCCATCTATCGGTAGAGTTCTTTCCTATTTCAATTTTGTAAAATTATTAGTCTCATTTTTCTGTCATATGATATTTCGGTTGGATTTTGACACGAATAATTTAATGTCGCAAAATTTTTCTGGTTAGGGGTTTTCTAAACATGACGTCAATAGATTTTTATGAGCTAGTATGACTAAAAATGACGTCATAATGACGTTAGCTTGCTGCTTGGGTAGTGAGACCAGTGGCGGCTAGGAATGAAAATATTTTCTGGATTCCGGTAAACTGCATAATCCTGGATCATTCAAGAAATTTAAAAGCGGTTTTTTTTTAAATTAAGTGTTATAACTTCTTATTAGCAACAATGTCACAACAACAAATATTCAATTACATAACGTTTACATCTAGTCTAACAAATTTTACCAAAGTGCTTTAAATTTTTTTAGGTTTTTGAAAAGTTTAAGACCCTGTATCTTGAGAACAAGAAATTTGAAGACCAATGTTTCCATAAACATATTTTCAGATAAATGACTCGGGAATACGCCTTTAAATTCCTACCGCAATTAGGAAACACCCTGTATACTAAGAGAAGCAACCTTAGACCCTTTTTTTCATAGAAATATTATTTTAAAAGTAATGAATTAAATCAAATAAAAATAACCGATTACAAAGACCCCTATAAATAAGAGTAAGCTGGCAAATTTTTTTATAAAGAGTCAAAAAATTACTAATATAATAAAGTGTTTTGGTTTTGGTATTTTTGGTACTTTGAAATTGAAAAAAAAACATAAAAGATTACATACACTTTTTTAAAAGACGTCGCGACGTGACATAATAACAATTCTTTAGTATTGCATAACCCAGTATGAAAAACATATTTTTCAGCAAAACCTAATTAATTATTTAGGGTGTAGGTTTGGCACAAAGAACGTTTAGATCACGGAACTTGGTTTATTACACCGTGAAAAATCGGCCAGGAGCAAGGACGTAAGATCGTAAGATCTTATTTTGACTATAAATAGTATTTAGTTTTTCATATTTATTATTAGTTGATCATACTCGACTACCAATAAACAAGTTACCATGAATACCTTTGTAAGTACCCTTTTATTATATTTGAAAAAGTTTCAATGTTTTTAATTTTTTGTTTTTTTTTGAATGGCCTAAAGCAACGTTATCATACCCAATGTTTTTTTTAATATTTTAAAGTATTTTTACAGATTTTATATTTGGATTATTTAAAAAATAAGATAACTACGTTTGTTTACTGATAGTTTAATTTAATTTATTTTTCCTATCCAAAAGAGGTATTACCCGTAATAAAAAAAACATTTGATTTAAAATTCTTACTTGGTGATCTTTTTTTTGTTTACTGTAGAGATTTTTTGTAATTTTCTAGAAACCTGCGGCAACTCCGATTTTGACAAAATTTGGTATATGGGTTATTTTTGGGGCGCTCTGCCTGCCATTAAATGCAAAAATAATGTAAAATACGTAGGAAAACGGGGTTTTAAAAGATAATATTTAAATATTGTATGCCACTTTACCTTAAAATCAAGAATTCTGTGCAAAAAGAAGACATATAGTGAAAAAATTATTAGTTTTAATTTCAAGTTTGATATTGGATATCTCAAAAAGAAACGTTTTCCCCGAAAAAATCTTTCAGATTAGTGATCAGCGGTTTAAAAACCCTGTATACCAAATTTTGGCAAAATCGGAGTTGCCGCAGGTTTCTAGAAAATAACCGATTTATTTTACAAATACAGTGTTCCCTATTTTAATATTTAAATCATTTTTTTTAGTTTACCAAACAAACTTTTAATATGCTAAATTACAGCTAACTCTTTGGGATTTATGAAAACCTATAAATATTGGGCTAATTTATGTCTAATTTTTAAAAATTACTTCTTCTAAATGACCTCCACCAACTTCAACACATTTTTCAATATTATACAAAAAGTGGTTCATAACACGGCGTAGCAAACCTTCGTTTATTTCCTTAATTTTTTGACGAATTTTGGCTGAAAGTTCCTCGATGATACCTTGACGACACTTTGGCTTTTAAATATCCCCACAGGAAGAAATCGGGTGCCGTTAATGAACTACTTTTGATCTAATATTGGAAAATGTGTTAAAGTTGAGTAAGGTCATTTAAAAGACGTGATTTTTAAAAGTAAAAATTAAATTAGCCAAATATTTAGGAGATACTCGTAACTTATTGTAATAAGAAGTTTTTTGGTAAACTAAAAAAAATAATTTAAATATTATAATGGGTAGCCTATTATGGGGAACCCTGTATAAAGTAAAATATGTTTAAAAAGTAGGTTACCTAAAAATATTTATTATTATATTCAGTAAAGTCCGTCGCCCCCTTTTAATTCTGGACCGTTCGGTATATTTTTATAAAACTTGGAACAATAGTTTATGACAAATGTTTGCATTTTTTAAAATATCAATGACAACACTTAATGTTAAGGTGTCAACTGGGCGTCATTTTGAAATATATTTTTTTATATGAAAAGTGAGATGGAGGAATACCTTATTTTAAAGCTCCTAACAGGTACTTTATAACCCCAGAACATAAAGTCACTAGCTTAACATTCTACAAAATGGCGGTACTTTAATAATTAACCAGATACCATATTTTAATGGTCATATTTCTGAAACCTATAAAGTAAGATGTTAGTGTTAGTATTTAATGTAGTATCTTTTTAAAGCTCATTTAAAAATCTTTTTAATGGTAATATTAGTCATTATTTACAGTGTAGGGCAAAATTTTATTTATATTAAAAAGCTGAGTAGGGAATTAACAGGTCTTTATAACGAGGTGCTACATGACCTCCTTTTTATTGGAAAAAAAATTTACTAATACCCCTTGACACTAGGTCATGTCACAAAAAAATATGTTTATGCCAAAAAGTAGTTAAAGTATTATCCTTTTACCCAAATTTTATTCGACTTCAATATCTTGTCCTATTCTAAAGTTATGGGGAAGAGAACTTTACAGAAACCTTACTGTATGTACAGGGTGTCCAGTTTTCGTGTGTTTTCATATACCAGCTCCCTTACTATAAAAGATAGAAAGATGGGGTTTGCGGCTTACTGTCCTATTTTTTTATGAAACTTACATTGCCGCAAACGAAATTTTCATAGCCCCCTTTGTTTCTGACATACAGGGCGATTTTGAAAATTTGTCATTTTTGACGGTCCCCTGTATCTCGATTATTTGGTAACTTTTCAATAAAGTGAAAATGGATTGTTATAGAGTTTTTTACGTAGAATTCATTGGCGTAGGTAGTTTTTTTCTAAAAGTTTTGTTTTTGAGTTACGACCCAAACTTATGTTTTTTAAATGGGACACCCTATATATTATTTTTTTATCTTTTACGCTCTTTTACACGCTTTTCAAAAATATATAATAGTCCATATTTATTTTTTTAAAAAAGGAAAATTTTTACATTTTTGTAAAATTTATCATTTTTCGTATAGAAGGCTATGCCCGCAAATCAAAACAAAATTAACAACATCATTTTTATTATAACAACTCTATATTAATACATAATAACTAAGCAACATTAAAAGAAAATAACATATTAATTTATTTTTATTTAGTTTAATTACAAAAATTGCTCGAATTGGGCTCCGTTGTGTTCCAAACATTTTGACATACTTTTTCAATTTTTCGCAATCCATTTAATAAAGTAATAGGCCTACCCTGCAAAAGCCTAAACGCTTGATGTGTAGCTTCTCGAAGTTGATCAATATTGTGGTATTGCCTCATATATATTTGATTTTTCATATATCCCCATAAAAAAATCCAAAACAGAAAGATCTGGGGATCTTGGGGGCCACCTGACTGGTCCATTCGTACCAATCCATTTATCTGGAAATGTTGTGTCTAAATATTCTCTCACTATTTGAGCATTGTGACTTGGAGCGCCATCTTGCTGGTAATAAATATTATTTAGATCGGCCAAAGGAACATCCTCTAATATTTCCATTAGTGTATCTTGCATTATTTCTAGATGTCTATTTCCGGTTAGCGTTCCTTCATAGATAAAATACTTAATTTTAGGACCAAAAATAAAGCATGACACGCTAAATCCAAACCGACCTTGACGTTCTCGAGGAAATGTTACATATTGGTTCGTTTGGGACCAGTACCTTGAATTGTTTCGGTTTAGAATACCAGAACTAGTAAAATAAGCCTCGTCTGACCACACCACCTTTCTTTCAAAATTTGCATTTTCCTGCAACATTTGTAGGTACCAATTGCAAAAACTACCCTACGTTCTGCATCACCGGGATGCAAATGCTGGACAAGATGGTATTTGTATGGTCTAAACTTATGTTTCTTTAGTACTAACTGAGTTTTTGATTTTTTAACCCCAACTTCGTCATATATTTTTCTGCATGATATGGATGGTTGTACCGCGACAGAAGCCAAAACATTTATTTCATTTTCTTCCCTGTTTTCCTTGTTGTAAAAATTAGGCCTGGGTTTTTTAAAAGATCCGTGTTCAATGAGATTGGCTTTGATATTATGAAATATTCTTTTATCGGGTTGATGTCTTTCTGGATACCTACGAAATAATTAGATATGTAACAACAAGCTAGATAGATAGATAATGATTAAGATTTTTATATTTGTTATGAATATTAATGTTACATATCAATTTTTTTGTTAATGCTGAATATTACCAATGTCAAAATCTATTCAAATCATCCGATATGCTCACATTATAATAAAAACATCCTATAATATATCATTGTTGAGAAGGCTACTTCTTAACCTATAGGCATATAATATACTGTTAAACCTTACCGATTAAAATAAAGCTCCGAGGCTGCGTTGGCGTCTTCATTAGCTTGGATAAAACAAACATACATATCGTGTTTTTCATAATTCTCATATCTATTATTTTCTGCCCTGTTAAACAATTTTTCACAAAAATAATAAAGTAAACTTCCACATAACAAAAATCCAAATCAAACAAATAACAGTACTATTTGACAACAATAACAATCCATAATGGCGCATTTACAGAATTTTGTTTTTGTCATGGCTATCCGTGATTGACCATCGGAAAATGATAAATTTTACAAAAATGTTAAAATTTTCCATTTAAAAAAAAATAAATATGGACTATTATATATTTTTGAAAAGCCTGTAAAAGGGGGAATAAGATAAAAAAATAATATATAGGGTGTCCCATTTAAAAAACATAAGTTTGGGCCGTAACTCAAAAACAAAACTTTTAGAAAAAACTACCTACGCCACTGAATTCTACGTAAAAACTCTATAACAATCCATTTTCACTTTATTGAAAAGTTACCAAATAATCGAGATACAGGGGACCGTCAAAAATGACAAATTTTCAAAATCGCCCTGTATGTCAGAAACAAAGGGGGCTATGAAAATTTCGTTTGCGGCAATGAAAGTTTCATAAAAAATTAGGACAGTAAGCCGCAAACCCCATCTTTCTATCTTTTATAGTAAGGGAGCTGGTATATGAAAACACACGAAAACTGGACACCCTGTACAGGATTATTCATTTTAAAGTAAACAGGGCCTTATTTTTAAACTTTCCTATACTTTTTTAAAAAACAAATATAACAATTTCCACGTACATTTTTTTGTCTGAAATATTCGCATAAGTTCCGCTTGAGACGCCACTGGACTAAATAAATTTAATTAAGATAAAGCTAAATTAGCCTCTTAATGCAATAAACAACACTGCAATTTTATAAAAATTGAATTAGGAATATTTAGGATATCAATAAAAACCCGTTTTTTTTTTTAATTTAACACCCTGTATCTGCGAAGCAATGCATATTCGGACCCATATTTATATGAACTCTTTTTAAAATATTATAGTGGAATCTGCCATTATTTTTTAACAACATCCTGTAACACCCTGTATACACCATTTTTATATATTTTTTTTGTTCTAGGCTTTTGTCGCTTTTTTGCCTGCTTGGCTGCCACAAATGCAGGTTACTACGGCCCTTCAGCTAAAATAATTCAAGGACCCAGTAGTAAAACTACTTTGGTAGGACCAGACGGTAGCGTCATCTCTGCTGTTGCACCAGGAGGCCAAATTGTTCATGAAGAACATCCAGGATACATCGCTCATACCGGTCACCTTGCCACATATGCAGCTCATGCTCCAGTTGTAGCTCACTCTGCTCCAGTTTTAGCTTATGCAACCCCAGCTGTTGGCTTAGGACATGAAACGCATGTATCTCGTTATGGTACCCACATCACTCACGGAGCACCCACTGTTTACTCTCAATATGTCGCTCCTGCTGTATACGCTCATGCTGAACCTGTACATAGTTATGCCGCTCCTTATGCTTATGCCGCTCACTCCCCAGTAATTGCTCATGGAGTAAGTGGTCATGGAGTAGCTGAAGCTGTTATTGCTGGTCCTTCTGGAACCATTGCTACCAGCAAATCGATTGTGTCACCTTACCACAGCCATGGACTTTATGATGGTCATCATCATGGACACCACGGATTATACCTCTAACTTATTTTTAATTTAAAAATAAAAACCTTTGTGAATGGGCATTGTATTGTAAGATAAGGACCTACTTAATTAAAAAAAGTGTAAATAAAACGATTAAAATAAAAATTTAATTGGTTTGTTTGGTTCCTTCTCTTAAAAAATGTTTTAAATTACCCATCCTTAAAATTCCTTTTGATTTTAAAACAAATGTAATAAGAATAGATATATTTAGTTTAATAATAACTAAAAATTGTTTGCTTAATCTAAGTCTATGTAAGCCTATGGTAGGGGAGCCCAAGAGAAGATTTCGGGATTTCCTACAGCGCGGCAGATTAATATACCGGATGATACCTTGTACCCAGTTAAAATATATAATACGATATGACCCAAACGATTTCCACAAGCCGAAATAATAATATTATTTTTCTGATATATTTAAAAGTCTATAGCCGCTTACCCCACCGATGAAAAGGTATACATTATATAACATTTTTTTCTTCTTATTATCAAAGCTTTGCAACCCAATAGGTCTCTATGACGCTCGAGTAAATTCCCATTTAGCATCGTGGGCTCCCCTACTACTATAAAATATTGTATCGAACACCTATAATATGTCCATTATTGATCAGATTTTGAGATTATAAACTATCCTATAAGTCACCACTGAGCTAAAGTGTACTTAAGCTCACTAGTGACAAACAAAATACAGCTAAAATAATAAAAGTCCTTCCCACCTCCTCTTTATCTTTTAAATAAGACGAGATATCGAAGTCGGGTAAATTTTGGGTAAAAGGGTGTCACTTAAACTGCTTCTTAGCAGAAAAATAATTTTTGTCACGTGACCTAGTACCAAGGGGGCACTAGCAACTTTTTTCAAATGAAAAGGGGTGTCATGTAGCTCCAATTTTTAAAAGAACTTTGATCCTCTACTCAACGATACTTTATTTTTGAAAATCGGTCCAACCGTTCCAGATTAAACCTTTTGAATTTAGACCTAGTGTTAAAACAATTTTTTGTACCACCGGGCATAAAATATAATTTTACGCCCCCATATGAGGGCGTAAAAATGCACTTTTACGCCCTAGGGCAAAAAAGTATCAAAAACGCTCGCATTTATAAATAAGGGCGTAAAATAGCACTTTTAGGCCGTAGAGCAAAAAAGTATCAAAAACGCCCGCACTTATAAATTTATAAAACAATAATAAAATTAAATAGGCCCAATTTTTTTTTTTGGTAGAACAACAATTTATTTAATTGGAAAAAATAAAAGCTGGGAAACTTTCCCCTAACCACAGAAAATGCTTGTATATTAATTTGTGACACTTTCCAAAGCAAATTGCGTGCGGATAAATGCTGCTTTCCACACGTTAGTAAAAAAAAATAATTAAGGTACAGGCATGTAAGTAGGAAAAACGTGCTATAGTACCTTTGTTTTGTTTTGTCTTTAAAAATAGCTATTTACGTTACTAGACCGGAAAATGGTATTTTACGGTTCGACGCCGAAACATTTACAGGGCGAGCCGTAGGCGAGTCCTGTAGTTTTGAGGAGACCCGTAAAAATTATTTCCGGTCGAGTATCGTACATAATTTTTTTAATTGACCGGAAAAAAACTGTGTAAATTTTTAGTGTTATATTTAAACGACAATAAGGCAAGTACAACGAGGTTCTGAACTGTCAAATAGTAACAATTGAACTCTGACAATTTTTGTCATGGCTAACAGGATTTTTTGATATCAAGGACCGGAAAGTAAATGAGAGACCGGAAAGTAAACTAGGGACCGGAAAGTAAATTAGTCCTGTAAAATAGCATTTTCCGCTTAAAAATTGAGTGGAAAATTCAATTTTCCGGTCAATTAAAAAAAAATTTAAACATAAAAAATATATACAGTTTCCGTCATTCCGATGTTTTTCGGGCTCCCCCAGGTTCAATAGCTTGTTACGCTTATGCCCTTATTGAACCACCTAATATATTTTTTTACCTTTATACTTTTAATAAAATTCTCAACCAAATTAAAAATATACATTTAAATTAAATTATAGTTAACATTTGAGATATAAAACAAAAATGCAAAAAGCCAAATTCTTAGAAACTTCCGTTTGACTAATTTAATAAGCTAAAAATACCCCGTCGTTGCAGAGAGCAGAAAATTGAATAGAGCACAGCAGTATCTTTTTAAGAGGATTTTTCTTATCGAAAGAGCATAAAACTGTCAATAACCAAGATTAAATAAAAGCGAAGGTTTTAAGTGGCTGAATGGCGCCTGGTCGTCTTCAAACACTCGGAAAACGAAAAATAGGTCGTTGAACGAAATTTCAGTCCAGTCTGTGATCTATTTACAACATAGCTCGCTGGTTCACTCGATTGCTGCTAATTAAAGGGTAATGAAATCAAGTAAATTTAATACTTTTTATTAAGAGAGAAAAGTGACCAAATATGGAATAGTATTTCTAATATGGAATACCGGAATTTACCTGAAACGAAAACTCACAAACGCAATTAGAGGTGTTTTTTTCTTTTTTTTTTATGCCAATTCGCGAGTAGAAGTAGTAACATTCCAGTAGAGCAAGCCCTTTCGTCGCTGTAGCAACGTTTTGTTTTATTGCTTGCTCATAACTTTTAAAGGTTTTTAAAAATACTACTATACGAAATTAAAGGAGAAAGATCTCTAAATATTTATAAAGGGCTTTATAAGGGCTCAAAAACAAGTGTCGAATTTTTTGGCCCAGTTTTGTTAAAATATTCTATTTTTGGGGTAGGGTAGGGCGTGCTAGTTGAGCATAGAGGTAAGTTGGGCAATCTAAATATCTTAAAAACTATCGACCGCACGCGAAAGCATCAAATAGCATAAAGAAGGGGTTGCGCGAGGGGAACTCATTGTGCGACCACTAGTGGTGACGCGGCAATCGAGAAAAGTATCCGTGCGCATTGTTTATTTTGTGATTAAAAAGCAAAATAATTGCAAGCCGGAAAATTTTATCTGTGATAGTTAAATGTATTCCGTTTTCAATCAGGTAAGTGTTAATCTTAAGTAAATTTGTTGCGTTTTGAATATGTATAAAGATTTTGGATATAACGTTAACCGGTTTTTAAATAAATTTACTTTTTCTTTAAAATTTCAGGTTGGGGTTAGTTGAGCTACAGTTGCCCGGTTTTAAGTATAAAATGTCATATTTTTTTATTTTATAGGATACGGACTTATAACAGTAAGACTACTAAAGTCTCCGTAGGATTAAAAGAGGCTGCAACCCGAACTTTGTACAAGCAACAAAGAAAACGAGCTGACCTATCTAACTTAAATTTTCTGTGAGAATAGTTCAACCATACGCAAAGGCTGGTCCAAGAAAAGGAGCCAATTTAAACAGAAGATAGAGAAAAGCTGCAATTTTACCAGATACAGAAGGCATTACAAGAGAAGCAAAATAAAACCGCTAAAAAGTTTAAAAAACGAAGATGAATTAATAGATATTAAATCCAATAGTTAAGCTAAGACAGGTACGTTGCTGTTTTATTATTGAGATTTGCTGTTTTGTCACTATAAGATTATTAATATAAAAAGCAAATTGTCAAAATGTATTTTTATTGTAAACGTATCTAACATTCAAGCCATGATTTGACTATACTTTTTAAGTGCTCCACTAGCCCCATACCCTTGCTTAACTTACCTCACCTATGGGGTACGTTGGGCATACTTGACTATCTACATTAAAATAGATGTAGCTCCTTACTTCGACTTATTAGAAATAAATTACTATGGACACTATTAATAAGGGATAAATTGCTAATCCATCAGTATGCATTATAAGCCATTAAGACTTATATTTGAGGAGCTATAACCGAAACGAAAACTCGCAAACGCAATTAGAGGTTTTTTTATTTTTTTTTAATGTCCATTTGCGAGCAGAAGTGGTAACATGCCAGTAGAGTAAGCCCTTTCGTCGCTGTAGCAAAGTTTTGTTTTATTGCTTTCTCATAACTTTTTAAGATTTTTAAAAATACTACTATACTTAATTAAAGGCGAAAGACCTCTTAATATTTATTTACGGCTAATTAGCTCAAATCTTTACGATATCTTCTTTTTGTCACCCTAAACAATATTTTTGATTTAATATTAAAAAAAAGAATCGATTTTTTTGGCCCAGTTCAGTTATAAGTATTTCATTTTTGGGGTTCCTTTAATGTTTAGCTACCCTTATCATTTTTTACTTGTTTGAAAAATCTTAATCATTAATGTAACTAAAGATGTCTACAAAATAAAAGACAAATATGTGATTGTTCATATTAAGTACAAAAACTTTTTATTTATAGTTTTTATGCAAATAATGTATATAGAACAAAATGGTATTTCATATCTGACCACTTACCCCTAGCCTATCTAGACATTTGTATCTTTATTAAAACATATTACTTTTTTAGTTTGTTTTAAATTATTTACATTTTATTTAAAGCGCATATTTAAAATAGTGCGCTTCAAACTGTTTTAATTTTTTTAAATAAAGCTAAGTCGAAGTCACTAATAAACTAAAAATAAAAATAGTATTTTTTTCATGGCGGAAAACAAATTAACCATTTTATTTGGTTAGGCCTTTTCATGAAATATTTTTTCTCCGTAAGTACTTATTTTCCAGATGTACATACAAGCAAAGACAATTTTAGTTAGTGAAACTACAATTGTCTTTGAAACCAGTGTGTAAAGGTAGATATTTAATTTTAGAATATTTTGTTATACAAAACTTACATTCCTTTTTTGTCAAAAGTAGAATCAGATATTTTTTAACTTAAAAATATTTAAAATAATTATTACACAACCACATTAAATTCCAAATTTTTAATCCAAATCTCTAAAATCACAAAACTACATTGACAAATATTTAGTAATTACTTTAAAGGGTTTCGTAGTAATGCAAGTCTAATTGTCGTTTTACATACACATACACCTACTGGTTAAAATGTTTAAATTTTACTTCATTAATTTTATGACTTTAATTTATTTTAATAATATTTCTTGAACATCAAATCGTAATTTTTTCCGTCACAGAAATCATTTTAGATTTTAGCCCTCGGTTTTTTGTCTTCTTTTGTTTCGCTTTTGGAGACGACCGGGACACGACCTTGAGCTAAAATCTATAGCTTGATTCTTTGTATGATACATAGAATTTTTTTATAAAATTAAGTCGGTAAATACCATAATGGGTTAGAAAAAGTACGGCAATTCCTATATCTGTATACCATTATAAAGAGGTAAAGTTTGTAACTTTGTTTGTTTTCACAATTAGAAAGCTACACTATTTAGAAGTGGTGTAGGCTATATTTAAATATGATTTAACAAAAGTTTAGAAAAAATTAATGGCATGTCAATTCAGCAATTCAATACATATTAATGGCACTGAACGACCTTTCAAAACAGAACGGTGCGGTGGTTCAGTGGTATCATTGTCGCATGCAACGCGGGTAGCCTGGGTTCAAATTCCGTCCAATTCAGGTTTCTTTTTTATAAAAGTAGTGTGACGTGTCGGCTACACACCATTTTTTTATCGGGAGAATTTAGGCAGACCAAATTTAATAAGTATACAATTTTAAAAATTCTAACTCCATACTTTTGGTAAAAAGTTAAGAAGCGCTCAAATATCTGTAAAACCGCTAAACCTGCGTTTTATTTTGTTGGTATTTGGAAGTTTCTGGTCAAGTAGAATTTAACAGTGATATCGATATTAGTGTTTTAATAAAATTTGGCATAATTACTTCAGTAAAATTTAAATTTTCCAAAATTTATTTTTATCAGTGACCATAATTTTATTTATATATTATATAGTATAATTTTTATATATTTGCGTGTATTTAATTTTTGTGGGTCAGGTGTTTCCGTTTATATCCAACTTATACCTATTAGGGGTAGCATTGCCGTTTTGTGCAACTCTTTTCACGTGAGACAAAAGATACTATTACTGTTTTTTAGTGGATGGTCACCAATAAAATATTAATAATAAAAAAATCAAAAGGGGTAAAATAAATTTAAAAAAATAACCGACTTCAAAAGATAAATAAAACTTACTTAAAATTTAAAAATATTAAATAAAAAAGTAATTAGATAAATAAAGTCAAGTATGACCATTTTGCAAAACTAATAAACGTTAATGCCTAAATATACAAAATATTTTTATATCTAAATGTCATATTTTATTACCCGACTTAATTTTTTTTTCAATATTTTTAAATTTTTAGTAAATTTTATTTATCTTTTTGAAGTCGATATTTTTTTTATTACTATCCCATTAGGTTATTAGAGTATAAAAAGCTTTTGCTTATTTGGGTAAAATTATTTAACATGGTATTGACAGTTTCTCATTTTGTAAAACTTAATTTTTATTGTTTCGGGTTTTTTACTACCTTTTTTAATTTTTTTAAAATTATGTTTATTTTTCTCGTTTTGATCAAATATTATTTTATTGATTTAAAAGGTATAGACATGCATGTACATTTCTTTTAATTTTAAAGCTTTCCCTCTGCAGACTTGATTTCAATGAGACCACCTTGGGAATGCACTTTTTCAAATAAAATAAAAATGTTAAAAACCCGTATACAATTTACTGAGTTATTGGTAAACAAAGAAATACAAATAATATCGTTGCCGAGATTAAAAAATGCCAATCCATAAACTTCAAACAAGTTTTTTATTATATATATATATATATATATATATATATATATATATATATATATATATATATATATATATATATATATATATATATATATATATTAATTTTACGAAAAAAGTTATTCTCTATAAAAAGTTCAGTTCAGTTCAGAAATCTGGCAATGGTGCCAATATTAGTATTAAATTCTTCATGGCCGATACCTCCCAGATACATATATATATAAATAAAAATGTTAAAAACCCGTATACAATTTACTGAGTTATTGGTAAACAAAGAAATACAAATAATATCGTTGCCGAGATTAAAAATGCCAATCCATAAACTTCAAACAAGTTTTTATTATATATATATATATATATATATATATATATATATATATATATATATATATATATATATATATATATATATATATATATATATATATATATATATATATATATATATATATATTAATTTTACGAAAAAAGTTATTCTCTATAAAAAGTTCAGTTCAGTTCAGAAATCTGGCAATGGTGCCAATATTAGTATTAAATTCTTCATGGCCGATACCTCCCAGATACTAAATTTGTTGCCTTACTTTTTACTAACTGAGTATATATGTATAGGGTAGTATAAGAAAAGTAACGACAGACCAGGCACTAGCAAGTTTCACTAATTTGCTCTAAACAGTGATTTTTTGATATTGGTGATCGCTGCTACTGCTGCGAACACATGCTAATTTCTTATAAATAAAGTCATAGTTAACCTTGTTAAAATTGCATGAAGAAAAAATATATCATTTTTAAATACTTTCTGTCATTTAATATACATATAATTTAATTATCGATTTGCATTAGCATATAAGTAAATGTATATAAAAAAACGGACATTACACAAAGTTTATCAAATATCTTAATTTTTTTATAAACATTTATAGCTTTAATCATATTTTTTGGGCAATAGATTTATTAACAAATCAAATTGATAAAAAAAAATAGTTTTTATCCGGTAAGCAAGCCAATTCGCATCCCGTTTCACTAAAGTAAACATGCATATTCACCATAAACATTTAAAATTACTCAATCGCAATCAGAATCACCGTCCAGCGATCGCAGTCGCCGTAGTAGCAGCTACCAAAATGATTTGTTAATAACCGGTGATTGGTAGCAGTGACTACGATCGCAGTCACACCTCTAATTTGCTCCCAGCAGGAGGGAGAGAAGATTATTTGCAGTCGCGTTGATATAATTTTTGGGTAAATAATTTTATTAGTAAGTCCAAAATGTTATAAGTTTTCTATTATAACTATATTTATTTCTAGTAATTACCTATTTTGTTTAGCCATAGTTTAGAGATTTGTGATGAATATTTAATATTGAATATACAATTTTATTCTAGAAATATATGAATCCTTTGGGTTTATGCCGTTCTAGTGAACGCCATTACCCCAGGGACACTATAACCTATATTGTTTTTTTTAGATAAACCAAGAATTACCGCAAAAGCTTGTTGGGTGGAACAGTAAGAATCAGATATAAACCTATAGGATTGCTCTACTATACCAGATTTGCACAAGTACAACAGAAATGAATTGGGTGCTTTATTAGAATGTCAACATTTAAAAAAAATCTATCTAATTTATATATGCTTGGTGATATGATGGAAAAAAATTTTAGTCTTTACAATATTTATAATCTGGACAAGACAAGTGTTACATCTGTTGCAGATTGAGAGAAAGTCTATGCAGAGAAGACGAAAAAATAAAATAAATAAATAAAAAGAAAGTAAAGAAAAGTAAGATTTAAAACAAAATAAATTAAAAACACAACTCAAAGTAGAGATAATATTTGTAATGATAACAGTGATGACAACATAGAGCTGGACGATGAAAATTACATAATTTGTGAATAATTTAGGAAAATCGATAAAATGTAGTGAAATCATTGTCCGATATGTATATTATGGTCACATGCCATATGCTTTGGGTGGGGACTCCACAGAAGGCTACATTTGTAGTTTATCTGCCAAATACTAAAATTTATTATTACTTACAGTTCTGTTTCTATTATACATATTAATTTCTATAATAGACCTAGCTATAAGCATAATTTTGACTTAATTTAGTTGATCTCATTCATATTTGTTAAGTTAAACTTGGTACCATACATACAGATTTGAGCGTCATTACACCTTTGCCTCAGGGACAATATCGCCCAAATTTGTATTTTTTAATATGTTTTATTAAAAGTTATTGCTAATAGTTTTATAAACCAAAACCCATTGTTTTTTTGTTACAATTTTAAAATAAGTATTTAAATACTAAAAATATCCTGGTTTTTCCTTAAGTGAACGGCATCTCCCGTACTTCCCCTATGTAATAAAACAAATTAAATATTAAAAACATTTGAAAAGCAAAAAATTATTGATATCCTGTAAATTATTATTTTTCAATGAAATGTTTGTTCGTTGGCTACTTTTTGAAATATTTGCGTTTTGTTTTTTTAGAGCTACCGAAACCTATGTAAAAAAGCTTAAGTGGTCAAATGATTTGGTTGGTTGGTTTACGGCGGGGTTTGTCATTCGACCATGTTTTTCAAATACATTAGAAAAACTTGGGGGCTTTAATGCAGACATTACCAGGGGGCCAATTATACAAAAAATATTAGAAGTTAGTTTGGAACACATTTCTTTTTGTAGAGAGTAATATTATAGTTATAAATATACAAAAATTAATTTTTGAAAATTTTAAAAATTAAGTTTTTTTGTAATGTGAACGTGATATTTCAGATTGGCTTTTATGTAGATTTTTTTGCTGGTCGCATAAGTTTGCAACAAATAAAAACGTGTTTGTACAAAAATTATGTCGACCTTAACGTCAAAAACATTTTTTATTACACAAGTATCAATAACATTTATTGACATAATTTGATATATTATGTATAAAAATGTATTGACAATATCTGCATCCAAGTTAACTGTGAGCGATAACTGTCAAAGTTAAAATTTTGAAAAAGAAGCAAAGGGTAGCGATATTACAAGATTTGATAGATTTACAAATATAAATATACATATTTTGTAGAATAGAATTTAATAAAAAATTACGATAATAAAGATACTTTAGGCTCTACTTAAAGTAAATAAGTCAAAAGTTTTTAGTTAGTCCTCTTACTGTCAGCACAAAGAGTCTTTGTACACCATTTTGAGCACTATTTACTTTAAATGTATTTTTGTAATATAACTAGCCAAACATCCAAATTTATGAAAAAAATGAGAAAGTTATTATTTAAAGCTTTATGATGTTTTTTAATACAGGATGGCTATTTAAAAATGAAAGATAGTTGATTTTGGGTAAGCCATTTACGAAAAAACGCTTAAATACATAAAATTTTAACTTTAGGGGTAAACATTTTTTGTAAACGGACCCTTCTGGTCTGCAACCCTCTAGCTGGGGTAAGACTCCTCCTTAAAATCTTAAATGAAAAGAGGAGTCGAGTAATACCTTATTTTAAAGGTCCCTCGACCCTAATTACAACTACCAAGCTTCATACATTGACGCGTTCAAATATGATCCGTGCCAAAAATTAGCTTGGTTTCGTGCTCGAAATTGTGGTCGTAGACTTTTTGTGCTGACTGTATATTTTATTATAAAAATTTATGTCTAAAGTCTAACAACTAAATACTTTTCTACAAAAAGGCAATTTTTCTTTTGCTTGGTAGGCCAAATGGTCCTTAGTCCGACACTGCTTACAATATGAGCTAAATACATTTTAATTTACATTAAAAAAACATGTTGTGATATCTCGTATTTAGACAATATAGACAAGCAGGCTCTTCCGTTTAACTTGTTTATTAAGCCAAAAATTCCCAGTCGATGCAAAGAGCAGAAAATTGAATAGAGCACAGCAGAATCTCTTTAAGGGGATTTTCCCTATCAAAAGGGTATCAAACTGTCAATACCCAAGATTAAATAAAAGCCAAAGTTTGAAGTGGCTGAATGGCGCTTTTTCCTTTACAAACACTTGAGATACTTAAAAAATGGATGATATAAGAAATTTTAAGGTTATTATATCGAGGTTATATTTTCTCTAATGAGAAAAGAGGTATTGGGCAAAAAAATGTAATTAGAAAAATTAAAATATGTTGAAATACAATAATAAATTAATTAAGATAAATGTTTAAATAATTATATGTTAATTTATACAATAAAATTATTTTTAACTACCTATTTAAATAGCTTGAAAAAGTATTAAAACTGTTTGTTAAATTAATCGTTTTGTGTTACTACTCACATATACGTGAACTTTACTTGATATTGCATGCATATAAAAATATGTCATGAAAAAAACATCTATTTTAGTTTACACCTATTTTTTCAAGTCCTGCATGAACCGAAAACTAAAAGGCAACCATCAGATATTAATTTTATCAGTCATCTACGAAGTCTGGCCAAAATTGACATTTTTGCTTAGGAAGAACCTACCCATATTTTTGATAAAATGGAAAATTGTTATAAAGAAAAGAAGTTTAGATTTAAAAATTAATTCTAATTATGCAATTTTGTTTATTTACAATTTAATTTTTTATTTTATGTTTTTTGGAATAATCAAGAAAATTTGAATTTGTCTATAAGTGCATTGTAGGTACATTATTTTTATTTTGGTAACAGTAAATTAAAAAACTTCATTTTAAATTGTCCTATGAAACCTAAAATTATAAAACAGTTACATTAATGTATAAACCTAAATTTTTACCAATTTGGATTAAAAAAAATATATTTTTGTAAATAAACAAAATGGCATATTTTAGGGTAATTTTTATATCTAAACGTCTTTTTATAAAAAAATTTTGATATTAGCAAAAATACAGATACTTAATAAAATAATAATATTAAAAAGTGTTTTATATGGTTCGAACTTTTTGGACACACTGTATAATAAAAGCTAAAAATAAATTAATAATTGATTATTTAATAATAAATAACTATTTTTATTTAGGTTATACAAAGAATTTATTTACTAACAAAGAGAAGCCAAATAATAATAAATAAAAATTATTAAAAGTATATAAACATATAATTTTGGGTTGCACTAAACCACTTAAATGCCAATATTTTAAAAAACAATGGCTTAGAGCTATTCTTACAAATTAAAAAGTAGACCTTTTTTGTGTAGAAACCAAAGGAGAATTTTCTGGTTTACTTGGATGGTACATACAAAGTAGCACAAAAAAATTTGGGGTTTTAAAAAATTTATTGTCGTTTAGATGGCGTCCTCTAGCTACCACATTAATATTAACATCAGATATAAATAGCTTATGTCGGAAAACCCCTGAACACAGAGTTTTATTAAAATATTTAAAATAATAATTATAAAAATTATGTAAAAATGTTTTTTGAAGTTTGACACCCTATAACTTTACTTAAATCGCCATATTTCACAATTCTCGAGTTGAATTTCGGCCCACTACTTTAGGACCACCCTGTATACAGAAAATTTTATTATAAAAAATAAAAAATAAAGCATATGGTTTACTAAATGTGCCGATCACGGGTAATAAATTACCTTAAAACAAAAATATTGGTAAAGAGAACCTGATTCAATATATACTAAATACTTCCTGCTCCAGTTTGGGCGCGGTTGACATTGGAAGTAAACTGGCAAGTTCACGGTCAAAGTCAACATATTTTCGAGTAAATTTATTTTTGTTTTTATTGCGGAGGTTTGTAGCTATTGTTAATTTTGATTAATAATAACAATAAAAAATAACTTATAACCATAGGAAAATAAATTATACAGGGTTTTACAGATTTTAGTTAAGAAAATTTAACGGCAGATTATACATTAAAAAATATAAAAAGGAGTTCATATAAACATGAGTCTGCAAATTTTTGTTTACAATCTGTATCTGTAAAGTTTTTAGAAAACAGTTATTTTAGTAATATTTGTTAGACGAAATTAGACTAGACCTGATTTAAATATGTATTTATTGTTGTGTAAAAAATTAAAAACCTAATATTAAAAAAAATTCCAATGCTTTCCTAGTCTAAAAATATGCATATAAATTGTTTTTTTTGAACTAAATAAGATACAAAAATAAAGAATAAAAGCTGTCTTTGTATTTTCCTAACCTGAAGTAAGAACAAAAAATATACACACACATTTATACAACCAGTGGCAAACCATTTTTTTAGAAATATTTCTTTACTTGCCGCTCGAGACGTTACTGGACTTATTAAATTAAATTAGGCTAGTATAATAAATAACATTGTCATTGTCAAATTAAAATAATATTTGGTAAAAATTATTTAAGATATTTAAAAATATATATACAAATTTAGCCTCCTGTATTTATTAATTAAAAACAAGGAATTTGCGGAACCATGTTTATATAAACTATTTTACATATTTTTAAAGTAGAACCCCTTAAATTTTTTGAACAACATTCGGTAAAACCCTCTTTAAAAGCCTAATATTAAGTAGAAAAGCTTTCATACTTTTGCTAACTTTTTAGTAGAAGCTGTACGACATTGGTGAAATTAGCAAATAAATGTTTGTTTTTTGAACTACTAAGTGAAAAAGTTAGTAGCTTTTAAGATATTATCTGTTAAAAACTGCTATTGCATTTAATTTAAGGTTGAGACTATTGTTAACCTTTAAATAAAAGAAAAACAGACTTGGGTAAAACTAGTAAATATTTGGAGGTTAAGGTTTAAGGCAGGTAAGCAGGGCCGTGTCTACCGGGTGAGGCAAGGCACCAAGGCGGAGCTCTGGGGGGGGAGGGAAATTCTGAAATAAAGAGCGGACATTTTGGAAATGAGTAGTGTAGTGGAACACATAATTAATTAATGTATTATTGTAAATGTGAAGACTTTTTTTTGCTCTTTTAAATCTTTTTCCACCTCAATTTACATTTTTATCCTAGGGGGCCAAACATTTTTGCACCACGGCGCGGGTTACCCTAGAAACGGTAGGAATATCCGAAAAACAATTCAACATATAGGTTACCTAATTGACCTAATTGGTATTTATTTTAAGACAATAGCAGTCTTGAACTGTGAATATCCTAAAAAGTGCTTACTTTTGCATTAAACATGTATCTGAGTTAAAAAAGAAAGAAAGAATATCTGTTTGTTAAATCGGAAGCTTAAGAAATTGGAATATTGGAGATGAAGCATAGGGCCGGGCCATCCATTAGGCAGAGTAGGCAACTGCATAGGGGCTCTGCATTAAATACGGGCTTGCGCAACAAATGGGGTCCCCGCGAACAAGAAAAAGTTAAAATTTTAAAATTAAAAAAAAAGTTCTGACAATTATATTGCCTACGGGCCCCGACATAGCTAATCTGGCCGTGACATTAATATGAATTATTACCAGTCTAATCATGTATTTTTAATTTAAAATATTTTTTTGTGACCTCAGAGATCTTGTTAGTAAAATCAAGGATGAGTTTTCCGCAGCAAGAAAATTAAATCTAAAGAGTAAGAGGCATCGCAAAGTCTTTCACATCTTTAAGCTATACTATTGTCTTGTTTTTTGCTATGTGTTACAAATTTAATTTTTAAATTTTAATATAGGTACTTTAAACAAAAACTATAATATATTTAGGGACCTCTCAAATCTTAATATAGACGCAAAAATAATTATTATCAAGTTAACTAAGAATTAAATTAAAAATCCTTTAAAGACATTATACTAACTAATCTCAATTTTTTAGTTTAATTTTTAATAATAATTTTCTAGACGGCGCTGAGCAGCGTGGCGTCGATGACTCAATATCAATATCGGTTTTTGGTAACCAGCTGAATAATAATAAATACTTGTTGCAAAATAACATTTTTTAATTTAGGAATAATGAAAAACATAAATATCGAACATATTGGCAGCCACTTATGTATCGAAAGTAGCTACACCACTGCATAACGTATCATGAAATACAATCATTTTGTAAAATGGTTTTTAGACCCGAAATCTGATAAAATAATACCAATATACTTACTTTTATGTCGGCTTTGGCTAAAATGTATTACATACTTTTTCTCTAGTGCCAATACAATCTGGAAAAAGACGCGTCGGTTACATATCTGGCCATAACCGTTTTTGGCGATTACCAAGAGATCATCCCCTGGAAAATATCCCCGCTATAAAATGTTCGATGTTTTGCCCTTGGCTTTAAGATAAACAGATTTCTTTTTTTTCTTGAAAGTAAACAATGCTTTAGAAAGTAGATGCGATATAATTTTATGGGTTTTTACAATTGGCTTTTTTATACAGATTGTTTACAAAGCTATTTATTTTAACAGCTTATTGAACTAGCAAAGAGAGTTTAATTTACTTGTAGATTTTGTTGCTACCTCTGTTAAAGTAATAAAAATAATAAAATGTCCAGTTTTTTTTTGTTTTAAATGTGTTTTATTTTAATTGAACAAAGGTTTTAAAACTTGAAAATAATTTTCAAACTATTACGCACTGTTTTACAAATTATTTATTACTGGTTAAATTAAAAATGGGTTTAAAAACTAAGTTTTCCTACGACCACTAATGAAAATGACATAAAACGCACTCCTTGATCCTTTAGAAAACAAATAATATCACACACGTGTTGAAATCTACTTTTTAACACTAGTGTTGAAAAGCACATGACAGTAACAGATGCTTAAATTCCTTTAAAAAGATATTTACAGTACCGTAAAATGAGGGTTCTTTGCACCATTTTGGTGCTATAGTTACCTAATTGTCTGAACTAGTGCCAACCAAGTTACCACGTTTTTGTGAAGTACTACTAAATTTTGACATTATTTTTAGGTTTTTTAATTATAAAACTGGTGCAATGTATCCCCCATTAGGGCCCAACTTTGCACCTTATAAAGAATATATTTATTTTTATTGTAATTATAGAGGAATAAGAGTACCGGTGTAATGTTAGCCCCTGTGTATGGCAATGTTGCACCACAGTATAACGAAATTTAAAATTTTATTTCATTATTTTTATTTTTTTATGAAAATCTCGCTGAAAAAATAAAACGACTTTAAAAAATAAATTGTTTATTAAAAGTATATATTTATTATATAAAAAAACACAAATTATTCATACCAGAATCGATCTATTTAAGGTATTGTATAAGATCCACGTTTGGAAATTTCTTTTGGTTTTTTAAACAAGCCAAGAACATCCTTCAATTCGTAAAAATATTTATCTTTGCGAGTGGGCCATCACCAAGCTTTAAGTAATTTCTCCATCACATTAATGCTTGCACCTGTCTCAGAAAAATTTGTAATTACTCCAGGGTAGACGTTGCCTTCTTATGAAAATATTACGAATTCGCCAATCTCTCGTCTTACGGGTTTTAGCAAGTCTAAGCTACAAACATTACTTGCAGCAAAAGAACTGGAATCGCATTTTTCGTAAAATCTTTCTCTTCTTCTATTTCTCTTATCTTATCCAGGTCATCGTCAGATAAATCTTGCAGCTGAACTGATCCATCTGATAAATTATCCGACCGAGTAGTATTGTTTCTAGTTTCTCTTTGTTTTTTTTGTTAAACAGTGCCGCTGATGGTGCCTTCATCTTTGGTTGTTTGAATGACTTCTTCGTGGAAAATACTTTTACCAGCAGGTATGTTCATTTTCTTTTTTCGTTTTGGTATAACGGAACTGTATTCTTCACGCTTTTTTTTACTATCCAACATTCCCCATTGTGGAATTAATTTTACCGCATCTAACTAATACTCCGAAAAATAATGTTACTTATTAGACCTTAATTTTCTTTGTGTAAAAAATTGTTACCAATATATAACTAAATAAAAATAAAATGGACCTACCTTTCACTGAGCTTACAAAACTTTACAATACTTGGATGTTTTCATGCAAATTTTAAGAAGGAAAGTCCATGTACCTTTTACGAAGATAAGTTCCAGACTATTGTTTTCTTTGGTACTTCACTCCTCAGTTGCAAGAGTGATGCATACGCCCTTTATCAATCCGGTAGCAAAAAACTAAGAAATGTTTTGTTTTAAGGGAGCTGTAAAGGCCTATAAACTTTTTTCATTTTGGTGCAATGTTACCCTCTATGGTGCAATGTTACCTCATTTTACGGTATATTTTTAACAAACTGAAGGTTTTGACTTACGCTAACACACATTATCTTTTTTTTCAAATTATATTAATTTGAGTTTTATGTTAAAGGATTTAATAGTTTAAGACATAATTATTTTATAACAAATGCCTGTATTAATAATAAGCAACCCAATAAAAGACATGGAAGTGTGGAAGTGTCTAAAGTTCCGCGGGACCCTAATTTGTAAAATTATAACAATGTCTAACTACAAATTTTGCACAAAATGCCAAGCGGTTTATTTTTCTGTTCTAAATAATACATCCCCTGTTAGAAAAAGGCCAAGATAAAATAAAAGTGGAATTGCCATTAAACCAGACTTGACATTTAATTTAATTCATTTGGGATAAAGAGATACACTTATTAATATTCAGAGATTATTTAGTGTTTTGTTTAGTGGTGAGCTTTTTTACTGATTTTAAAAACCCAATTAAAGAAATAACAGTTAAATAACACTTTTGTAAGGTAACTAAACTTAAATTTCAAAATACATGCTTTTACATGCAATTAGGTAAAAGAAATTTCTTTATTTGGATTTTATGGCACTGACATCGATTTCCGTCTAATTTTTTGTTAGTTTATTTTTTCTGTGTTGACACTAATGACAAAACAACTTAAAATTTTTAGTATAGATATATTTTTTGGTCGTAGGAAAAATATTGTACATGATTCGTGCTAAAAGTGATTTTCACACTCGTGGTATTGTCGAACTCGGCTATCGCCTCGTGCGACATCATTCTCACTCGTGTGAAATATATCACTTTCGACACTTGTTATGTAATATACTATTTATTACAATTTTTTTAAAACATACCCTGCATCAATAGAAATAAAAAATATTGCTTGTCTTATTTATCATAGTGATATTTCGAAAATATCAAGCTTTGGGTTAAACTTCTAAATTTAAAAAATGCGTGTTTAAATTATAAAGTTTTAAAAAAGCTACGGTTTTTTATGACTTTTAACCACATTTAAGTGAAAATTTAAATAAATTATCTAAAAACAAAAATATTGGTAGAGACAGTGGTGCTCGGAGACAATTAAATGTAAACAGGTAAAATGTCTTTTTTTTCCTGTAGTTTCGCAGGGTGAGGTTTTTTGCTCCCCAACTTTTTATTACATAAAAACATAAGAACGGCAGACGTACGTGTGTAGAAAAAAGGTAAGGACCTCTTTCTTTGCACTTCAAATTTTTTTACATATGACACCCAGCTAAGTTCTCAAAACCTAAACATTTTTATGGCTCTCTTTACTAGCGATTTTTTTATTTATTTATTGATAAATATACAAAATGGTAAGTGTGATTCGAGTATTATAGTTTTTGACACGCATCTGTAAATTTGACTATACCTGGTGCCCACGGGATTATTAGCATGCCTGTTATTTTTTTAAGAAATTTAACACTATTTTAAAATTTTGGTCAGATGTATGGTTAGATAGGATGCAGATTTTATGTAGGTTTAACCGAAAGTGCTCTCAATTTTGCCATTTTATATATAACACCCTATATATTTATCTAAAAATTAGTTATACAGACAATTTAAAAACTACATGTACCACTTGTTATACCTATCTTAATTAGTTTTTGAGAAAATGGCTCGAGGATGTCAGATTAGCCGCCATTTTTATCGATTTGTTCAAAAACAAATGATGGTAGAAAAGGGCTAAGGCAATCTTTTACTCATACTTAAGGAACCTCATACTCTATTACCGTAAAAACTATTTTCCGTTTTACCGAAAGTGCCATACAAATTGATTTTTGGCAGTAATAATCTTTAATAATTTAAATGAAAACCACCACCTTAAGCCGCCTTAAATTTATTTATAACACTTATTTTTCATTTTTTTGTTACCTATATTCTAACTCTAACACAATATTTCTTAAGGTATTAAGAGTAAAACGTTAAAGAATATATTTTTTGCTATTTTTGAGACAGTCTAGCGTTTAACTATTAATATCTTAAAAACTATAACGTTTAGAGATAGGACAAAATAAACAAAAAGATTAAGAAATAGGTTTTAAGTTTAAATTTAGGAGGTAGTGATTTTCAATTGAATAATTTATTATTATTTCTTTACTGCTAAAAGCCAATTTCTGTGGCACCTAAATCGCCTTAGCTTATTTCCACCATTATTTGTTTTTTATGAAATCGATCAAAATAACGGTTTATATGACATTTCGAACACTATTAAAATTCCGTAACACTATTTTATTTCCTTTTATTACTCTAGCAAATAACAGGCTTGCTAGTAATTTGGTGGGCGCCGGCTATATTCTGTTATTTTTTTGTTTTTTTTATTTTAACCTAAAAGTGCTGTTTGCCCAATTTCGGATAGTGGGATATTTTTAATTTCGGATATCTGAAATTGGGACAGCGTGCAAACTTTAGGCCAAAGTAAGAGAGTAATATATAGAGAAGGGTTATGGGGAAAGAAAATATTTTATTATAAGATTTTCATGGTGGGATAATATACTTTGCCTTGTTACTTAAATCACATTCAAAAATAATTTTTATACAAGGTGATACTTCACCTATGCACATAAACCTTAAAAATTATTGTTAAGGACCAGGGCCGCCGAGAGCCGCGTCGGGCTCTGGTACAAGCTTAAGTTGCGGCCTCCTTAACACTAAAATTAAAAATCAACATTTTAAATCCAGCAGAAAAAATAGGTGGACAATCAAAAAACAAAAAAAGTCGTCACCTACGACGACGCCAAATTCTATATTTGTTTTTAACCCAAACCCATTTCATTCCTTATTATTCGCCCTCTCATCGGGCCTGTTAACGTAAACTATGACTAACAAGGAAAAAAAGTTAGTAAAATATTTCTTGGTAATAAGATAGGTAACCATTTTTTTAAATAATAAATATAACGTCAATTAAAAAGGTCAAAAATGAATTGTAAACAAATTTTTGTTTTGGAAATAATTAAGTATATTTTTTACATAGCTTTGTACAATTAATCGGCTCTTTATAAAAAAATAGGGAAGGAAAAAATTGTAACTTTTCTAATCATGCATTCGTGTTTCGTAGTCCAAAATACATCACAGAACCTGCGTCATATTCACTTTTTTAATTTTATTAAGTGGCATTAAACTCACGATATTAAATTATTATTCCTTTTAACGTGACCCAGGTAATCCGTTTACCTTTTCTTTAAAGATAATTTAGCAAATCTTTGTCCTTATTCACTGTTGACGTATCGTGTCCATAATAATTTTTTTATATCAGTACCTAATTTATATTCGTAAAGAAATGTAAAATATTATAAATTATTATATAAATATATAACGAATATTTTTCTGTTCACATTAAGATACTGAGATTTTAGGATTCTTAAATTATTTAATGATTTATAAAAGATTAAGTCCGGTACTGGACATGACTTTTTAATGCGCATGTACCAAAAACCTTCCGGTGGGCCTCAAGTTTGTTTACTGCGCGAGGTCTTAAAAATCCGCAAAAGGCAACAATAAGGCTCTGTGTATCTAAATGTGCAATATCTATGCCCAACTCTGGTAATAGTAGAGTCTTATGTCAGTTGTGATTTTATTTTTGCGCGTTCATAATAACAACTAGGGCTTTTATAGATTATATCGTATTATTACTGACAAAAAAATAAGTTTCTACTAGATTCTCAGTTATAAATCCAGTATATACATATATATTTATGTTATGTACTAAAAGCTAAAAAATAATTCCGTAAGTCCTAGCTACCAGACCCCACCAATTTTCTTACCAATCTGAGGTATTAATCAGACAAATAATAAAACCGTTGGTCGTAGCGTATTCAAAGTAAATAAAATGATAGAAATTTCAGGTGCCTAACGATTTTATTTTTATCTAATCAATACCCCAGACTTTAAGCTTTTAGTACTTAACATACATCATTTTCATTGTAGTAAAACCGTTTAAAATGTTTAATTTGTACAAAAAGTTTGGAACAGTGATGACATTCATTTAAATAACCTGCATAAAAACACTTTTTCTTTGTTTATAAATTAAAAAAATGGAACAATTAGAAATATTAAAAAAATATTGAAACCTAAAAATAATATTTATTTTAAATATTGTTCAAAAGATTATTTTTAAAGGTATAGTGTCAGCATTTTTTATCAAGCAATATCTAGATCTTTCCTGTGTCAAAAAGTTTTGGGTAAATTTATCCAAAAACTTTTTTATTTTTGTATTTATATTTTCAATTCTTTAAAGTTTTATTTAAAAACAAATATTCCATAAATATTTTTGCAAAATAAACATGTTTTTTTTTTTAAATTACATTTACCCCAATTTCAAAATTGCTGGCCTAAATTTCTTAAATATTTTATCCTATGTTGCAAGTCGTATTATCTCCATAGCTACATGTCTTAGACTTCCAGAAGAAATCATTTTTAAAGGGTCATTCAGTAATTTGGTCTTAAATAAAATAAACCTAACGCAACGCTACTGAATTCCCTTATTACCAATGTAGCGTATGATGCGTGGCTCTTGTTTCGCAGATAAACTTTAAAAAGGAAATTCCCGTCTTCTTGAATTTTGTTTTAAATCTATTTACGCCCAACAACTTGAGATTGAAGATAGCATATTTTGATACTGAAATGCCTTTTTATAATAAAGATGGAAAGGTTAAAATACTTTAAAATTTAATAACACGATTAAAATCAAAGAATCCATATATTTAAAACGCAAAGTTTTCGGACATATAGTTAGAGACTTCTACTGAACCGATTTATATGTTTTTTTCTAATGGTTCTCTTGTTACTGAGACGTCTCCTCACTACCATGTTTTATTTTCTTTTTTTACAAAATTTATATATAATATGCCACGTGTGTTGCCTATACCACGGGAAATATTGCTTCAAGCGGAGTATCGGTAGCTTTTGGGCAGTACAAACTGCACCATTTTATTAAAAGTTTTTCTTTTTGAATATAGGTAATCTTATTGAAAAATTAATAATAATCCTAACATTTTTTCTTTATATTAATTTTTAAAATTGTCAAAAATTACGGTATTTTTCTCATGTAATATTAAAGGTTCCTTAGATCCCAGAAACTTTTGTGTAGCACAGAAATAAAGAAAAAACTTTTTCTGTTAATCACTTATTACCGAAATAAAATTTTATACCCTTTTTTGCAACGACAATTAACGCTATTGAGTGTACCTAATTCTTAATATGCAGATTGTCGTTAAAAATTTTACCTTAGTTTGGAAATAAATGGAAGTTTTTAAATTTTCAGAATGTAATAAAAAAATATTTTTATGTATACAGGGTGTTTCAGAGCTATGGGATCAAACTTCAATGTGTGATTCCCTATGCTATTTTTTAAAAGAAAGAATCAATAAACATATGTCTGGGGTTGCTTTCTTACTGAGATTCAAAAAGGTAAAATTTAGGAAAAAAATCAGTTTTTTCTAAATATTTTTAATATGCTGAGGACGATTTTGATAAAATTTGGTTTATTTATGTAAAGTACTAAGGCGCCTATTTAGCTCTAACCATATTGTTATTATTTGGTCCAGTGGCGTCTTAGTGGACACATCAACTTATATTGTTGAGCAAAAAAATTACGCCACTGACTTTTTTGGCGTTTTTATATTTTTATAATTAAGCAATTTATAATACGACTTTTTATTTTTTTGGATCTACCTTCGTTTTCCAAAAAATATAAAAGCTGCTTTAATTTCTTCTTAAAAGTATCCATAGACAACATGATATAAAAAACAAAAATTAAAATAAAGCAATTATTTGTCTTAAAATGAATTAGCAGTCATGGGTTTTATCAAAAATTGTCACCTTCATTATTTAATAAGACTAAAATTCTTTATTTTTTAATTTTAGATTTTATTTTATGCTTGGGGCTTCTTTTAGAATAACTTAAAGTGGCTTTATTTTTTTCTCAAAAACAAAGCGAGATATGAAGAACAAACAAGAGACTGAAAATGTGTATTATTAATTGCTTAATTATAAAAAAATATAAAAACGTCAAAAAAAGGCGTACTTTTTTGCACAATAATATAAGTTGCGGTGCCCACTGAGGCGCCACTGGACCCAATAATAACAATATGGTTAAAGCTAAATACTTATTACTTAAAATAAATGTACCAAATTTTATCCAAATCGACCTAAGCATAATAAATATATTTAAAAAACACTGATTTTTCTCTTAAGTTTTAACACCCTGTATCTCAGTATGGAAGCAACTCCAGACATATGTTTATAAAAACTTTTTTTTATAAAATAACATAAGAAATTACACCATAAAGTTTGATACCATAGTTCTGAAACAAAGCCAAGACAAAGTATAAGTGGATTTTTTGTTTCTTTTTAACCGAGTTACAAAAAATAAAAGGTTACCGATAGCTATGTAAATTAAAGGCCAATTTTGTTTTATTTTATTTTTTTGTTTAAATATGAGCACATGTCTCCGGTAGTCTCATTGAAACCTTATCAGGATCTAATTGTAGAATCCTAAGCATTTTTTTAATCTTAATTTTAGTTTTAATTTGTATTTGAATGTCATAAAAATAAAATAAAAAAAAATTTTTGTTTTTTATGTAATTTTTTCCTATAGTTAGGGATTCCTGGACCATTTTTACAATTAATTACTAACAAGCTAATTTTTCGTGAGTAGCTTTATTTTCACGAAACGACCGACGTTTTTCCTTACAACAATTTTTGTTGGTGGTACCATACAGGGGTTGCAGAAAATAAATATGTTAATTTGATGAATATCAAAAAACTAAGATGACGTACCACGCAATTTATAGAAGACTGTGGGTTGTAAATTATATAAATATTATTAAATCAACGGAAAAAAAATCGGCTGGTTAGTAGTTATTTTTCACGACATCGGTAACCATACATGTTGGTGGTAGGGGACTGTTTGATAAACCTTATATTTGTAGGACAAATATTTTTTGTTTTATTTAGATAATTATCTTAACAAAGAAAATCCCTGTTAGTAATACATTTTTGATAAACGTCAAATCAACACACTTAATTCCCGCTACCCCTGTAAGCTACCACCAACAAAAATTGTTGTAAGTAAGGGAAAAAGTTAGCTTGTTAGTAATAAATGGTAAAAATGGTCTAGTAAACTACTACCTATAAATGAAAATTTATTTATGCACACATTAACAACTCCATAACAAAGTATCTGCTCAAAAATATCGTCACTTGGGTATTGTGAAAAAAACGCTTAATAGTCATTAAATGTTTTCTTTATTCTCTGTTTGTGGGTTAATAGAAAGCACCTATGGAGCGAGTTTTGTTCTAGTAGGTGGGAAAATCTTGGAGAAAATGCGTTCGTGTTAAACGAACAGCCTCAAAAACCTATCAAGGGAATTGGGTTTCTAAGAAACTCTAAATTAGGTAAATGTTGCAGTTTGACAGTATCAATAGGGTGCATTTAAAATAATTACACATAATTATTGTTTAGCTTTTTAAAGGTTAAAAAAAAGATCAACGGTAAATTTACTGTTATACAAGGTGTAACAAATTCAACTGGCACCATTAGGATCTCGGAAAGGGTAAAAGATACAGGGTTGGTTAGATTGGGGCAAAGTTTGGCATTTTTATTTTTACCAATATTTTGTTTAAAACATTTAAAAATTTGCTGCCGTTCCGGAATTATCCGAAAAAATATCGAAATTTTGTAAAACAGTTTTAATTTTTTTCTTAGTTTATTTATAAAGAATTTTTAAAACAAACTACATTTATGCGACTTTTTGAACAAACCATTATTCGCTATTCTGCCATTAAAAATTACAGTTTTATAGAACAAAAAAAGTGGCAACGATAATGTGTCGTTTGTTTAAAATATATCTGCAAATAAACTGACAAAAAAATAAAAACTGTTTCGCAGAATTTGTTTTTTTTTTCGGTAACTCCAGAACGGCTGCAAAATTTTTATTTTTAAAAGAAATATTGTTACGCAGAAATATGTGGAACTTTGTCCCAATTTAACCGATTTTGTATCTCTTACGTCTCGGTCACAATAACAGAGCGTAAGCGGCGAGCAAAAGGTATCAAATATCTTTATGTTGCCGGTAGTAAGTAATAATATTTTGTGGTAAACAGCGTCTTTAAACCAGTTTATATACATTAGAGACGCTCCGCAGATAATATTTATTCGTTTTGAGCGGCCAGCGGTAGGTCTTTTTGCTCAGGATAATTGCAGAAGGCTAATTAAAAACAAAAACAAGTTCTTGTCAAAGGCAGCGCTCTCACATTTTCCGATCTACGCTGGCAGCTTACGCTTAGTATCGTGCCCGAGGCCTTACTGTTTTCGAGACCCCCGATGCGTGATCAAGTCGGATACGTATGAAAAAAAATAAGATCTTTTAAATCTTTTGTTTTTTGCTTTAAAATAGCTTTGCTTATTATAAAGTGACGAACTTATTTAATTTATTATTACTGTCGTATTTTTTGTTACGTTAAAAACAAAAAAAGATGTTTTTAATACATATTTATTTTAAAAGCTGTATTTTACAATTTAAATGTTATAATCCATGGCAAAAAAAGTCGAATTTTAAACATGCACAAAATATTTAAAATTTAAGCTGATACAAAAATAATATTGGACATTTAATATCAAATATTTTTGCTAGTGGGAAATAAATTTAACACACTATTAAGGCTTGACCTACCTCATTTAAATTTTAACATTACAATATAATAGCGTAGTGTAGAGGATGGGCAAAATTGAGCATTTACTGGAGTTATTGAAAAACCGATGTAGGTTTTATGGGCTTGATTTAGAGAAACTAAAAATAGCGTAGTTAGAATTTTAATACAATTATTTATCGAATAGATACAAGAAAAATTGAAAAACTGACGTTTTTTATTTTACCCTATATATCCTTTAATACAAGAAATAGCAAAAAAATGTAAACAAATTTACGTAAAATCTACAGAATATATATTTGATTTTTATACAGGATTGCGTTAAAAAGTTACGATGCCAAGTTCATGTTTTTGTTAAGAAATATTTATTTTTTTACTAATTAATAGCCCTTGTTATTACGATAACAAATATGTATAACAATGTATCATTATCTATTGCAGTTTTTAAAATATTTAAATTTTAATATTATTTGTTTTCAAGCGTATTCTATATAAACACCTTTCTTTATAATATCAAGTAGTAGAAGTATAAACACAGTAAAAAAATGTGTAGTTTTGTGAAAGAGCCAAATTCTTTTAAATTTGTCTTTTAACTATTTAAATTTGATTAAATGTGGATGATGCCACTAGATCATCGGGTATAATATCATTGTTTGTATTGATTAGTTCTGATTAGACCAAACCAAACTTATCCCAATTTTTAATATACTAATTTAATGTTTACGAAATATCTTGCCAACTGACGCCCATGAGCAAAAAGTCAATACTGACTCTTAGCTTACCGAATATACAGAGGTGATTGCCAAACAAATGTTTTATTAGGGACGTTTTTAATTTGTTAGGTATTAGAAAATATGATTCTTTATAAAAGTTAACGCATGGTTTTATTAAAAATTTAAGAAGTCAAAATATATAAAAACTGTTTAAGGGTAAAATACACGTATAAAAAATAAAACTAAATGTTCCAAAAATTGACTTAATTACAACTCGTGCCTATACAATTGAGGGATAACTTTCTATTCAAAGTTTTTTTTTAGAACATTTAAGACTACCTTTTACTTACCTTTTTATTTTAAAACTTTTTTGAACGGTTAAAAGATTTTTAAGACACCTAATAATAATAAGATAATTGGCTAAAGACCGTACTTAAGGAATTTAGTAAGTAGTTTTTTTATCTTTTTGACTGAATGCATATGCCCAAATACCAAAGTACCGTGGGTGTCGGGTTATTAGATGTTTAACCCATCGTTACCCCTGTTTTGTCAACGTTGTCCAAGTACTGGAACATGCAGATATACATTTCACAGCACCTTTTAGATAACGCGGTAATGCCACCACCGTCGTTATTTTTAAATAACTACTACCTAAATATGTCTCCCCGATGGAAATCGAACCGGCGACCTCTGGCTTCGAAGATTAGAGCTCTGTCCACTGCGCCACGGGGGAGACAAAGTAGTGGGTATACTAATTGTATTATATTTAAATAAAATATTTTAAAATGTTTTTGTCTGTGTATAAAATATATTTAAATTCTTACTATACTCAACCATTTAAGATATTCTCTTAGGGTGATAGTTCATCTTTGTACATATTTTTTGGCCTGTTTGCTTTGCAGCAGTCTATGTAGATTAAGGTCTAAGTTACATTTTTTTACATAATAATTTTTTTCTGCACTATACTTTGGACACTTTAAATTGTAGCAAAATACCTGAACCAAATAATTATTGCATTGGTTAAAAAAGTCAGTAACACTAGTTAACACAATAAAAAATTTATTTTATTGGTTTTAAAAATTAGCGTCCACAGTAACTTACTAGTTATTTTTCTCCATATAAAGTGTCCAAAGTATAATAAGTGTTTACTTTGTTATTCAATAATAAACCAATGTTTATTAACAATTGGTTAAAAGCAGTTAACTTGTTTTATCGATTTGCAGAGACCAAGTAAATTAATAATGCTAATAATAAAATTGATTAGACTTCACCAAACTGTCCAGAATAGAATTATTAATATGAAACATTATTTTTATTACCAATAAATAGCAAACAGAATCAGTTAAATAACATAACACATAGGCAAGGTGAGGAAAAGAAATAATCTAACGTAAATACCTGCATGTAAACATTTCTGATTGAATTAGTCACATGCATCCTTTTTTGTTGCATTACTGACCGATATTTAAAGTATAACTCTTTAAAAAAATTATTGCATAACATCGGCTTTTTCTAAGTGCTTATATATATATATATATATATATATATATATATATATATATATATATATATATATATATATATATATATATTTTAAATAATTTGTGCGTTTCACTAAGTTTTAATCATCCTGAAGGATGTATTGTATTGTGTTAGCAAATAATAAGGGTTACAGAAAATTTTACAGCTTGACCCTTTCTAAACATTGTGTTTCCTTCTCTAGTTTTAATAAAATTATTTAAAAAATGGCCATTTAAATTAAAGTATTTAGTTGATTGAAAAACTTAAGCATATTTAATAGTTTTCGTGGAAATATATAAACTAAAGTGTTTGTATAAATATATCCGTAATTTATTTTAATAAACATTAAAAAAATACTTTTTTGCAAATTAACAACATATTTAACGAGTTTTTAATTACGAGCATAATAATCAAAATACAGGGTATCTACTTAAGTTTGCACCATTTTTAAATATTTTTACCAAAAAAGTTACTACTTCTGCATAATTTAAAACAAATGCAATGATCCGACATTAATTTTTTGCAGTGGTATACGAGGTATCTCAAAAATATGAATTTTGCCAAGGAGGAAAGTACCTTAATTTTTTATAATATCAAAAAATGTTATAAAGAAAAAATGTTAGTAATTAAAAATCACATGCAAACTTGTTTAATTAAAAAAAAATAATAATAATTTTTTATGCATCGATAGTAAAAATTTAAGTTTGTACACTAGTGCATAATTATTTTGAAATATAATATGTAAAGACAGATTAAAATTGGCATAACAGTCAAAAGTCGCAGAAACGCTCATTATCGCAACGAAAAAGTTTTTTTATAAAAATTACCATGTTTGAATATTTGTATCTGATTTTTATTTCTAAATATCTTTTTTAATACACTTTTAATAATATAAAAAATAGATGTACTTTCCTCTTGAACAAAGTTTATATTTTTTGAGATACCTCGTATACCAAAAAAAAATAATATTTGATAATTGCATTCTAGGTTTTAGACGATGCAGAACTTTTTATAAAGAATCATTTTTTTATTTATAATAAATATAAAATTATTAATAAAAAAAGTTTTTCATATGGTACGAACTTAAGTTTTTGTAAAAACAGATGTTATATATATATATATATATATATATATATATATATATATATATATATATATATATATATATATATATTTATTTATTTATTTATTATCTTTCCCCACCAACCCAAACGTCAAAAAATTTAAATAGCAAAGGGGGTCAAGTGATGCCTTATCTTTAAGGATTTTAAATTATTTCTTTAACCAACGTTAGTTTTTTAAAAACGATTTGTCGAGGAAATTTACCTGATGTCTTGGTAGGTAGGTATATTACCTAAATCTACAATATTTTTGAATTCAGTTGTTTTTTATTACTTCCGATTTAGCCGGAAACGATCATGACTTTATTTTTTAAAATGAGACATCCGGTATATTTTTATTCATTTAATTTTACAATATCATTTCGCGTAAAATGACACTCTGTTTGCTACTTTTTGGCATTTAACCTCTTTACCTATATTTACAGTTTCAATTTTTATTCTAGTGTCATCAATTTACAAATATGACAGGGACACACACTTTACGCCACTGGGGTCAGGTCATCTCTTTTAACACAGTAAGAAGACAAGTAAATAAAAAATGAAGACGTAAAAGGATAGACATGGAAAAACTTATCTACATCCCACTAACTCAAATGATTAATTTTAAAATACATTTAATTAATAATTATAAATTTATTCTATTTAAAAAGACATCAGTGCATTATTTACCATTAGGCCCTATGGGGGTAAAAAAATTAGGACTATAATATATACTATTGTTCTCTGTTAAAATTTTTGTGTAGGATATTGCAAGGTTTTTTGGAACAAATACGTTACCTGAGGTACGTTACTTAGATGAGGTATTGGATACTTATAGCAAAATTACTTTTCACAATAAATGTAAACAATAATAGAAAACCAAATAAAAATACAATTTTACCAACTAATATTATACAAGGCGCAATCCCCTTTCTTAACCTGTAGCAGTTGACCATGAGAACATCCAGATTTTTATTTTTCTTTTTTAAAATTAAAATTTGCGGTTATTTGTTTTTGCTGGTTCTACACACCTGACCATGTATTTGTTTTATAATTACCAATTGGACACAAACAATTCTTTATTATATGCTATTTTATACTGGGTGTTTACAATATTTAAAATTATTTGGTTTTTGGACCCTAATTTCTTTTAAAAGGAAAAAAATATGAAATCATTGACTGTATAGAGTGCATCTACCTACCTTGGATAATTATGAATAAAGTATCTTAAGTAACAATTTTATTTAGGAAATTGTTTTTATTAAATTTTACTAAACGCAAATATTTAAAGTATTGAGTTAATTAAACCGCAAAAGCACAAAAGGAACAAGAATAATTAAAAAAATAAATTTATTTGGCTAAGTATATAAAATACAGGTTTTAAATTCTACTACCAAGCAGAAACAACTGGTGCTGCAGCGATCACAGGTTCAGCAACGTTTCGTCCTGTTACTATTGAACCGGAAGGACCAGAAATGGCGGAGTCAACAATTGATCTGGAAACCAATCCAGATACAACTGGAGCTGAGTAGGCTAATGGAGCAGCAGATACCAACGGAGTAGAGTAAGCAAGAGCAGGGGCAGAGTATGCAACGGCAGGAGCTGCGTATGCAAGAGGAGCAGCAGCAGCAACAATGGGGGCTGTTTCTGCAACAACTCCAACGCTTTCCTCCTGAACAATTTGGCCGGCTGGGGAAACTGATGAGATAGAACTGCCGTCTGAACCAACCACAGTAGTTCTGGAGCTAGGTCCTTGAATGATTCTAGAGGAAGGAGCTAACAGAACACCGGCGTTGGCAACGGCCAAAATGGCAAAAAGGACCGCGAATGGCTGCAAAAATCAAAATTATTATAGTTGTTTTATTTGACAAAAAAACAAGTTTTGTTTTTTTTTATTATTGCATTAAAAGTGTATTACCGCCCTATTAATGTTTATTATAAGTTTTTTCTTATTTTAGGCTTACATTTAAATTATTGGTTTAAACTAGCGAAAAATAGCAATGATATGTAATATTTGCCAACGTATACAGAGCTGGTCATATGTTTGCAGCGTATTAATATTTTTAACTAACTATAAAAAAACGTTGGTTCCATAAGCTTTTTGATTTTAAAATGTTTTTTTCGTTTATAATATTAGGTATTTTTTGTATGAAACTAAATTTTAATATTCTTATATGTAAATCTAAAAGATTTTTTTCTGCAAATTATTTTATTGCTTACAGCTTATGTCAAGCGCTACAACTAAAAATATGAGTTTAAAATTAGGAAAGAAATGTAGTTTTGATATGTTTACATATTGCAAATCATTTAAATAGTTTGCTTTTTATTATGTTAATTTTTATATATTTTTTTAAATCAGAATTAGGTATTAAAAATACTTTATTAAAAAAATGTAAACCTAGTTTAAAAAATTAAAAATATATTTACTTAGGCCTATTTATAAGAAACAAAAATACTTACAGTGCCTTGCATTATTAAAAGTTCTTTGGCTTTTACAAGAAGCTAAACTGACATCGAGATAAAGATTTATCTGCTTATTTATATGTACCAAAAACAAAGCAGGTCAAGTACCGCCCAAGATTAGCATTGCACGTTGACATTTAAACACTCGTTACGCTTCCTGATATCAGAAACTTCTTTTTATTTTTATATATATTAACTTTAATCTAAGTGTAAAAGAACAAATAAAAAACAACAATTTAAAGAATTTAATAAAAGCTGTATAATAAGACTTTACCTGCATAACTAGATAATGTGGTTGGAAAGGGAATTTAATTTATTTGTGTAACAACTAATCTTGACATTCCAAACTTTTTAAATTTTAAACAGACATATTTTAACTTTAATAATCAGAAACTAAAATCAAATGGTAAAACGATTAATAAATTTTAAACTGTAATTGTTATGTTATGATTTCGCCCTATATGTCAAAAAGTCTTCATCACTAATAATAATCAAGATACCCTGCAATTGCAACAAAATCCGGACACCCTGTACATCGAATTAAAAAAAATCAAGAATAAAATTTGTTTTAAATTAAACTAGAATTTAAAAACATTTTTTTTATTCAATAAAAATCAGTAGCGAACCATTTTTTTCCTAAAAATTATTTACTTTTTACTATTTACGGGTGATATTGGTAAATATTTATTATTTTTTCTTGTATGTTTAAAAATGTATTTTGATGAATAGAAGACGCCTCTATTTTTCTTTTAATTGATTTAAATTGCTATAAAAGATATTATAAAAAAATTGAAAATTGTTTAAAAACTTTAGCACCCAGCAGTTCCAAAAATAAAGCAGTTCGACATTATAAAAAAAATATCTATTTTTTAATGTAAAAATATTTTGACCCCTCTACAATTTGCAGGTAGAATTCCTGGACACCCTGTATATGATTAGTAAATTTTTGAACAAAAATCTATTATTCATAATAGCGGGGGCTAATGACCTAAAGGAGTTTGTTTATATTTTTTTTGTTAAAATGATTTTTTATCGTGCTACAATGAAGTCGTTGAGAACAAGAACAAACCACCCCACAAATTAAAATATATTTTTGAACGCTTATTTTTAAAAGCATTAAACCTATTTATAAAGGCCAAAATAGACGAATAATTATTATAAGATGGTAGTAGCTCACTTACAAGAAAACATTTCCAGATGTCCCTCGCCGATTTTGATGTAACTGCAATTTGTTGTAGTACATGAAAAAATAAGAGACACATATTTTTTATCAGATAGTAAACACTTTTAAGGGGTAAAATCAGGGCTGTTACTGGCGGGGGTACAGCAGGTACATGGGGCGACAAAAATTAGAGGCGGCATTTTGCCAAAAACTAAAAGTTAATGTGGAATACTTTAATAAAGGATTTACTTATGTATTGTGAAAGTGGGAAGCGTTCTTTAAAGTCTTTTTAAAAATTTTTAGCGGCCAATCATTTTTTGCATCTGCACGGGGTGACAGAATACCCAGAAAAGGTACTGGGTGATCAAGTAAACCATAATATAGTTTTTCTACTGAATTTGTTTCAAAAGTCGATATTGAGATTTAGCAATAAGATTTGTTCTATCTTTTTAGTTTTTGCTTTACCATACAACAACATATAACAACTGTGTTTTTTGACAGATAAGACTTAGTTGTAAGAGAAGACCCTATAATTTAGCGATTTCAGGAATCTCTAAAAATGTTTACTGGCATATTAAAAGCAATAAATAATTTATTTTATGATAATATTGAAGTAGACAACTGACAGGACTGAACATCAAATTCTTTTTGTTTTGCCATATATTAGTAAATAGATAAACCGTTAAAATGCTACTTAAAAATAAAAATATACAACTAAGTACCGCGTAAACTAATTCAATAATTTAAGAGGCAAGCAACTAAACATCTTACCAATTTACAATTAAAAGAACTACTTTAAAAAATATTTCGACAAAATCGACATTTCTGTCGAAAATAAATTTAGTATTTAGGTCGTAAGTGTAAAGCACATAAAAAAGCATAAGAAACTTAGAAAGTGATGTGATAAAAGGGGTGACGACCTTTTTTTGTTCAAAAGAGGCCTTGGTGTTAAGGTGGTGAGGTCATTATTTTCTCCCAATTTTTTTCCAGAAAAGGGGCTTAGCGGATACAATTTTGCCTACGCCTTATTTTGGTCACGCAACACCACTAAAAACTGTTATATTTCCTGCAATTTTAATTAAACCAAGTTTGCACGAAATAGAACATTTTAATTTTTTCTTTACATTTTCAGGTGAACACAGCCACACCTATTTCAAATAAAATTATGGTTTTAAATATGTAAAGTTATCTTAATTCGTTAAAAAAATAAAATAAAAAAGGGTGGATTTCGCAGATGCATTTCACCTGTTAGAGTGTGTTAGTGGCCGATAATTGTAATTTTTTTATATACTCCAACATATTGTAGTTTCATTAAATTCTGCGACGGACAACTGGAATACTACACTTTTGCCCTGATATAAGTTGTATGCTGATAAAAATTCGTGTTAAAGCACAGTTTTTAATTTGTAGGATGGTCCGCTCTAGTTCTGGTTAGTCGACGCCGCAATTACATAATAAAAAAATTTAAAAATAATCTTATACATTTTATATTATTTTATATTATATATTATAATAAAAAATTGTAAAAAAATACCACTTATGGGTAAATTTCTGTCAGGGATTGCATCTTGGTAGGTAATTAGTTAAATTGAGATGCCAGGTTGGTGAAGGGAAAAAATATACCTAAAAAGAATGTAATTTTTAAAAAGGGTTGTTAAAAACATCACTGGTACTGGTACAATTTTTAAAAGAAATAGCTAAATTCCTCCCAGGAGTTGCATCTTAGTAGGTTATTGAATATTTAGAATGCTGTGTTGGTAAAGAAGAAAGTTTTTTTCTGCCATCCCTTGGCCAAGTTTAAAAATGTTTTAAAAAGGGTGCCCAAAAAAGATGAAAAAAATTACGCAATATTTTTAAATATTGCAATAAAAAAGGCTATCCGGAAGAAAAACTGATGCATATATTATATTTTTGCATAATTAAAAATACTGGATTTAAACAATGGTTTTTATAAAGATATCAAATTTAAAGGTGGAGTCAAAACTACAAAAATATAAATAGATACCGCCTAACATTTATTTGCATCAGTTATAGCCGGTAACAAAAACAAATTAACGATGTTTTGTCAGGTGAGTAAAATGAACCCCTTTATTTTTATAAAGTAATTTAAATTATAGTGATTTTAAATTGAAAATTTCCTTTTGTTACTATCTTGAATATTTTTAATCTGCTTTACCATTTTATCTTAAAAAAATATACAAGGTCATTAGAAAGTACTGCAAATTTCTTAGTGCCTTTAAAACTGCATAGGCAGCATTTTTCACATTTGGTATCAAGGAATTATAAAGAAAAAATTAGCAGTGTTATTAACACTCCAATTTTTTTATTTTCTGTCTGCACGTATTTTTTGTTTATTTATTACTGTCTTATTTATTTTTATTGCAGTATAATGGGCAAGCTAAATTTAAAATTTTTAAATTAAAAAAAATCTACTAGTTGCTTTGGTGTGCGTTTTTAGCTTAAGCTACCTCCTATTACCAAAAATATGGTGTTATCACATTTCAGCAAAAAGTGGAGAAAAATAATAAAAAAAAGCTTACCTAATTTATATTGCCCAACAAAAATAAATTTTAAGTATCACTAAAAAGAAATACATATTAAAAAATCTGAAAAATTTGACAATAATGTTTACATATCTGTTTAATCCCACATGGCCAAAACCACTTAGATACCTAATTTTAAATCCGTTTTATTAACCCAGTATTTTCGTCTCGTTTAACTAAATATATTTGCAGTTTGTTTATATCAAAACAACCACCTTTAATACTTGTTTTTGCTTTTTGTATAATTTATATGTTAAAATAACTTCTACGCATTACATCCTTTTTTTTTTATTACCTTGATTATGTTTAACAGTGTTAAAGTGCATTACAAAAACAATCTAAATAAGGGTAATGCATTTATAAGATATTGCTTTTATTGTAGGTCTTTGTAGCTTTCTTTGCTGTTTTGGCCATTGCCAATGCAGGAGTATTGGTTAGTTCTTCTGCTAGAATTATACAAGGACCAAGCTCTAAAACCACCGTAGTTGGTCCCGATGGTAGTGCTATCTCATCTGTAGCTCCAGGAGGCCAAATCATCCATGAAGAAAGCGTAGGAGTCGTAGCCCAAACAGCCCCTGTTGTAGCAGCCTCACCCGTTGTAGCTTACTCTTCTCCTGCTGTTGCCTACTCTGCCAATTCCGTAGTAGCACCTGCTGCTCCCTTGGTATCAGCTGCCCCAGTAGTGTCTGCCTATTCTGTCCCCGTTGTATCTGGTCTTGTTGCTAATTCACTAGGAAGTACCGTGGTTTCTGGACCTTCTGGAACTATTGCAACAGGCAGATCTTTTGCTGCTGCACCTTTAGTTTCCGCCTGGTAGATATGATTTTGTTACTTACAGTATCTTTATAATTACATGTAAATAAAAGTAGCAATACTAAGTTAACTGCAAATGTACAATAAAGTATAAAAACCAAATTAAAAAGTGGGTTTTATTGTTTTTACATACTAAGGATGCTCACAGAACTAGTGGTTTCAGAAGGTTCTGGGTCTGTTCATTTTTAAATTAAATATATTAAATAATCTTATAAACAAGAAAGTGGGGTAGTGTAAGTATTACATTTTATTTTGCATAATAGTACCGACGGAAACATTTTTTTAATAGTAAACCTTTCGACAAACAGCTGTTTGCAGGAAGCCTAAAAGTCACCAGCGTTGTACAAAAAAATATCTTTATACAGGGAAGTACCCTCAACGCCTCGGTATCTGTTACAATAACAGTTTTCTATACAGTGATCGTCTAAAGTCAGGACTCCTGCTCCTAAATTTTAAATTGTTTGGTATTTTTTCATAAAAATGTCAGTATTTAAGTAAGACAACATAAATCAATTTTAAGGCTTAAAAAATAAAGGAAAAGGAGGTCTTGTGGCACATCATCTTAAAGCCATATAGCAATTACTTTATAATCGTAGAATATAGAGTCAAGATAACTACCTACTTTAAAATGGAGGCACTTTAAAAATTACCCGTATACCTGATTTGGATGGCCATATTTCCAAAACTAATATTATATATACCTTATGTGGTATTTTCTAAAAGGTTTTATGGATAATTTTTAATGGTAATATAATATACAGGGTGTGTTAATGAAAAATATATACTTTTTGTCCTACCCTGTTTATAATTACAAAGATCACTCACTTAAAATATATTTAGGAAAATACCACCTTAGGTATATCTAACTTTATTAGTTTTAGAAATATGACCATTCAAATACGGTATTCAGGTAATTTTTAAAGTATATACTGTCATTAAGTCATGGGTAAAGATATTGGCTTTATATTCTGGGTTTATGTAGTACATACTCGTCAGGAGCTTTAAAATATTGTGCAAAGACATCTTCTTTGATTTAACTGTTTTTTTTCAAAACGGCGCCCAGCTCTCACTTTGGCATTTATATCTGTTATTTTTGCCTGAAATTTGGTATATGTTGTCTTACTAAAGTCCTTAAATTTTCATGAAAAAATACAAATGATTTAAGTTTAGAGGAAGATCCTAAATTTGGACAAGCAGTGTATTTAAAATGTTTTTAATAGCAATATGTAGGTTTATAGCTGTGTCCTTACGCAACAAATAAATAATAACTTGTTGCTTTTTAAAAAAAAATGTTAAGCCTTGTCCTCACTTAGTTACATGTTACCGAAACTTGTTGCTGATACATGTTAAAATAACAAATAACTTGTTGATGTTTTAAAACACATGTTTAGCCGTGTCCTCACTTAGTTACATGTTACCGAAACTTGTTGCTGATACATGTTGAAATAACAAATAACTTATTGCTTTTTTAAAAACGTGTTAGATACCATTGTTGGTAACAGTATTGAGTAGCAAACCGCATCCTTACTTTCTACTCAACACAGTTATTACCAATGTTATCCTACATGTTTCTAAAATTTTATAAAAAGCAACAAGTTATTTGTTATTTCAACATGTATCAGCAACAAGTTTCGGTAACATGATACTAAGTGAGGACACGACTTTAGTTAATATTGTTGGTGACAGTGTTGAGTAAACCGTGTCCTCACTTGCTACTCAACACTGTTATCAACAATGTTATCTAAAATGATGCTAAAATTTTATAAAAGATCAACTTAGTTGTTTTTTCAAGCAGCAACAAGTTTCTGTAACATCTTACCAGGTAAGACACGGCCTAAAGAAAATATCTTTTATAATTATTAGAATTTATACAAGGTGCATAAAAAAATAAATGTTTCTTAAACTCATGTTTTTTTTTTTCATTTAATCGAACACCCTTTATATGGATTCTGTTTATTTTATTTTTAGTTTGTACGAATAATGAAAATAAAATAAGTTTTAATAATAATCCCTATATCAAATTTTTATTTAGGATTTTTAAAGAATTTATGACAAAAAAATTAACCTACCTAACTTACATTTGACTTTGTATATTATATAGTGACCGGCAGAAAGTTCGCAACATAAAGGTTTTTTTTTATTACGGAAAATTCCTATTTTTTTGGCAATCGCCTCTGCATGTCCAGAAACTTAAAAATCCATTTTGACATATGTCATGTAAACAGAGGTATGGCGGAAAATTTGAAAATTTTTACCCCAAATGCGAATGATTTAAGCATGTATTTTGAGAAAGGTGTTTATTGATAATTTTTTTTAAAATTGTTTTATAAATAACTACAATTGTACAATATTTTTTTGCTAAACTGGCTTTATGTAGTTAAACTTAATTTAAGTCAAAATAAGACATATGTTTTTGTTTTTTGACAACTAGAGCAAATAATTTATTAAATAGGTTTTTGCCAGTACACCCGATGTTGCAATGGTATATTTATAAAAAAATTCTCAATATTTTACCCGACCAAAGACGTTAACACATTAATAAATATTAAAATTTATTGATCCCAATCATGTTCCACTCATAACTATACACTAACGTAAGACGAGTTTTTATATTTTGGGCATAAACTTATAAATTAACTACATCTATTATTTTATCAGTTCAGCAAATAAAACAAACAGTTTACTTTTTATTATTCTACAAAAATATAGGCAATTTTACCCATAAATGGTAAGCAAATTACCCCAACAAAATTTAAAATATCTACAAGCTAGAAATTAATTATTAAGTGCATAAAATGATTTTCAACCTGCTTTAATCCTTTTTTTCCAGAGCCCACTATATCATCTTTTTTAATTTCTAGCTTACATTTTTATTTTTGTGGGATAATTTGCCAATAAGTAATGGTAAAAATTAACTATGTTTTTTAAACTGCTAAAAAGAAACTAAACAGTTTATTTTACTTACTGAACTGAAATAAGGGGGCATCTATAAATTACGTGAGGTGTTTTTTCACATTTTTGGACTCCCCCTTCCCCCTAATAAGATTTGGTCAGGATTGCTTCAACCTCCCACCCCTAATCTTACGTGAGATTTATGGGAATGCAAAAAGGCACCATTTCTTAAACCTTAATTGATTCTGTAGCCAAAAAAATTTTGTAATATTAAAACAAAATATAAAAAGTAAGTATTAATTTTTTACCTGTTTCTAGCTGCAAAAAATTACGTGGTATTTGCACAAACCCCCTTTCCCCAAGGTGAAATTTGGTGAGATGTCCCCTAATAAATGTAGTCATTGTCAAATGTAGATAACATTTAAATAAGAAATAATTTAAAAGGTAATTTTTAAGTTCTTGCAAAATTGTGTGGTGCCGCGGCTAAGGTAGTTGTGTGGTAACCTTGGAATACGTCAGCCCGATCTGGGTGCTGTTTATATAGAGACCATGTTCTACAAGAAAAGTGCAAATATTTTTGGAGAATAAATACAAGAAAATACACTTTGTTTAAAAATATAAAAAAATATATATCTAAAAATTTAAAATTGTCATATGTTTTACTCTACAATTGTTACAAAAAGTTCGAGCATAAAAAATACATTATATGAAAATAAATTTCTCATACGGTCATACATTATGTAAATGGTAAAATTGGGCCTAATTGCTCATTTTTAATTTCCTAAATGTTTATTACTTAATAAATATTAATTTAAAAAAATCGTTTTCGGTTGAATAGGCAGGGCTGGCCCAAGGGATGAGCCGGTGAGGCGACCTTAATGTAAAGTTAGTTTTTAATATTGTAAAATTAAAAAGTGTTTTTTTTGCTCTTTAAAAAAGAATCTTTAAAATTAAATAGAATTTTAGAAATAAAACAATGCAATAAATGAAGGCGGGTCTCTTTTTTTGGTCTAAAAATTTTGTACCTCAAATTTTATCTCCTTCTAGGGGCGGCAAAATTCTAGCCGCATTAGGCGGCACTTTTTCCCGAGCCGGCCTTGTGACTAGGTGTATGTGTAACTTATAGTTCCCAGTTTATTAAGTACCCCGTAAAAATATTGTACAGTACAGAAGTACAGTAAAAATAATGTACTATTAGTTTAAACACATAATGTCACGTTATTGTTTTTTTTTAAATTTTGGTAGAACCCTTTTTTATTTATTGTTACTCCATTATTAAAGTAAAACATTATATTTAATTAACTAAATTTAAGACAAAAGTATTATATTTAATTACCCGTATATAATTTTCGTATTATTAAAGTAAGTATAATTACAAAGTAATTCAGCATCTAACATAAATATTTTTAATACATTTTTTCATGATTACAATTTTTTTTTATAAATCTATGACCAAAAACAAAATGTATACATAAAAATTAAAAACTAATCAAATATTGTCTTTAAAAAATATTATTATCAATCAAATTGTTTGTATTTTAATGTTTCTTATATTCTGTTAAAGATGTCACACACGTTACTAAAAAGAACCTCTAAGGACTTACCTGCATATTACATATTTTATACCGGACGTGATCCCCTTTGCAAGGCCCAACTTTACAGGTGCGCAATTGATGTGAGGCACCTCCATCACACGATCTGTAAAATTAAAAAAAATATATTTTATTTCACACTGTCTTTATGAAAATTAATAAATAAATATTATTTATAAAATTTTAAGAGAATATGTTGTTAGTTTCAATTTATTTCACTTAAATTACGTAGGTAACTATGATTATTCTTCGCTCGTCACTGTCAAATTGATTGAAAAAAAATATTTGTAGTTGTAGCTCCTAAACGGTATTAAATGGGTAACGCTAGATATAGGGTTAAATAAAATAGAAATTACCAACTTTAGTTAAACAAAATACTTAAAAAAGTGTAATAAGAGGTCTGTTTTGTAGTAATCTATTTATTTAAGTACAAGTAGAAATTCCTATATATACAAAAGATTAGATGTAAATCGCCTAATATATGAGTATTTAAAGATTTAATTATTTTGGGATCCAAAAATGACATTAATAAAGGCATAACAAAAATGATCACGTGAATATTTATAATGATACATGACAGCGTTGCTAAGCAACACATTACGGTACCAGAAATCGTAATGTGCAATTTAGAACAACATTTATTAGGTTAGCATGCGTAATTTTATTTATGAATGGATAAAAGAAAGTGGATTCATAAAGTGTGTATTAGCCTTAGGTTTAATTAGGATTAAAAAAGATTTAACTAGTTGTTTGAGTACACGAAGAAAGAGAGGAAGGAATTTGATCTATAGGCTTTTTTCTCTGGCGCTTTAGGTCGAACGGTCAAGCGGCAAGGCTGCCTCTATAAAGTACGTGCTCAAAGGTAGAAAGGAAAATTTTAAATTTGATACTTATCTGACAACACTGTGCCAGTCAGTGAAAGTTGTTTTTGTGGTTATGTCTATTTTTGTTTATGTTTTTATTTTTCGTAAATTTTAATAAGTATAAAATAAGATGATTTTCGCTAATTTGGGTTCTACCGTTTAAGGTAAATAAAAAGTTTTTTACTGTCACTACAAAAATTTTTAACGCAGTTCTATTTTTTTTTCTGGCTTAGAACAACATTTATTAGGTTAGCTGCGTAATTATTGGTACTACAAACAAATAAACTTTACTACAATCATTAGTAGCGTTTGTAGTTATAAATGAGCTAAAAAAAATAGTTTTTTCTTTTCTAAAGCGGGTTCCAGCGTGATGGAGCTGTCCGTTAGGTGTTATTACAGTACTCGTTTATATTCCAGACTCGGCTCCTGCGTCGCCTTGTCTGTAAACATCTCGTACTGTAATAAGTTACCTACCGGACTTATATCGTAAAATACTAATACATGGTGTCCAGTAACTCAACTGACAAACTCTAACGGGTAATTCTACCATGAAAAATAAGAAAAATACTTTCTATAAACATATGTTCTAAACGTCTTAGTATTTGAACTACGGGATGTTATTTTTTTTTAATTATAGTTTATTCATTTTAGCTTTTATATCAATTAAGGTATTAAAAAAAAAAAAAAACAAAACACGTCTTCTATGCATCAGAAAACATTTTTTGCTATACCAAAAAAATTTTTACCAGTGTCGTCTATAAGGGGTTAAAGGTTATTATTTAAAAAACAAATGGTACGCCGCTGCAATTTTTCTAAATTAAAAATATTTTTGAATTTTCGTTAAGTTTGGTTAGAACAGAAATCTTTCGATTTTTTTTGTTTGATGAACTGTTTTTGCATAAAAGAATAAAAACCATTTTTGGGCATGGTCATTTAGTATTGCTAAAATCAAATTCTACAGTAAAAAATAGCCTTTGTTATTATTCGTTAATTAGATAGGTATTTGACCATGCCAAGATTCTAAAGCCTTCTAAAGCTAATTGTATATTGAAAAAAAGACCCAACGGGTTTATTTGCATACGTAAAAGGGGTGTAAAAAACCAATCTGGGAAATTAAAATATAGTAAAGTTCATGTTGTATAAATAGAGGCGATTTTAGAGCTATTTTTTAAATATATATAAAAACACTAACCTTGAGCAGGCCGACCATTCTGACCATGCTGACCATCCACTTGATCGCTCGTCAATTTCCTGTAGTTGGGATGACAGTTCCTAAAATAAATAACCTTTTTAGAGGACGAAATAGATACTAAAGTTCCTTATGCTTTATTTGTTTTCTGGGAGATTAAATTTAAACAGAATATTATTTGGCTTTTCTCCAGAAAAAATTAAAAAGTTTATTTAATATTTTATGAAAATTAAAACTTTTATACATTATGTAGAACTATTCTGCTCTTACACAATATAAAAAAGTTATTATTACTTTAAAAGAAATAAAATAATGAAATATTTAATATTAAGTTACTTACAATACAAAGGTTTAAATCTATATACAAAGGTTCATTAGCACTCGGTTGAAATTATTTAAATCTAATAAAATAAAATCTTAATTTTAATCTTATATTTTTTTTCAGTTGCCTAACAAGTTTATCAATAAGTTTTTAGGTAAACTGTTTTACCACATTTTTGGTAAACTATTTCCCACATTTTTGAGACGCAACCATTGGCCCACTTCTCGTCTGGCGTCTTGTTAAGATTTTATTTTATTAGATTAAAATAATTTCAACCGAGTGCTAATGAACCTTTGTTAATAGATTGAAACCTTATTGTAAGTAACTTAATATTAAATATTTTATTATTTTATTTCTTTTAAAGTAATAATAACTTTTATTATATTATGTACATAATGTATAAAATTTTAGTTTTCATAAAATGTTAAATAAACTTTTTAATTTTCTGGAGAAAAGTCAAATAATATTCAGTTTAAACTAAAGTTCCTATTAAAATGTAACTATCAAACTGTTACTTATATCGTAGGCAGTGCGTCCACGGATAGACTTTACCTGTAAAAGCTTCTTTTACAGGTATAATAAATAAGACAAATTTATTTAAAATAGACGGTGTCCCATCGTAAACTGCTGCGATCGATTTCTTAAAAAGTGAGCTTTGGAAATATTTTATAAGATTGATAACATTATAAAGTCAGTGGAATACATATAATGAAAATATTTTGAAAGCTCTACCACTTCCGGTTTTTAAATGGAACACCCTACTTACTTTTTAAATTCTGCGTTAAATTTTTAACATAATTTATGTATAATGTGCTATAGTCTAACCGTTTTGACTTATTTTAAATTTTATGTCAAAAATGGAATTTGTAAGCCGTTACATACCCTAAATTTCTTCTAAACAAAAGCCAAAGAGGTTGTTTTCCTCGTGGAAAAAAAATGGTTTAAGTAGACTGTATTGATATTCGCACAATTAATAAATACAGAGTGGTCAAAAATATTCGTTAAAAATTATAACTCACAATAATCTTAAATGTCAATTTTTTCAAATGGAAATTTAATACCTTATCCTTAGGCATTAAAAATAGGGGTAAGTTTGTATAAGAATGTCAATTCCAGAAGTTTTGAAATATTACCAATTTATTATTTATCTATTCTAACAATGCTTTTAAGTACGGATAGGTACGCTGTAGTTGGCTATGAGGCCGCATTTCGTTGTCAAGGCCAACTAGAAGCCAAACTATGCCATATTTAAAAGCATTGTTAGAATGGGTAAATAATAAATTGTTAATATTTCGAAAAATATAAATTTTTGGAATAGATATCCTTTTACAAACTTATCCCTATTTTTAATGCTTAATAGAATAAAGTAAAAAAGATAGGGGTTTCCATTAAAAAAAATGACTTTTAAGGTTTTTCAATCAATACAATTTCATTACAATTGTTAACGATTATTTTTTACCACTCTGTATTTATTAATTGTGAAAATATTAATACAGTCTACGAGAATAGTTCTTTTTCTACGAGAAACTCAACCCTAAATCATATTATATGCTTTCGTTTAGAAAATATTGATTACAATTTAATGGCTAACAAATGTCATTTTTGCCATAAAATTTAAAATTAGTCAAAAACAGTTGGACTTAGGTATAGAACATTATAAATAAATTATGTTAAGAATTTAACGCAGAATCTAAAAATAAATATTATATGGGGTGTTTCATTTAAAATAAGGAAGTTTACATTAACTTCCGATATAACCGGAAGTGGTAAAGCTATCAAAATATTTTTGTTGTATGTCCCCCGCCAACTTTATAATGTTAACTTTTCAAAATTGTCTAAAGCCCACTTTTGAGAAATCGATTGTAGTAGTTCCTGGAGGGACACCCTGTATATTTAAAAGTAGTTACAAAAGTAGTTTATTTGCCAAAATCACATATTCGTAATTTTAAAACTCCCTGTATACCGTAAGGCAATTCTTTTAAATGCTTTAAGGCTAAGTATTTTAAGGCCTACCAAAAAAAAATATGACAACAAACTATACGTTTCTCACAAAACAATAGTCGCAGTAGCTAAGACTAGATTGCATTTTTTAAAACTTTTTGTTAAGGTAAAATGGGTGATAATTGGCTCATGCCTATTTGTAAGGTAATTCCGGCCCAAATATATACATTTAATTCAGGTAGTATTTATATTATTTCCAGCGAAAAATTCTTAGAACGTCAAGTCTATATAGGTCCATGTTTATCTAATTAGAATAAGCTTCAAAAAAGCGATGTGAGGCAAGAATCAGATTTAATTTTTTTAGATATACAGGGTGCTTCATTAGTGCGTCGGGCTTCTACAGCGGCTTAACTATGAAAGATTTTGTTTAAAGCGGTTTATGAATAAGAGATAAAAGTATATTTTTGGAAAATATTTTGTGTATATACAGGGTAGGTACTCAAATTTGCCCTACTAGAATTTAATCAATTTTTTAAATGAAACACCCCAAATATTTTTACATATTTGGAAGTCCTTTATGTTTGTCTATACATGTGTACAATATTAGACTTATCTGATTGAAGAGGGTCAAAAGATACCCTTCTATAATTTTATGCTAATTTTGACATACAGGGTGCTCAAAAATTGCCTCCCAATAGTCAAAAATTCAATTGGTTTTTCTCGGTTTTTTAAATAGAACACCCTGTATATTATTATTTAGTCTAATAAAGCTTTAGTAAATAAACAATTTTGGTAATAGACTCAAAGTCTCTATCTGTCTTTAATTTTGTGTTACTTACGTGTTTAAAATTCACCCTTTTAAAATCATTTTTAGGTAAAAGATTTTTACAATTATTATTAATTTAAAAATAATAATAATTTAAAGTTTTAAGGCACCATATTTTATACTTTATAAGTAAATATAACATGTCTCTTAAAGATATTCCAAATGATTTCCTTATAAAATGCTCATATTCAGAATATCTTCCTTTGCGTCTACTAAAAAGTTCATAGTAGGCTTAGACAGATTTTTGTTTAAACATCTTTGGCAGTTTCAAGGTGTCAACTATTATTTATTTGCTTGCTGTTGTACTTACTTTTTTAGTGATATAAATATGGAGTTTAGCAAAGATATGGTTTTTGCACTTGGTGAAAGTGAAAAAATTGTTTTCTGGCTAGCAGGAATTACGCGGCTCGTTTCCCAGAGAGAAGAGCTCCTGACGAAAAGTGTTTTAGGAGACTTCTTGCAAGATTTGTTGAGACGGAAGCGTTTCCTATAAGAAAGAAACTCGGTCAAAATCCGCTCCTAATGAGGAAAATGAATTGCTTGTGTTGTTATCAGTAACTGAAAATCGTCATGTAAGCCAAAGACAACTGGAGGAAACAACAGGAATAAGCGATACGTTAGTGCAGCGAATTTTAAAAAGAACAACTTTCACGCTTACCATATTCAGTTACATCAAGCATTAGCGGAGATAGATTTTCAAAATCGAACAACCTTTTGTGAATGGGCAAGAAACAACTTGCAAGAAGATCCTTTATTTTTAAATTACGTTATGTTTTCAGATGAAGCGTGTGTCAATAGACATAACTTTCATTATTATTCTTCTGAAAACCCACGAATCATAAGACAAATTGATCGTCAACATCAATGGTCCTAAATGTTTGGGGCGGAATTGTTGGAAAATATATAATAGGCCCACATTTCTTTGAAGGTCATTTAAATGGCGCTATGTATTTGGAGTTTTTGCAGCACGAATTACCAACAGAATGTGGCTCCAACAAGATGGAGCACCACCTCACTTTTCACGGAATGTTATAAACCATTTGAATAAAGATTTTTGGCAATAGGTGGATTGAAAGAAACGGGCCGATTCAGTGGCCATCCAGATCACCGGACCTGACGAAGCTTGACTTTTTCTTTGGGGTTATGTTAAAGGGCAAGTATATCAGCATCCACCAACAACTGTGATGAATATGCAAGATAGAATAAGGCTGGCATTTGGTCAGGTTTCTCCGCAAATGCTGCGTGAAGTGGAAAGAAACTTTGAACGATGTGAATTTATGCTTAGACGAGAACGGAAAACATTTTGAACATTTATTTTAGTTGGTTATTATTACAGTATTTTTGATTTTTTTAGCAAATTACCTAAAAATTATTTCAAAGGGCGATATGTGTAAGTAACACAAAAATAGGAACAGATAGAAACTTTGGGTCTATTACCAAAATTATTTACTTACTAAAACTTTATTATACTAAATAATAATATACAGGGTGTTCCATTTAAAAAAACCGAGAAAAATCTATTGAATTTTTGACTATTAGGAGGTTATTTTTGAGCACCCTTTATGTCAAAATTAGCTTAAAATTATAAAAGGGTATCTTTTGATCCTCTACAATCAGATTTAACTCTTTTTGGAGACAGTAACCTTTTCATCGACTTGGGGAAATTTTTTCCTTTATCGATGTTTTTTCATATTTTTTTAAGGAAATTTAATTTTCTTAACTAATAATTTAATAAGTCTAATATTGTACACATGTATAGACAAACATAAAAGACTCCCAATTATGTAAAAATATTTGGGGTGTTCCATTTAAAAAATTGATCAAATTCTAGTAGGGCAAATTTGAGTACCCTGTATATAAACAAAATATTTTTCCAAAATAGACTTTTATCTCTTATTCATAAACCACTTTAAACAAAATCTCTAATTTTCATAGTTAAGGCGCTGTAGAAGCCCGACGCACTAATGAAGCACCCTGTATTTTTGATTTTAGTTGTTTTACAAAACTATAGCAAATAACCTTCTGGCATTAATTATAACATTTTTAAAGAAAGAGTTGCTTAAATTGCAACAATAAGCCGGTAATATATATTTATTTTTAAACTCGATCTAATGCTGGCGGAATTTGCAAGTAAGAGCAACTACTTTAAATAATCTTTTTGATATTTAAAATAACAATAATAATGTTTAAAAAATATTGCCTAAAAAAGTTATAGCAAGAACATTTTTTATTAAAAAAAATGATTTAAAAAAAGTTAGGTAAATCGCAAAAATCAAATAGACCGGTAATACCAAGCAACGAAAGAAATATATAGCCACACTGCCTAGCAAATATCAGACGAGGTTATTGAAGTACCAACAAATTAGAAAGAAGGGAAAGAGATTTAAAAAAAAAAAAACAAGAAAAAATAAAACAAAAGCCCATTACAAATAGCGAGACTAAAAAATGATAAAAACAGTTAAATCAAACAGTTTTTAAGAGAAGAATGGAATGGAAAGAACTAAAGACGAAATAAAAAAAGAAATGGAGAAACGAATAATATTATTATTCTGAAATTACTAAAAGATAAGGTTTTAAAAAGAAGACCATTCTATCCTCTAATATGGCCAAACATATTTCCTAGGTTTAATAGGAAAAATATAAATTTAAATTTGTTTTGCATAAAACTCATAGAAAAAATTGAAAGTGAAATCCTTTCACCCAGCCTTTATCGCAAGCTTCTAGGGTGATTTACTTAGGACCATTTTTAATTAAAAGAAAGTAATTCATTTAAGTAAGACGGGCTCACTAACCAAATTTCTTCAAATTTGTACATAGAGGCCCCTCAGATACGCATGAAAATCAATCGTTTTGCTTGCGCAGTCTTAAGTCGTAATGCAAGACGGAGTGTATGAGGTATTAAGTTGTACGTTTTGTCGATCGCGTGCCGTCAATTGCTTGGCTTGAACCGAATTAGGTCCCCTCAGACACGCATGCAAATCCACCGTTTTGCTTGCGCAGTCTTAAGTCGTAATGCAAGACGGAGTGTATGAGGTATCAAGTTGTACGTTTTGTTGATCGCTTACCGTCAATTGCTTGGCTTGAATCGAATCAACCGCCGGTAGATTTTATCACTCGTGCTCACAACTTGCATTAAAACGTACGACTTAAGACTGCGCAAGGAAAACGGTGGATTTGCATGCGTGTCTAAGGGGTCTTATTCGGTTTAAGCCAAGCAATTGACGGCACGCAATCGACAAAATGTATAACTTAATAGCTTAAACACTCCGTCTTGCATTAAGACTTAAGACTGTGCAAGCAAAACGGTGGATTTACATGCGTGTCTGAGGGGCCTTAAGCCCTCTTTTAACCAAGCGACAAAATTATCTTGTATAAAAATCATAAGTTAGTAGGCTGGTTCTAACAAAATATTGCGATTTTAAATAGAATAACCGCTAGATATTTAAATTTTATTAGCAAAAAATGTAACGCCACTTAGCAATCAAAGAGACGAAAAACAACGTAATAAAATATCGTTACAAAAATTGATAGGTCGATGCCCTACTTGAGTAAAACGAAGCCAAACATCATTAATTTTATAGCGTACACCCCATCCTAACTTTCTTTGTTAAGAACTGTTTTCCTGAATTATTATTAGAAGATACATCGCTGATAATAATAGGATTTGTTCAATAGTTGTTCATTTTATAATTGTTCGATGATAAATTATAACAAATTTTAAACTAATTGCCAAAAAAAAACAAGAAAAAAAAGGTTAATTTATAGTCTTTCTACGTCTCCTTTAAAAAACCCTTCCTGATTGGAAAAAAGCCAACAATGGTAATATTGTGTTTAATACTTCCGCTAGAAAGCGCTGTTTATTAAATTTAGGGTTTTTGACATTTTTCTTTTAAATTTTAAATACAATTTAATACCTAGTTGTTTAACTTGAAACGAAAAGTTAATTGTATTTGCTACAAAAATCTACAAATCGCAAATCCATACCTTTATTAGTATAGGAGTTGTTAATAAACAATATTTTTAACTTAATTGGTAAAAAAAATATTTAAATTTTTAAGTTTTTGTGATTAAAAATACCGTGATAAACAAAATGTCAAAATGTATTTTATTTGGGTTGTAACTTAAACTATAATATTATTAATAACTAGCTTTTGCCCGCGGCTTCGCACGCGTTAAATTCAAAGTAAAACAATTTTCCTTCTCTATATCGTAAAGATTTTGAATATTATAATATACCTATAAACCTTCCTCTTGAATTACTCTATCTATTTAAAAAAAACTGCATCAAAATCCGTTGAATAATGATAAAAAACTTTTTGGTACTCCCTGTAAGGTATATTTTTAAATACTAATAATTATTTTGCAAATCTTTAACCTCTAAATGATATAATAATATAGTTAGAATGTATTTTAATTTTAAGGTTCTTTTATTATAAAAACTTTTGACCCACCCTTTGGGGTAATTTTATATTTTTTTATAAGCCATAGATACCTGTGCACAATTCCTAAGTAAAAAAAAACGCATAAAAATTAGTTAAGTAATATCAAATTTTAAATGTAAACTATTTTTTAAAACACTCTGTAGATGTTTTTAGGTATTATTATACATATAAACCTTTCTTTTGAATTACTGTATCTATTAAAAAAACCGCATAAAAATCCGTTGAGAATAGTAACGTTAATATCAAATTTTAAATGTATACATTTTTTTAAATACTCTGTATGTGTTTCTTGGATATTATTGTACATATAAACTATCCTATTAAATTACCCTATCTATTAAAAAAACCGCATAAAAATCCGTGGAGAATAGTAACATCAATATTGAATTTTAGTTATAGTTTATCCAAGATAGCCTACCAGTGCCAGCTTTGTTGGGCGTTAATATCTGAACTTTTGTTTGATCATAGTAAAATATAGCCTATAACACTCTCGAATAGTGTGGCTTTCTGACTGTGAAAGAATTATTATGATAGGTTCAGTACTTCCGAAGATTAGCGGCTACAAACAAAAAAACAGACAAACCCACAAACTCACAAAGCTACAAACTTTACCTCTTTATATATTAGTACAGAAGTATAGATTAACTTATTATTAAAAATTACGACCAACCAAAGCACTTATATGTATCTTACTGTTTTAAATATTTACATTTGCAAAATGCTAAGCGGTTTTTAAGTTTCTTTCTAACCCAAAATAAGAGGGTGCAAGAAAAATGGTGCAATATTTTTATTGTTTATCAGTTTTTTTGCTTGTCTTTGCTATATTTAATAATTTCTTGACGGTCACCCGCGGTACTGCGTACGGTACAAAAATGAAGTAGTGAAAACTATTTCTAATTATGTATGTATGTATGTATATCATTAAAATGATAATTATTTAGTGACCGCCAAATAGTTGGACACGTACACAAAAAAAAATTGTAAAATTATTTTAAAAAACTAATCAACATGACAATATCCTCCACTTATCGTCAATATCCTCCACTTAACGTAATGACAACAGGCTCGTGCATTAATTGATTGGCTAAAAAGTTATTTGAAAAAGGTGTAGAACTTAATTTCTTGATATTATTAGAAAACCTTTTTCGCTATTACTGTTATTATTATTATTCAGTAGTAACCTAAAAATTTTAATTTTTTTAGCTAAAAGTTAATCTAAAAATGTATTGCTGCTTACGAAATTGTTTGTCAGGGTGTAAAGTCAGCAACAAATTAAAAACCGAAAGTAAAGAAAGATTAGAAATCGGTTAACTCACAAAAACCGCTTACGCCAGCTTTAGATCCGAATTTTCTAGGAAAAAGTTATTCTAAAAATCTCTTGCTGCTTACGAAATTGTTTGTCAGGGTGTAAAGAGTCAGCAACAAGTTATAAATCGAAAGTAAAGAAAGATTAGAAATCCGTTAACCTCAAAAACCGCTTACGCCAGCCTTACACGCGATTTTTCTATTTAAAAGTTAATCTAAAAATTCGTTGCTGCTTACGAAATTGTTTGTTAGGGTGTAAAGAGTCAGCAACAAATTATAAACCAAAAGTAAAGAAACATTAGGAATTGGTTAACTCACAAAAACCGCTTACGCCAGGTTTATATCCGATTTTTCTAGGTAAAAGTTAATCTAAAAATTTGATGCTACATACGAAATTGGTTGTCAGGGTGTAAAGAGTCAGCAACAAATTGTAAACCAAAAGTAAAGAAAGATTAGAAATCGGTTAACTCACAAAAACCGCTTACGCCAGCTTTATATCCGATTTTTCTAGGTAAAAGTTAACCGAAAAATTTGTTGCTGCTTACGAAGTTGTTTGTCAGGGTGTAAAGAATCGGCAACAAATTATAAACTAAAAGACAAGAAAGATTAGAAATCAGTTAACTCACAAAAACCGTCAACGCCAGCTTTATATCCGATTTTTCAAGGTAAAAGTTATTCTAAAAATTTGTTGCTGCTTACGAAATTGTTTGTCAGGGTGTAAAGAGTAAGCAACAAAGTATAAACCTAAAGTAAAGAAAGATTGGAGATCGGTTAATGTACAAAAACCACTCACGCCAGCTTTACACTTTATTTTTCTAAGTAAAAGTTAGTCTGATGATAGTAAGATAAATTTTAAAATGTATGTACGTTCACTACTAACGAAAATAAAAATTATTTTCCATTGTTGCAATACTAAAAATAAATCATAATAAAACAGTCACTACAAAACACTTACCGATTCTGACTCATCACTGTTTAAAGTTAAAAAATTGAGAGGAGCCTCGAGCATTGTCAAATTTCCCTGGATGAGCGACCATGATGGCTTAAAGCACGATATCTGCAAATTAAAACAAAATTAAAATTATTTAGAAAAATATTAAAAATATTTTTTTATTTAAATTATTTTGGTTTTTAAGATTTAAATACACAGAATTTTCTTAATTAAAGTATTTTTTGTTAATTGCTATACCTATTGCATTAATAATTTCCTGTTAGGATAAAGATAAAATATTGCATGTGTCTACATAAACATAATAAAATAATACATATTTTTTTGTTTTTAAAGTTAATTTTATGTATATTTAAAAAGGCATTTTTAGTTTTTATTTTTTTTTTTTATATATAAAAAGTGTAAGCGTAATCGTTTATGGTCTCCTTTAATATTTAAAATATTTTTGGCTCCATATTGAAGACAATATCAATCACTGGTACTGCAGAGTCTTTTAGTATGTTTTATGTAATATTTTTAAATAATAATCTTGCAACAGCGTACACAAATTATTCTTATTTAAGTTTAAAATTTTCTTTTCTTCATGGTACATACGTTAGTATTAGGATTTTTACTGGTTCTTTCTTTTAGCTCTGCATAAAAAACCACGGCTACAAAAACTGATTTATTTTATTTCCTAAATCTTAGAACATTGCTTCTATGAGATTTACCAATTAGCAAAAAGTATATACCCGTATTAGGTGAACTCACTTTGACTTAAACCTTTTAAAAGGCCAGATTTTTTGATTTTATGAATAATATTATTTTGAAAAAAGTTATAGTTTATAAGATCCGAATAGAAAGCGACCTGTGCCGATCGGATTACCAAATAAAAACTAAATTAAATATGGTTTTTGAACAAAGGTATTGCTACAGGGTTGTCAAAAAATTAAGGTCAAGGCTTTATTTAAATTAAAAAAACAACTTAAAATTTTCAACACCCCGAATAACGGCAAAAACTATTTTTAAAAATCCATTTAAAAGCTAGTTATTAAAATGTGTATGTTTAAATAATACAGATGCTACAAAATAATTGTAAATTTTTTAAACAATTTTCAAAATTAAAAAGAAAAAAATGTATAAGTATATTAGTACTGTTATGTAAAGTAGAAATTTAATTACCAATATACAGGTTGTGTCAAAAATTTTAAGGCTATTTTTTTCATTTTTAAGGGCTGATTAAATACCTTTAAAGCATTTTACATAATAATAAGAAGACCTAAGTAAAAAATCGATGGGTATTAAGGTATTGGTACTAATTTTTTTCCAATTTTGACCTTGTATATGATATGACGTTTTCTATTAAGGCTTCTCTTATGTAAGTTAAAACTAAAGTTATAATGAAATATTAAATCAAAATATTAAAACCAAAAAATTCAGGTACCTGGTACCTATAGTTAAGTTTATTTATAAAGACATAGGCAGGGCCTTTCCTAAGACGACTTGCGCCCTGGTGCAAAAAAATTTGGCCACCCCTAGAAGAGAATGTCTTTTAATAAAATAAAAAAATATAATGTTAAAAGCAAAAAAAATGCTAAAATACAAAAAAGGCTTCGCTTTCAAAAATACTGTATCCTTAATTCAACATTGCTTTTTTCTTTCTATCAAATATTTTTGAAGGCAAAAAAATATTTCCACTTTTAAATTAAATTGGTTTCCAAAATTTTAGTAAATTACCGCACCTTCATTTAAAGCACATCCGCCCTTTTCTCAAAATTTCCGCCCCCGCAGTATTGCGCCGTGGTATCTTGCACCACTTACACCACCCGGTAGGCACTGCCCTGGACGTAAGAAGATTTTTAAAGAAAACTTTTAGTTTATTGTTGGTCTTTGATCAATGGTATGGCTATTGAGTGCTGCAAAACTTTAAATAAAATTTAAAAATATAAATATTTTTAGGTGAGACCATCAAAAATCTGATTCAAAAGGACGCTTGTAACGAATTATAAGAGACAATATTTTGAAAACCAACGTTTCCTTTTACTAAAGTCATTTTATGTTTTTCTGGACGCCTATGAGTTGTGTTCTTCCGTGTATTTCTAATTTAATTTGATATTTTAAGAAAACCCGGTAGTGTTAAAATTAATATTACTAGACAGAAAAAGGTTTTTGATTAGCTCTGCTTTAATTACTTTTGTGCCGTAACAAAGCTTTATTAATAGAAGTAATCCCTTGTACAGTTTGTTTCTTTAAGTTTTATTCTTCTGATAGTTCGCATTTGGATTAACTTTTATAAAACGTAAGTTAATGGATTTTAATTTAAATATTGCAAAGGTCTACGTATTATTTAATAAACAGTTAACTTGAATATAACAGTTAAAATATTAAGTTTTTGGGGGTAAATTTTCAGCAAACCAAAAGAATGCTTTTTAGTAGGGCTACTATTTAGTCGTTTTAATAACTAATTTTGCTTCTTTTACTACTTCGGCTTAAATACAGGGTGTAATTTCATTATTGGCTAAAAATACAGGGTATGGTTCCTTAGCTTATTTAAGGAGGAAAAGTTCATTTAAACGTATGTCCTAACCTCTTAACTTTTGAGATACAGAGTGTTAAAATTTCATTTTTTTTATTTTTTTTAGATGTCCCAACTATTGTTTACCCAATTTTGTTTTAATTTGGCCATATTATTAATGACATTAAGAGGATAATTTATCTCCAACTTAATTACATTTAATAAGTCCAGTGGCGTCTCGAGAGGCAACTAAAGGAATATATCCAAAAAAAAACAATACGCTACTGACTGTAAATGTGCGTAAAATTTTTGTGCTTTTCTTAGATTAAGCAAAAAAAATTCTCTTTGTGTCTCTTAATTTTTTCCGTATCTTGTTTAGTTTAACAGAAACAAAAATTCACTTAATTGTATATTTTTAGACCATAATACAAGCATTGCGGGATCATTTTTTTTAAATTAGGTTTTATAATGTTAAATTAGCAATTATGTAACAAAAATAATAAATACTTGGTTTTTAGAAAATTTTAACACCCTGTATTTTTAGCCATTAATTAAATTACACCCTGTATATTAAATTTTTTTAAAAAGCCTAAACCGTAAAAAAAGATAGAAATAAATAAAAAGTATAAACCGAATCAGCTAAATAACATGCTATGTAAGGAAAATAAAGAGTCTAACGTAAATACCGGCCTGTAAACCTTTCGGATTGGATGACTCTCGTACATCCTTTGTTGTTGCTTGACTGGCTAATATACCTTTACCTATTGCTTATACAGTATATTTAGAACACATTTTACGGACTAGGTAAAAAAAGAATAAAGTGTTAAGTGTCCCATTACCTAGACTTTAGACCTTAGAATAGGGCCGGGATAACTCACGTACTGAAGTCGCTCGGCTTATTATGCCCCCTGAATTTTTACGTCTAGGTGATGTTAGCCAGACGGGACCTACAGCTTAACGTGTGTTCCATACCACGGTCCAGTTCACGACAACTTAAGACCACGTCCCCACCCTTGTTGCGCAGGACACGCAAAGTGTGTTCCGGTGCCTGAATCCTTGCTGGCTATTAGCTTTAATACATTTATTTTGTACTTTGACCGTCGCACAGTGGTTCCAAATTGAGAAAAAATGCCGCAACCAAGCAATAGCTTTTGAGCTTTCTTTAATTATAATTTTATATTTATTAAATTTATGTGTTTTATGCATTATTTAATAAAACAATATTCATTAAAAACCCTAAAAATTACAGTTTACCTTTATTTTAGTTATAAATATTACCCGTATGGATTTGTGTACTAGGTTCCTGAAAAATGGTTTTAATGGTATAGATAGAATTAGGGAAATTAGTTCCTATGTAACTGACTGCGATTATTTTCAAAAGCAGAGAAATTTGGGCAAAAAACTAATCGACGAATTCGTTAAAAAATGGGCAAAAAAATGGCGAAGCGCAACTTATTCATGGCAAAATTTTACTTCGAAAAATGCTTCTTGGTTACAGAAAAACCTGTTCCCTGATATTGAAGTCATCCCTGTGGATAATGACATTGTCCCATCAAAACGAAAATACTGAATTATCTAAATCTTAACAAGAAAGAACTACAAAAGGTAAGTAATATAATTGTTTTCCACCTAAAAAAGTTTCATTCAAAATCCGGAGAATTTAACAGAAGTTGAAGCCAAGGTCCTTCTCCAGCATCTTGTTGATAAAACTTTAGAGCGACTTTTAATTAGTACTGCTGTGCTGGATCATTCATGTGAGATTTAGCGCAAAATTTAAATGAGGTATGGATGGTAGCAGTGGCCATTCGGAGTTCAAACAAAGATTTATGGACCCTAACAATTCGGATGTCACTGTATTTTGCACAAACTTGGTTCCTCTATCCTTAGAGTGTAGATGTGGAATTATTTGGACTAATGAAAATCCTAATTCATCTTGGTAGGTTTTATAGAAATATTTTTTATGTAATTACTTGTTTAACAATAATTGTTCATTTTAGTTTATGTCGACCAATTCGAATGGCATTCTGTAAAGAAGATAATATTTCGACAAATACGGAATATCTAAGAGTTATAAACGAAATTGAGCAGTTACATAGTACTGAAATTAAAATTAATAATTTTATAACTGCATCCGTTCGACATGAATTTTTTTTTACAATGGTGGATGGAAAAATAATAAACTCTATAAGCAATAATACTGCTACTTCGGTAAATAGTTTTTGGTGTTTTTTATTGTGTTTATTTTGCTAAAACTAAACTCTATTTATATAAAAATAATATCCTACTTATTTAAAGGTGCCTTAAGCGAAGAACCTCAGGAAGCAAGAAATAAGGATTTTAAAAAGTTTAGGACAGACTTTTCTAGAAAGATGTCTCGAAAAGATACACTGCAAGATATTTTCAACAGATTTATGCTTACTTCTGACCCTCTCTTTTATAATATATTTAAAAATTTTCAAAAATCATCAAACCCTTCAAAAAAGAGAAAAACCCCCATTTGGCACTGGTAATTTTAAATAGTCAAGTTCCCAGAGATAATTCTTTAATGTCACAAGGATATGACTCGAGTTCTGAGGAAGAGTTTGAGTTGAGTGACGAAAGCGATAATGTAGATGATGACTTTGCAAACGCTGTCCTTTAAACAATAAATAATATTAAAACTTAATTTATGTGTATGTCTTTGCATTCCCTAGAATCTTAGCTTTATACTGACATATAATAATTACATATTTATTTTAGACGAACTAAGAAATAAGCAATAAAACCTCATGCGTCATTTTTTCCCGATTTGGAACCACTGTGCGTCGGCTGTTGGGCTAACCACTAAAATTCTAACCAAAATAATAAATAGGTATTATGTTGGACGCACCCAGTTACGTAGGTTGTGAGCCAAACGACACAGTGCTTTAACACACTAGACCATTACCCGACGTCCCATTAACTGGTTAAAGTTAAACCTTTTAAATTTTTTTACTTCGACTAACATAATATATGAAAAAAACTTTTTTATGCATCCGTGGTTCGTCAATAGGTTATAAAAAGTATAAAATTTTAATTTCAAGGACATTGCTATTTACATGGAATCGTTTCGACATATCCGTCTGTCCTTGGACCTTGAAAACACGAATTGTCAATATAGACATAATTTAAGTTTAAATCCCAGGTTTAAATGAACGAATTTCTCCTGGTTTAAATATTTTTTTTGTTTTGGTTTTGTGCGGAAAAATATAAAAGTGCAGGAGATTATGGTACGAGTCTCAATTCTTTTGGTTTTGTGGTATTTTTTACCCAAAACTTGTTTGGTATTTTTTCTGCTAGCGTGTGAAAACCAGCATTTTTCTGCAAGCAATCTAGTTTGGAAAGTGTCACTTTTTCGCACTAGTGCGGAAAAGTAAACCATTGCCAATTTCCCACCTAAACAGGTACTTTAAATGTTTTTAATTCTGAAGTTTGACTTGATATAATTTTATTATTGGCATAGTATTCATTTATTTGTACAAATTAGGTGTAAAATTAACGAAATATTTACTAAAAATTAATATTGTTTTAAAAACATTGTTTCAAAAATCCTGGTATATATTAAATTTGCTTGTCAGATTTTTTGTTTTGACAGGTGCCGGTGTCCATATTATAAAAGATCAAAGTCATTAAAAGTCATCAATAATTAAAAGTGTATTAAGTACAGTATTAATATTAGTATTAGATCAATGTCGTCGATTTTAAATAAAAACGTTTCCCATGGTGTCTTCTGACGAGGAATTACCTAAATATATTCTAAAAGCAGCCAAAATCGCAAATTTAGATTTGTTGCCATCCAAGTCGAAGCACAGGTACGAGAAAGAATATACAGCACTTACAAGCTGGTGTGGTGAAAAAAATGAAAAGTATAAAAAAGAAGTTTTTATGGCATATTTTGCGGAACTTTTTTTAAGCAAATATTTTAAAGTTACATCATTTTTGAAGAAGCAAAATGTGGGATTTAGACCCAAGAAGGCCAAAATTTTTTCGAAAGATGAAATAGCAAAATTTATTAATGATTCTCCAAATGATGTCTATCTAGCGATAAAGGGAGCTACAATTTTCGGATTAGCTGGTGAGTGTCGTCGAAAATAATTGATGATATTGACGATAAGGGGAATCTTTTAATTGTAAATATTCCAGACTCCAAAAACCATTCTAGCCGAAGTTTTGACATTTCCGAGAAAATTGAAAATATCTAGCTTTGTATAAAAAGTATTTCAGTTTACGAAAGCCCGAAACACCACACAGTAATTTTTTGTTAATTACAAAAATTGGCTTGTACTGTTCAGTGCATAGAATTAAATTCTTTTGGCAAGATGCCCTCTGAAATAGCTGCCTATTTACGTCTCCCAAACCCAGAACTTTACACGGGACATAGCTTTCGCCGTTCCTCAGCTACAATGTTAGCTAATTCTGGTGAAGCCGTAACGAATATTAAAAGACTTGGAGGTGGGAAGTCATCATCTGTTGCAGAAGGCTACCTAGAAAGCTCTACAAGTTTCAAGGCGAACTTATCAAACAAAATATTATCCTAAAAAGCATCTAGCTTTGAACAGAGCAAAACACACTCAAGGCCCATTGTACCGTCTTCTAGCAAGCAACAATGTGTCTCTGTTATCTGTAACGACGACCGCTTCAATTGCACCTCAACGGCAATCTCCAACTCTGCAACTTACACACAACAACTTTCCTCTGCGATTCATTTGCAAGATGCTATCATACGGTTCTTTTACGATTAATGTTATATATATAATTATAATATTATAATAAATTTTATTAGATGGTTGTTTAGTTTAACTTTTTCCACACACTCGTAGAAAAAATAGCGTTCCTAACACGTGCCGCACTAGTTAGGAAATATACTATTCTTTGTTGTATTAAGAGAATCAAGGACAAGTACAGCGTAGTAATTGATGCTTTTTGCCATTTTTGAATTTGCGTTAGGTTTATTTTAATTGTAAAGTGCATAAAAATTAAAACTAAGATCTTTAGAAAAATATGGTTAAACATCTACACTCGTACGTTATCATGGAAAAAGTTAAAATTATTTTAACTTCATCCGTCGACGGATAATTTATATAAATTGACAAATAAAAAATAAATTTAAAATATTCTAACCCATCACAAAACTTTCGGATTGACGTACCGGATGTATGAAACGGAGACTTTAATGCTATTAAAACTATGAATGGTGGAGGGGAGGATAACCATCTGAATTTTTTAAAAAGTGTCCGTCGAAAGGTGCAACTTAAGGTGGCGCCACAGTAGCCAGAGGAGATTTTTTAACCAATGAGCATGAATTATTAGAGTAAGATACAAAATGAAAAAGGACAGATAGATACAAAATAAAAAAGGAAAGAAATGCCAAAATCTCTCCACTGGCTACTGTGGCGCCATCCCAATTTGCTACATTCCGATTGCCACTTTTGCAACTTGTCCTCCATAAAAGATGGTTATCCTCCCCTCCACAATCCATAATTAAAACACATAATAGTTTAAAGAAGCACTTCGTTCATTTAAAAAATCGTTGGTTAAATTTTAATTGGCAAGTTAACATGACATTGCGTAAAATATAACCAATTAACTTCTTTTAAAAAATAATTTCACCAAAAAAGCAATTATTTTAAAAGCTCGTGATTCGGCTACAAAGTGGGATTACCCGATTGAATTTTTTCCAACAGTTGGGCATTAGTTTGGCGATGCGGTATTAATTTCTATTAGTACATATTTTTCTGTTTTTGACTTTTTGGCTAAAACAAGTGTTTCAGTTTTGATGCTAAATGCTTTAGCTTAGCGTTAAATAAAATTAAACAAAATTTAAAAGTAATTTAAAAAAGGTTTTTATTTGAAAGGTAAAACTTTACTGACAAACTTTAAATTGTGCAAAATTTTTGCCAATGCGTGAACTGGAAACGATCAAAATTCTTACAGAAAGATGGTTACATACAGGCCTTTTTTTTCTAAAATCTACCTGCTATTATTCAGCTTACAGAAAATTAATTAAACGTATCAAGCTGGCACGTCGAATGATGGCCTGGACTAACCAAGAGTCCGAAAATATCTATTTCTTATTCCTCCGATCAAAATTATTCTCCAAATATTGTTTTAGGTATCATAAATGATTTTTGTTTAAGTTTATTAAACATAAAGATTATATTTATTATTAAACTATATGTACAATGAAAGTACTTTTCCATCTAAATTGTGTCTCTTATAATATTTAATAGTACGAAATTTTTAATTTAGTAAAAATATGATGCATGTCTAAAATAACATTTATTTGTTTACAACCTGTTTTTTAATTTTTATATTTATCTTTAATCCTTTATAACATTTTTGTAAATTAATATTTGTGCGGAAGTTTTTAAGAAACATTTAAAAAAATTTAAAGTAGGCCATTTTTAATATATTTATTGTATTTCTCCTAATTTTAAATAAGTAACCCAATATATTTTTGACTTTAAAATGGGTTAAAATTTCCTTTTTAAAAATAAATCACACTTGGTATTTCTTTTAAGCCGTTTTTAAGATATTGCATATTATGTCATTTGTTTGTATAAAAGAAGTCCATAAAAATTACGTTTATTTTTTGGTCGTTATAAAATTAAAAAAATATATATACGGAAGCTCCATTTAAAATTTAAAATTATAAGTAAATGTATGAAAGATGAGCATATTAAAAAAATAATAATAAAAGGATATGTGCAACCTGCATATAAAGTTGCTGTAAAAATGTTTTTATAAAATTGAAAAACACGCTGTAGCGAGCAAACGACGCAAGTTAGCAAATTTCGGTTTTTACCAGTAAGGCTTAAAATTTTATCTTTGCTAACAAAAGGGTCAAATTTGGCCTCTCCTGTACATACGTACACAATGCCTATAATTTGCCGCTTTAGCAAAGCGAGCGTCCAAGCTTATGACTATGGGTGTCTATAGTAAACACTATAATCGCCTTTTTCCTATGACCGTTTAAAAAATGCTGTTTTTTTAATAGTTAACATGAAGGTAAAGTACTCCATTCTAGTACACTACATAAAATGTTAAAAAAAAGTAACTTTTTTAACACTTCGAAGCCTTTTCGCACACTTTAAATTAGTGTTTTGTTTCAATACCTACTACAATAAACTTAAATATAAATTTATGCAATGTAACAGTAAACGCGATATCAGATATTACCTTTGATTTCGTCATTATTTCTTTTAGTTCATGTGTCACTAGTTTTAAACTTTGCAAATAAATTTATTAGAAATTATTGAAAATTATTTGTAATCATGAATTTGGCTGATTAAGAAATTAAAAAGGATTATACTGTTTTAGTAATATTTCTAAAAAAGTAAGTACATAAAATTTTCTGAAATTAAATAATAAATGTTATTTTCTAAAATTAAATAATAAATGCATAGTTAAAAACAAGATAATTGTCTCTTAAAAAATAAGGAGGCTATGACTTCTTGTTGCAATATAATGGCTGTGGTATAAAAATTAAAATTTATAAGTTTAGATAAAGAAAACATGTATAAAATGATATTTTAGGAAATTTTTATATGGTCGTGAAAAATATAGTATGTAACAAATGCATAAAGTGTCTTTTTTTACTAATGGTATTGCCGCACTTGCCTAACGGCTCGTGCTGTCAAACTTCCCATTCGTAAAAAAGTATAAATTTATGCACTTGTTACTATTGATTTCTAAATTACTATTGTTAATTTAAAAATTAATAACGGTAACAGAGTTGGGTAGTATTCGAATACTCGGTATTCCAAATCGTAATATTCAGAATACATTGGGATGGTATTCGCATAGTATTTAAATACTTTTGTGTATTTGCTATTTGGTATTAGGCGGAATACTTTTTTGGTCAGTATTTGGGATTTTGTATTCAGAATACCGTTTTTGAGTATTCGAATACCGGGATTTGAAGTATTCAAATACTGAGATTGTCATAACAAAAGGGTAAAAATCAGTATTCCGTGACCCAAAATGTAAAACATATTATGTGATGACCTTTTCTTTTAATCCTGGTATCCATGAATAGTTTTTTTCTTGGTATTCAAATATTTAGTATTTGAATATTTTTTTACAGGAATTCGTATTCGAATACCGAATTTCAGAATTCGACCCAAGTCTGAACGGTATATAATTGTGTTTTATTTGTTCTTAAGAGTTTACTGGCATTTTCATTAATTTTTAGTAATTTGGTTGCACTAACGATTGTTGTTTAGTTTTAGACGAAATAAAATATTTAATTTATTTTTATTCAAGGTAGAAGTTTTTAAACAAGCAGTTCAGGAAAAACTTTAAATCAGACATATTTGCATACTTTAAACTTTCTAATTTATTGGGCTGAATAACAAGAATAAATAAATTGCGAACTTCGCATGAGATTTTATCACCGTCATTTTCACCTACAATTTAAATAATAACTGATTCTTTTTAAAATAATACATTTTAAAATATCCATTTTTTAAATCTCCTTTATATTAATATTGTATTTTGATAGTATACAGTGCATTTCAATAAAAACGAGCCAACGCGTATAATTCCGTTATTGGTACACTTTCAAAAATATCGTGGGACACGTTCATTTTTATTTGTGGAAGGACATATTTTGGTATTAAAATTTTCATGTCAAACTTACCTATGGATGGGTCCACATTTAATTCATTCTGAAAGCAATACCGCAAAGTACATAAAAAATGATAAAGTAAACAAACCTTTTCGAATGCACATAGCCTCGGACAGAGCCTGATTACATATTTTTAGATAAATAATAAAAAATACATTGTTAAAACACGTATTACCTACTTAAAAAACATTCTCTTATTTCACCTCTGTCCTACTATAAAACCGGTGGCACGTGGCGTGGTACTAGAAACTCGTCGGGTTAAATATTAAATATTTTTTGCTGCAATTAAATCATTTTTACTTTATCATTTTTTGTGTACTTGGCGGCATCGCTCTCAAAATGAATTAACCAACACAAACGTTAAAAAGTTCAAATAGGAAAATAATTTGAGCGATACTTTATCTTAAACGGTTACGAATTCGCTTTCTTAGAACTTGGTTTTATAAAATTGGTTCTTTCCTTATCGATAAAACGTACATTTAATACCTGGTGTAATAATGTAGTATTATTGGGCACATCAGTACCAACTACAACCCAATTTTCCGCACAGATGTCAAATTTGTCATAGTTTTTTGTGTTAAAAATGTAAAGTCCATCTACCCACTTAATATTTTTAAAACTATCATTTACAGAACAAAAACTATATTTTTAGTTTTAATTCATGGTTTTGACCAAACAAAACACCACTTTTCTTAGATGTTCAAAATATATACATATTTTTAGGATGCATATTATTTTAAGATTTAAAAATGGGTTAAGCAGTGTTATTAAGAGATCGACAGCAGAGCATATAGCACCCGTCATACATAATTAATTTGCTGGAAAATCGTAAAACAGGAGTCATAAATACTTAAAAAATAAGCACAATTGATTAGAAAAGCAAGTAATCAAACATTTAACTAAAGAACGACTTAGTCCACAATTAAGATTTGCGTCTGAAACAAACTCGAGTCCGACCCAGTATTAGGGCCGGTACTGACATCGCAAAAATAATTTACATCGTTAATGCCCATTTTCGCCAACTTTTCTAAAGGAATTCTTAGCGCTAGCTAAAGAATAACTCTATGTTAAGTGTATATACATTCTCTACCTAGCGCTAAGGATCCCCTTAAACAGTTGGTGGAAATGGGCATTACTACGCTTGAACTAACCAGAATATTTCCCCATCCCTTTTTTAATGGAGTAAGTAGATACAGATAGACCCTGACCGTTTACTTTTTTCTCTTTTCATAAAACTTTGTTAAATGTATGAAATCACAACGAAGCCTTGATGAAAAGATATTAGTCCGGTCAAAAAGGCATAAAATAAAATATCGGCTAGTATTCACTTTGACCTCACAATATGTTTTTTAGTTATTTTAAAATAGCAGCCTGCTTCTACGTACAAAAACATTTGTTGAATCTAATTATTAGTATGACAAAACTTAATACATTTAGACTAAATCTGCGGCGCTTTTGAAAAAGGCAAAGAAAGAAAATATCGATGGATTCAATAATAATAACAACAGGTACTCCGTAAATCTCTGAAAACCGTGACATTCGTTTAAATAAAATAATTTTAAAAAGACTACAATGAGTAGTACATTGTTAAGTTGAATCCGGTTTAACCACTGATCTCGATGGATTGCCAATGTTTTAACCTGCGCGAAACAAATGTTACATCTTATAAGCGAAAAAGCGGTTTGTACGCAAGCCCGTTGAGGGTAAACGCAACTGGCTTGCCAAACAAACTAACTGCATTATCGGAAAGCATTTGTCGATGGCGTAATGGTTTTCTGTTCGAAGTACGGTAGCTAATGAGCGTTACGGTCAGACCGCGGACGAAGGGTACGGGGTGCCGATGTTTATATTTTGCCACGGCTTTTAAGTGCGCATGTTCGTCCACCCATTTATTTGTTTACTGCGCGTGGTCGTAAAAATCCGAAAAATGCTTCTTGCCACTGCGGATCTAAATGTAGGTTATCTATGGGTTTAACCGATTGAATCGAACTAAGAAACGTATTCTAATTGGTTGATTTTAGGGTTTTGTTCAAACTTGACCAATCGGAACACGTTCCAAAGTTCGATTCGATCTTTTGAATCGGATTCAGTTTAACAATGTGCCTCTACTCATTTTTTTAAATTATTTTCTCAACGCCTATTTTATTATTATTAATTAAGGTTACAGAGTAACAATCAAAATCCGATTGGATGGATCACACTGAACCTACTACTATGCTCTTCATATTAGATTTTATGAGATGCAGGTAATTCGTCCAAAATCCTTTTTAATTTCACAAGTAAAAAGAATACACAATGACAAAAAAGCAGAAAAATAAAAAGAATTAGACCATTCTTTTTACTTACTTTTGTGGTATTTTTTCAACTAATTTTATAAAACAAAGAGAAAAAATAATAACGCAAACTACTAAAGAAACACTATAAAATTATTTAAGCAATATTTAAGGTTATTCCATTTTCCAATATTTTTTTCCTTTACTTATCAGTTGTTTTACTTGACTGATATTTTTAAACCTATTACAAAACCCAAAATATCGTACAAATAGAACCTACGAACGCAATAAACTCAATTTAAATCAGTACACTTAATTATTCTAGTCGAGATAACATAAGCATTGAAAAAAACTAAGTAACACACGCCATTTAGATAAATATCTTCAGTCTGCAGCGGGGACGAGATGCAAGGGATATCCGTTGTCGGATATTCTCGGGCGTGTTCACGCTGATAGCAAAGTGACTTTACTACAAGTTATTTGTAGAGAGGTACTATTATAAGTTTTTTTTTCAATTTTATTACATACATAATTATCATAGAGGAAAGTGACTAAATATGGAATACTATTTTGTTTTTACACATAATATGCATTTAAACATTAATAATAAAAATTCTTGTATTATTTATTAACAATCATATATTTGTCTTTAATTTGTAAACATTTTTAGTTACATTGAGTAATTTTTATTTAGATTTAAAAAAAAACTAAAAAATGATAAGAGTAGCTAGATACGGAATAGGTACCCTAAATATGGAATACTCTCGGTAATACTATAAACACCATTAAAAGTTAAACATAACTAACAAGAGACTCTTAGGAAACTTTGGTATAACATAGAAAACAACAAAAATAGGTATGTTAAAAAAATCACACATCCAGGCGACAGACTCGGGTCCAGCTCAATTATTGAGTACCCAGAGCCCACACATAAGGCACTGGATCCATGTTTTCCCATGAGCATTGTTCGAAAACAGCATGCCACATAATTTCATATTAAGCACCGGGCTTACAGTCTGTATCAGACAGCACCATCTCAGTTGGTCCGTAAGGGATGCATACGTGCACGAGTTTCTCTATTGGAAACCATTAGTGGAGGAACTTAACTGGTCAATTTTCCTAAGCAGAAGCCATAAAAACACCTTTAAAAAGCTATAAATCCCCTACAGGCCGACGATGAGCGAGAGGAGGAAACCTCTCTATAAGCAAAGGATCATTTATGGAGCGCCCTTTTCTAAATTGATTCTTTCTTTTTGATTATTTTCTTTTTCTATTAAAAGCTTTTTAAATGATCAAGAAACCAAATGATAAAATAGTCCATAATTGCTAACTTGAGAGTCTATAGTTGGAGTTTCCGACGACTTTAAACTATTTTTTTAAATTTTTATATTTAAAAAAATAATACAATCAAATTCCGTTTTAAAACCTACAACAAAACATCTAAACTATCTCTAAAAGTTATAAAAACAGTATTTCGTGCACTTTTTGTACGAAAAATAAGTATTTTTGAACGTCCTACAAAGTTATGAGCAAGCGATAAAACAAAACGTTGCTACAGCGATGAAAGAGCTTGCTTAAGTGGCAATAAACCACTTCTACTCGCAAATGGGCAAAAAAAAGAAACAAATCCTTTTAATTGCGTATGTGATTTTCCGTTTAAAAGAAATGCCGGTATTTCATATTTGGTCACTTTCCCCTAATAAAGTTTTCCAATTTTTGAAACCCTTAATATTTTAAACACTTATTGTTACAAATTTTAATTAAATCGATTTAAAAATATGTTTTTTTTTATAATAACGCCCTATATTTTAGAAATAAAGCTACTTCAGGGAAAAGTTTTAAAAACCTTATTTGCATAAAATAATATAAGGAATTACCCTGTAGTTTTGTACAGTGGCTTGAAAACAGTGAAAACACCCTATAGAACATAAATAAATAAATATAAAAGTTGTACCATTCAAGATTTAGCGGAAAGTCATTTGGCACGGGATAACCGTCCTATTATCCACGCACATTTCACCGCCAGTACATGAATTCTCGACAATTATGGCGAATTCCGGGGCGACTGAAAATCCGGCGCCAATCCGGTCGCATAGTCCTGCCAGGATAAAGCTTAAGTGCAGAACAGAGGGAGTCGAGATGACACGAGTCACGGGAGGTCAGCTTAAGAAACAGTGTTATGGAAATGTGTTAATGTCTTCAAAACTATTTTATTAAAACAAATAATAGTGTTCAAGGTGAGCCAAATTTGTCGCTTTTAATAGGAAACCAACGTTTCTGTATATTTTACAAAAAAATTGACCCCCATTCGTGACGCTCAAATTTTTGGTAAACTTACTGGTAAAAACCAATCTTGCGTCGTTTACTTGCTACAGCTTGTTTCTTAATTTCTTGCGTTTTCTTTAATCCTTTGTTTTTTTTTATTTGTAAAAGATTCTTTCTTAATTTTATAAAAATATTTTCACGGCAACTTTTTATGCAGATTGCAGATATGATTTTTGTTTTTGATGTTTCCAAAATTTATCTTTTTATTATTTTTAACAGCTTGTATGATTCTAATTCAAATACAAAAGATTAAAAACTTACTTAACACGTAATTCTTTTAACCATTATGTGACTGTGTATTAAAAAGCATGCAATTATTTGATTAAAGGGTGCTTCAACCTGAACGCACGATGTTAATTGTAAATAAAACAAAATGTTGTCAGAAAATTATCATTACATTTTTTATTATAATAAAAGAATGTATGACTATTATGCAGCTGGTGTCCATATTTTCAATGACTTTAGGACATAACTGGGGTTCAATGTCGTTAAAGTGCTGGATTATTTCATCCTTTAGCAAATTCTTTTGGCTTATTGACGTAAACGTCACAGGATCATGGCAGCCAATTAACATCGCCTCCCACGTTTCGTGGCTGTATAGCAAGTGATACCATCCTGTAAGACCACATATCGTCCAGGTTCATATCCTTAACTTCTGAGCACAAAAAGTTCTATATCATCTTGCCATAGCGAATACCATCCACATTACCTGCTTGGTCGGCCTCATTTTCAAAGAAATACGGCCCGATGACGTCGCCAGCCCATAAACCGCACCTAACAGTCCTTCTTTGTGGATGCATCTGGTTTTTCAAGAACCACTCATGGAATCTCATATAGTCAAATGCGGTAATTCTGCTTGTTAGTGAACTCAGAAAGGCTGAGATAATTAAGCACATTATAAACATTAAACCTTAGTTATGTCTCATAGTCATTGACAATATAGACCATTGATATTTGGTTTCAGACATGATTGTTATAGACCCATTTATCATAATAAAAAACATTAGGATACTTTTTGTTTTATTTACAATTAGCATCGTGCGTTCTGGTGAGTTTTTGCATTATTTGTGCAGATTTTTAATAGTTTTGGAAAAATGGCTATCCTTAGAAGTTTGATAGTAAACTGTCTATTTTAAAGAAAACACCCTCTGTATTGTATCACTTTTAAAAATGTATTTAAAAAACTTTTAAAGAAATACCATTATTATATCTATTATTATATGGGGACAAACTAAGGATAAAAATAAACTTGGGTCACCAGAACACCCTACTGGGTATCAAGCCGAAATTGTAGCCATAGAACAATGTGCTATGGAAATCATTATAATGGGGATTGAAGAGAAAACCATAGTAATTTATTCGGACAGCCAGGAAGCCGTCAAGGCAATTAGTTTATGCAAATACAGCTCTAAGCTGGTGCAGGACTACGTAGTTGCCCTGGAAGAGGTGGGTGCGTCCAACAAGCTACTACTGTCTGGTTACCAGGACACGAGAGCTGCAAAGGCACTAAGGAAGCCGATAAATTGGAATAGGAGGGGCTGGCAGAGCAATGGTCCCGACCCTACTGTGGTATTTCGTCATTTAATTTTTAATTAGTCATACAAAATACCGGGCGTTTCATTAAAAAAATGCTATTTTACTCTATCTTTTTACTCCAATTTAAATTGTTCTTCTAACCAGGCCAAGGCCCAAGGAAAAATTATTTAATACCAATAAAAATATACAAAGAGTTTCATAAGAAAAAATATATGTGGGGCAATTTTCTCAAATACTGAAAAATCTATGAAACAATTGCTAATATTATGGTATTTTACGGAAAAGCTACACAATTTACTAGTCCAGAGCTTTCCCAAAGTGTGCGTCGCGACATAGTGGCAGTTAATATAGTGTTTTTAAATAATTTTTATAATTTATTAAATAAATGCAATAAAAAATAAAAGAAGAAGTATATTTTTGTAAATATGGTAAATATTTTCGACACTTTTGATCTAGATACCCATTTTAATCAGCTGATTGACCGAATTGCAATACTGCTGCTTCTTAATTTGAATTTCCTATGGTAAACATGAGTATTCGGGCCTAAAGGCGGTAATAGTATATTTCCTTACTAGTGCTAAAAGTGCCACTTTTTCGCACGCGACGGCAGTTGACCGAACGACGCGTAGCGAAGTTCGATCAAGCAGTCAAGTGGGGAAAAAGCACTTTCGGCACGTGTTAGGAACGCAATTTTTTCTACGAGTGTGTGGAAAAATCAAACTCAATAACCATTTGATAATATTTATTTTTACAATAACTGCTTATTATTATTAACAACATTAAAAGAACAGTTGGTAGCATTTTGCAAATGAATCGCAGAGGCAAGTTGTTGTGGGTAAGTTGCAGAGTTGGAGATTATCGTTGAGGTGCAATTGAACCGGTTGTCGTTACATGTAACAGAGACACATTGTTGCTTGCTATTCAAAATCGACGATACTGATCAGAATGTACTAAAGACACTTTTAATTATCGATGACTTTGATCTTTTATAATATGGACACGACACCTGTCAAAACTAAAAATCTGAAAAGCAAATTTAATATATTCCACGATTTTTAAAACAATGTTTTTAAAACAGTATTAATTTTTAGTGAATATTTCGTTAATTTTACACCTAATTTGTACAAATAAAGGAATACTATGCCAATAATAAAATTAAACCAAGTTAAAATTCAGAAATAAAAACATTTTAAGTACCTGTTTAAGTGGGAAATCTGCAAGGGTTTACATTTCCGCACTAGTGCGGAAAAGTGACACTTTCCAAAATAAATTGCGTGCGAAAAGTGCTGCTTTCCACACGCTAGTAGAAAAATATATTGGCGAAGACCTTTTTTTGTTGCTTTTTAAAATTGTAAGAGCTAAAAACAAGAGAATGTTGTTGCTTTTAGAAAATCTTTCTTTGTGTGTCCAAGAGCGTCACAATAAGAAATAAGTTTGGAAACCCTTGAAGCGGTCTAAAGTAGGTAGGTACGAGATTGATCGCAATAGCCCTAACTATGATTACCAAAGTTGTTTTCTTAAAAAGAAGGAGACCGTCGTATTTATTAATCTATAATACACATTTATCGGGCTCATAGCTTGCTTAACAGGGTGTTTAAAAGCAGGCTATTAGTCTGATAAAAATTTATTAAGAGATCGGTGAGTACGGCCGTAAGAATCCTATATTGGATTTTTAATATTTTTTATGAATTTTAAGATCCCCGGTAAAATATTTGAAAATAGAACACCCTGTAGATTTACAACAACTTATAGATATATGGCATTCCAATAATTCATTAATTTAATTTCGGACCTGAAAAAGTTAACAAGAGTTTCGAGGCTTCCAACACAAACGATATAAACCCCCATAAGGTTTATCATCAATTTTAGTTTTTTCGTCGAGATACTAAATAAGTCAAGTAAATCAAAGTTTTTACGAATAGAACGTAGTTTTTAAGTAATAAATCATTCAGAAGGGATAACCGTCAGGGCCGAGAAGTGAATCAGATAGGATATTAGATATAGAAAAGTTTTATAGCTATAGACTGCTTTAACAATTTGTAGCGAGTACGAAGTACAGGTTTTGATGAAAAAGTTGGATGGTGATAAGTTTGTCTGATTATAAAGTTAAGAACATTTTATATACCTTGCCCATTTTTAAAATGTTTAATTTACTGTACTTGCTTAAGTAAAAAAATTATGTTAAGGTATCACATATAAAACCCTTTTATTTACATCCATGTATGTAATGTTGACATTTCCTATTTTTTAAATGTTTTCACTGTCACTTTTCTGAATTTTACTTTCGGCTCACGGGAGGAAAGTTAACATGCCTCCCGTGGGCCGAAAGTAAAAGGCCTCTAGCAAAAATTTAAAAGTTTGCTAAGTTGACATCGTGTTTGAAATTTTAGATATCTTTGTGACAACATAACGCTTAATAAATGTCTGGTGGCGCAATTACTTGTTGACACCATGCGCGGCCGGTGACTTTTTTTTTAGGTGGGGCAAATTTTGTAAGCAACTATGGATGGTGAAGGGGAGGATAACCATCTGAATGTATTAAAAAGTGTCCTTCGAAAGGAGCAACTTAAGGTGGCGCTACAGTAGCCAGAGGAGATTTTTTAACCAATGAGCATGAATTATTAGAGTGAGATACAAAATGAAAAAGGACAGATAGATACAAAATAAAAAAGAAAAAAATACCAAAATCCCTCCACTGGCTACTGTGGCGCCATCCCAACTTGCTACATTCCGATTGCCACTTTTTCAACTTGTCCGCCATAAAAGATGGTTATCCTCCCTCCACCATCCCTATAAGCAACTAATAATGCCTCGGTATACATCGTGATAAATTTTCTATACAATAAACAAAAACTATTATTATGGACAGACTTTAAACATATTATACTTCTACTGCTAAAAAAAATATGTATACAATTGTCCATTGCAAAAACTATTAAATATAAAACTTTTAATTCTAATTTAAGTTTGAAAATATTTATATCATATTTATTTTTATCGGTTTAAAATACTTGTTTTTTTCTTTTCATCTGTCTTTGCTGGTCTGAGTCGTAACTAATTAGAAGAAACCTTCCTGTTTTGTGGTTTTGGTACTAAAGCGGGTTTTGGACGTCCCTTTTTATTTCTAATTATGTTTTATTCTTTCAAAGCACCACTCATTTTAAATTGTAATATTTCTTGCACAGTTAAACCCATTATGCGTTTTCATAATACACATTATTATACCTCACCTAATCTAACTAAATATAAAAAGAAAACCACTTTATTCCATGCGCATATTTTACAATAAGATCTTGCGTCTTCGCCAAAGACACATAGCCGCGAAAAACAATATGGTGCAATGCGATGCAGTTAACCTCATGATACAACGTATTCACTCACTGTATCAACGGTTGCCTGCAGACATTGCTGAATTGCGAGTATGTGCTTTCTTTTTTGGTTTTAATGCATTTTGGTCAAGCTAAATTATGACTCAGTGAATTCTCTTTATTCTCGTAAAGTGAATTTACGCCAATTTACGCATAATAATAGATTTATGCGTTTTCTTTGTTAGAATTATTTTTTTTTAATTATATTTTAAATTAGGTAGGTCATTTTAACCGCCTAAACTGCGTACGAATTCAGACATTTAAGTGTTTTTGGGCAAGTAGAATTGAAGCGTGATACTGTCGTTGTTGCCAAATTTTCCAGATTCGCGATACATGTAATATTTTAGGTATTTTAAATATAATTTCCCATTTATTGTATTTGCAATAAAAGAAGCGTGCCAACTTTAGTAAGCTTCCAAATTTTTAAAATTCAATCTGAACCAGTTACCGAGATATGACAAAACCGCAATTTTATTAAAATTTGACACTGATCAATTAGGAATACCGAAAAACCTCTAAATACCAAATTTTGTAAACATAGCTTTAGCGGTTTTAAAGTTATTTAGGCGCTAAATTACTTTTTGCTAAAAGTGTAGTGAATATTGTGCCGACAATTAATAAGAAAATAATTTATAAACAAACTAAATTTAATTTGCTCAATTTAATTCAACAAAAAGAAATTGGTATTTAAAAACTAGAAAAATACACGTAACACACAAAAGTGGAAAATCTGGCAACAGTGCTAATAATAATAATAATAATAATAATAATAATAAATGGCTTTTATTCGTTTCAAACAATAAATTCACAAAAATGTAATAAAACAGATGGCGAGATCCAGCACAGCTGCTCATCTAACCATCAAGTAAGAAATTAAACAAAGTATAAAATTGTTCAATAAAGATAAATTTAAAAAAATATATATATAAGAAAAACAAAAACAAAAAAAACTGTTTAAGGTACATATTCCAAGAAAGATAACTATACAATCAATAATTGTAAATATGCAATGTAACAACGAAAAAAATATATTTTTCTGAAATTGTTGACAAAAAGTTCAGCTTATCAAATAGGTAAACTAGAAGAAACCTTAAGAAATAATAAATTTAAAATGCATTATAGACACAGGAAAAAATATAAAATATTAAAAGTAAATTAAAGGTAAATTGAGAGTGTGTTATTATGATTTTAAACCAACCAAATTATGCGAAAATGTATAAAAATAAATTAATTAAAAAAAAACATACTAATCTCTCTCACTCAATATGTGTTTTTTAAGATTAAACTTAAAACTATTTACTGATGAGCAGGATTTAAGTATGGGAGGTAAGGAATTATACATTTTTATGGCATTATAAGTAAAGCTGCGCTGAAAGGCAGCTGTGCCGTGCCTAGGAACCTGGTAAAGATCACGATGACGGGTGGCTCTCTGGTGGATGTCACACCCCTAAGCAATTTTTCGAGCAGATAAATAGGCTCTTTTGATGTTCTTACCTTAAAAACCAAGGTGCTTAAGTGAATTTGATACCTCTCGGCCAAATAAAACCATTTAGATAGTTGAAATGAAGGGGTTACATGATCAAACTTTCTTAAATTATAACAAAATCGGATACAAGAATTTTGCAATTTCTGTAAGGTATTTCTAGAGGCCAAAGTCAAGGCAGGCCAGTACAGAACATCTGCATAGTTTAGGTGAGACAAGATTAAGCTGTCACACAACCTAAGCCTGATATCTAAAGTTAAAATATCCTTATGAATATATAATGTCTTCAATTTAAAAAAGATTTTTGTAGAAGATGTGAAACATGACCTTCAAACCGTAAGTCAACATCCATAAAAACTCCCAAGTTTTTACATGTAAGTGCCGGGTTAACTGTAACTCCATTTAATGTGATTTTAAGGTTGTTGGCAATTTCACTCTTATTTCGTCCAAATACTAACATCTGGGTTTTACTTTCATTAAGAATAAGCTCATGTGCTGCTGTCAGTTTAGAAACAGTCGCAAGGTCTCCATTTATGTGATCCGAGGGCTCAAGGGTCTCCTTAGAAAATGAAAAATAAATTTGCATGTCATCGGCGTACTGATGGGACTTACAATCTTTTAGAAAACTAGAAAAATCAGCTGTGTAAATAGAAAATAGTAAAGGCCCCAATATACTACCCTGTGGTACGCCTCGATATGTTTGAACGAAACTAGAGGTACTGTCAGGCAGTACAACCCGCTGACTTCTACCAACCAAATAACTTTGTAGGAAATTTAATGACGCTGTACTCAAGCCATAGAATTTTAACTTAGTAAGCAGAATAGAGTGATTCAGAGTGTCAAACGCCTTACTAAAATCAAGCAAAACTAAGCAAGTCGTTTTTCCTTGGTCCTGGGCCCTAAACAAGTCATCGCTAACTTTAAGCAGAGCAGTCGTAGTACTATGGGCCAAACGAAAGCCAGACAATGTTGGAGGCAAAGCTTTAATTTGCAAAAGATATTGATTTAATTGTTCATTCATAATTTTTTCAAGAATTTTGGACATAAGGCAAAGTATACTAATTGGACGAAAATCTGAGTGCAAGGATGGGCTGCTACTCTTTGGAACTGGTATGACATTAGCCTGTTTCCACAAGGTCGGGAATTTACCAGTCGTTAAACATTTGTTTATCAGGAAAGTAATATAGGGTAAAAGATAAGGAGTAACTAATGATAATATTTTTAAGTCAATTCCATCCACCCCCTTTGCATGAGATCTGATTTGTGAAATCGCCTTTCCAATTCGTTCTTCAGAAACCTTAGAAAAAGAAAATTTATTTTTTACAGGTTGAAAAGTATTGTTGTCGTACAGATCATGAATAAGAGGGTCTCTGTTAGCATGAAAAGTAGGAATACTGTTTATAAAAACTTGTTAAAGGAATCAGCGCTACCAAGGTCAGATGGCGTGCTGGAAACTGAGGTATTTATGTTTAAGTACTTTAATGTTTGCCAGAAACCTTTGGGGTCTACTCTAAATTTATGATTTAAAAATGCCCTCTTTTCATTGCGAATAGCCATAGTTACAAAATTTCTTAATTGCTTGTACTCAACCTTAGAGGCGTCGGTCTTAGTTTTTTTGTATTTTGAAAGTGCTTTCTTTTTAACTTTATCATTAATTTTATGTTATCTGTTAGCCACGGTGCCGGGGCCTTGGTAAATCTGGATGTCTTTATTGGTGCATGGATGTTAAGAAGATAGTCCAAATTATTATTTACAAATTCGACTATATTATCAACGTCGTTATAGTCATATATGACATTCCAATTGATATTATACAGGTCATCTAAAAAGGCATTGTAATCAAAGTTGCTGTAATCTCTGTAGGTTCTATATTTTATTTCTTTAGGCGGCTTCTCTAATTTCAAATTACAGAGAACAAGTGAGTGATCGGATATATTATCCATATTTAAAACATTAGTAGAAGATACCATAGAAGGCGATGATGTAATTATTAGATCTAATAAAGTACGTGAAGTATCAGTTATGCGTGTAGGCTCCAGGACAAGTTGGGAAAGACCGTATTTATTTAAAAAGCCCTAAAGAGGTTGCTACCATTGGCAGCATTCTCCATTAGGTCAACATTAAAGTCACCACCAATTAAAATGTTATCAAATTGCGGAAAAAATCTATGACACTGTTTTCCAGCTCATCCAGGCAAAGTTTAAGATTAGCTTTCGGTGGGCGATAAAGTGAACCCAAGCACAACCTTTTGCCGTTAATCTTTAGACCCACCCACAACTGCTCAAGACCGCTTTCCCCCAGTGGAACACTTAAAATATTAAACTTTAATGACTTCTTTAAGTAAAAGGCCACACCACCACCATGTTTATCTCTATCCCTTCTTACCAAAGTATAACCAGGCACGGCAACACTATCATTGCCAACTTTAGAATTTAACCAAGTTTCTGACAGACCAATAACATCCATATCCTCATCAGCAACAAAGTCTAAAAATAGGTCAAATTTGGAACATAGTGACTGTGCATTAAAGTGAGAGAAACTAAAATGATTTTCTATTCCCGGCATTATACTCTCTATTTATTTTTCGATAACACATTTAGCCCCGTACAATATGAAAAAAAATTAACATGTTTAGCGGTACACCCAATAAAATAAAATTAAAAGTCAATCATATATTTAATATTTGCCTAAATATGCATTACGAATTTATCCCAAAATCAACAAATAAGGGAAACATACAATAATATCAGATATAAAATAAAAAGTTGTTCTTTAACCAAGCCTAAAATTTATTATTTTTTACATCGGCAAATGACTTAAAAAATGTTAACCATAAAAATGCGTTTCAACCAAATACATTTATTTTTATTAAAGTTCAAATAAATAAGGAAAATATATTCTGCCATAAATACTTGGTTGCCATAAATACTTGGTTACCATAAACAACAATGCCTATACTAAAAGACAGAAAAAAAGGATATGATAGGATAGTACTATAGTGTCGATAAAGTTGTGGCCAGACTACAGATCATTTTTGGAATTTACGCATATCTTCTTGTTATCAGACTCTCTCAGGTAGTAGACTTTTCCACCAGCAGACCATGCCTTATTCTTGCCAAATTTTTCCTTTGCCTCGAGCAATAGTTTGTAACGCAGAGGTGTCAAGTCTTCAAAAATTGCAATGGGGGTATTTTTAAGCATTTTTTGGCAGCAAAAACCTCATTTCTTTTAAAATTAGAAACAAAGTTAATAATTACTGTTCGAGGTTTCTCATCATTAGGGTTTTTCCAAGACGAAAGCAGTAATCCACATCGGCCGATGAGCAGCGAAGATTTAAAGAATCATTAAATAGTTTAGGTAGAACTTCAGCAATATTTTCATTTTCTTCCTCTTCTAACCCACAAATACGAAGACTGTTGCGTTTGCTGTTCTGTTCCAGCAAGTCAAATCGTTCCTGAATATCATTAATTGCTTTTACATTTTTATCAACGATATGATTAAGTTTCTTTATGGAATCACAGTAAAGCGTAAGTTTCTCATCTAGTTTTTTAATTTTTTTGTCCAGACTATCCTCTAACTTATTGGAAAACTGAGTGCACACCTGATTAATGCTAATATCACTATTTAATTACACATATCCAAGACAGCATATATATCAAATATGATCAATGTAGCTTTAGCGGTTTTGTTTCTTTTTACATACCCAGTATGTCTAAAATAAATGACAAGTTAATACATGGTTGATTATCTCTACGCAATACAGTGCTTGCCTAAAGTCAGGACCCTCTCCTTACTTTTAAATTGTTTGCTATTTTTGGTGTTAAAATTTGAGAACTTTAGTCAACATAAACCAAATGTTAGGCAAGAAATGACAAATATAAATGTCAAACCAAAAGTTTTGCACCATTTTGAAATAGTATATGACATAACAAGTGTTGAAAGTTATGCATTTCACACGAGTGGGAAGATTCTCACGCGTTGCGACAATACCACGAGTATGAAAATCACTTTTGACACGAGTCATGTACAATATTTTCGCATGACCAAAATGTATTTATCATTAATATTAAATTATTTTTGGTGCCGAAAACGGTTTTCGTGCGTTTTTATGATTATATTTTTTTTAATAAATGGTTTTTAAATATTCCGTTTTACATTAATTATAACTTAACAAACGGGACCGGGGAGTAACTAGGGGTGCTGGGCGGGTACCTTACAGATTTACATGCACAGTTATGTCTTTAATTAAGTGTTTCATGGTAAAATTACATAAAAACACCTTATCACTGGACACTAAATAAATATTATTATGTGATATATAACCTCACTTTCAAAGGGATGAAAAACAGTAGTTGATATGCTTTTTAGCAATTACCTTGCAGCAAAGCCATAAACCCCCTCCCCCAGTTGATATGCTGAAATCGACGTTGCAACATTTAAAAGTTATCTTGAACGACGTCATCTATAAAGTACCTTGTAAATAAAAGCAGTATTTTATAGCCAATAAGGTGTTTAGTATATTTTATATTTAAGTATCTAAATTTTAAATTGTTTCAGTTTTGGGATAGTTTTTCGATCTATCGAGCTATTGATATTCAGTACATATGTTTAATGGGTTGCCTATTATTAAATGCGTTTCCTATTCCCATTAAATAAAAAGTCTAAAACCTAACAAACCCTCAAATAATTGTAAAAAAAAAATATTTGTTAGCACTGGTAAGTTAGGACTTTTATTTTATTATAAAAATAATGTAATTTTTTTGTTCACGGAACTTAAGCACCTGTCATTCTACTTTTCAACACTTGTGTTGAAAAGTAGATTTAAACATGCGTGTGATATTAATCGTTCCCTAAATGATTAAGGGTGCGTTTTATGTCATTTTCGTGTGTGGTCGTGGAAAAATAAATTTAATGGAAAATGGGCTCTTGTGGCACATCATGTAAAAGCTTCTGACAAGTACTTTATAACCCCAGAATATAAAGTCACCACCTACTGCAAGATGGCGGTACTTTAAAAATTACCTGAATACCTGGTTTGGAGGGCCATATTTCCGAAACTAATAAGTTAGATACACTTTATGTGGTATTTTTTTACGATTTTTTAAATACCTTTTAATGGTGATATACTATACAGGATGCTACCTAAAAAATATGTACTTTTTGTCCTACCCTGTATATTTTTACAAATATCACCATTAAATATATTTATATCTTTTAAAGTGCTATGAAAAAATACCAAAATAAGTATATCACCTATTAGTTTCGGAAATATGGCAATCTAAATTTCGTTTTCTCGTAAATTTCAAAGTCCTACCATTTTAAAGGAGGTAAAGGTAAAGACTGTAAATTCTAGGGTTATAAAGTACTCGTCAGGACCTTAAAAATAATGTGTCACAAGACCCTTCTTACATTTTTTTTCAAAATGGCGCCCAATTTTTAGCCTAATATTTATATCTGTCATTCCTTTTTCCATTCCAATTTGGTTCATATTAAACCAAAATTCCTTAAATCTTTATGAAAAATACCAAACAATTTAAAAGTTAGGAGGAGTATCCTGACTTTAGGCAAGCAGTGTATTTTACTATCAAGATACAAGCGCTAAATAAGCTGTAGCAAAGCTACTTTTTAAAAATAAATAGGCAATCGAGCAGAAAAAAGTTTTTATTAAGGATCCTTAACTAACTTTTTATACCTTTTCCAACAGATGTTACGGCAAAACTACAAGGCTCAGGTGGGAGTTTACGAAGATTTAGGCCCTAATTGATGTTTCGAAGTGTAGTAAATAAAGAAAAGCTGCCACGCGTTATTTATTAAAAGAAGCCTTCATAGTAAATCAGGGCTTAGTTGCAGCTTGACGTGCCAACAAGCTATACAAATTGGGACATTTATTTATATTTAGAAAAAAATGTTTTTTAGAATGGGAGATTTAGGTCATGGTTAATAATTGTTTGTAATATCTTTTCTGTAATTATTATCTTTAGATATTTTAATTTTTCCTAGTGCAAATAATATTTTAAAATTATTTATTATTAATAGGAAATGTGTTTGGTATAAATACTCCTGCTTCATTTATTTAACTGTGCGTTAACTTAATCTTAAAAAACAAAAATAACAAATATATACGGTGTTCACGAAGTACATTTTGTAAAATGTAAAGTAAAAAGTTTTAGAAACTTTTACGTAGAATTTAGTGGCGTACCTATATTTTTTTCATTAACTTATATTTTAAAGTTGTAATAAGGGGTGATTTATTTATAGGTACTTTTTCTAATAGGTATTTTTGGGTAGATAAGTGCAAATATTTTAAAGCCATAATCTTTAAAAAATAAATGTTAAATATTGTTTTGTCGTATGAATATAAATATTGCTTAATATAGTTATTTTTTTTAGTTTTTTTTAATATTTTAAAAAGTACCTCGTAATGAATCAGCCCTTACAAATTTGTTTTTTTTAATGAAACACCCTGTATACCTTATTACCAATAGAAAGGTCTTCTTAAAGCCGTAAAAACTACCACATTTAATTTGTCATAGTTTTGGACATATAGCCATTGTCAAAAGTTAGAAAATATAATGGCATTTTTTAAATAAAATACCGTGTTTGTTGTATCACATCAAAAAACAAACATTTTAAAGACCTATGGGAATTTTTCACATTTAAAATGATTTTCTCTAATAGTTTCGAAAATATGAGCTTTTAAATTTTAGTGCGTTTATCTACTATTTCTTAAATTTAGATGGTCATATTTCCAAAACTCTAAGGGATTAGCAGATCAAATGTGATATATTTTTAAACCTCTTTAAAATACCTATGCAATGGTAATATATTATACAGGGTGTTTAATTTAAAAATCTTGATGACGGCCTTATTTCCAAAACTATAAAAAAATAGGTATATCAAATGTTGTATTTTTTATAGCTTTTAAAAATCTTTCAGCTCAAGATAAAATATAGAGAGTGTTGCATTAAAAAAAAATAACTGGGTGTTATATCTTTAAAATAAGAGTTAATAAAGAAAATATAGGTATGCCAATAAATTTCACGTAAAAATCCCTAAAACTTTTTTCTTTACCTTTTTTTTCTATCTCTAATGTCAAGCGAGTTACAAGTGCCTGGCCAAATTGACAAAGTTTAAAAATCACCTCGTGTTAAAAAAAAAATATGTTAGCTATAATTTACTATTAGCCCTGAATTTATTTCAAAATTTCGAAATCAAGATTGTGCAATTAGATTTGTATTCTTTTAGTTTTTATTACACCCTGCAAGGTCAACAAAAAGGCGACCCCCGTTAAAGTGGGGTATATGCTAGCATTGTGTTAAATAGATATATTAGTTGTTTTGTTTTTTTACGCACGCCTGTTGAAAATACAGCGTGCCTAAGACCTCGGCTACGACAACAAGCGGAAGCGTCGAGCGGAAAGTATCAAATCTCTGTACTGGTAGCCGGTATTGGCTACAATATTTTGTGACACACAGCGTTTTAAAACCAGTTTATATGCATTTAAAATGTTCCGCGGGTAATATATGTTTGTTTCGAGGGGCAGCAGTAAGGCTTCTTGGCTCACGTATATTGCAGTCGCCTGATTTAAATATAATTTTTTTATGCTACCATAAATATCAAAGGCATCGCTCCCACACTCTCCGGTTTCCGCTGGCCGCTGACGCTTGGTATCGTAGCCGTAGTCTAACACCTGCTAAAAGTGCCTTTTTCGTACCTGACTGCCTGACTGAACTCACTGCGCGTCGTTCGGTCAACTGCAGTCTCGTGCAGAAAAGAAATATACATTTTTTTTTTAAATAAAATCGCAATTTTTATAAACCTAAAATTTTCCCGTTGTAAATCTCTTTACAGCAGTCTGTTAACTTTTGGGTGGCTCAAAAACGTTTACGGGGGTCTTTATTGTTTTCGGCGGGCGGTGCATCTGCCCAAGCTAAAAGAGTTTTAATGTCATAAATCACCGAAGAAGTCACCGGTTTTTGCGAGTAGGAGGACAGGAAACACAGAACTGTACTTGTTAATATATTGTGTTTATGCTTTATTTTAAGACCATAAATAAAAGCGAATTGTGATGAAGGATGCTAAAGTATAAATTATATAGTATGAAAGGCGGTTATTTGAGTGTAGCATGCATTATTGTAATATAGTACCCAATAAAAAGGTCTTTTATTTAAACATAAATTATTATTTATTTTTAAACTAAAATAGACCAGGTCGTCTGGGCGCAAATGTTGATTTTTTTTCTAAAGTGTATTCAAGGTTAACACGACAACTACCTTAGCCGCGAAATCTTATGCTGCGTCCAATGATCTGAAAAATAAATATGGATGAATGCAGCGAAAATCATAATAACCCCTACTTGGGCACTGCGCAGTCCCCTTGTGGGCATGCGCAGTAAAAATTTACTGACTAGCGAAAAACAAGCAACAGAACCGGGTTTAACATTTTGTATATGATTTATTTGTAAAGAAAATATACCAAGTAATTTTGTTTCTGGGTATACATATTTAAATATTTTATTTTAAGTCTGTATTCGTCTTTCATAGTAGTCCCTAAAAAGTAAACCGGTTTTATATTAGGGACTAGTTTTTGTTGTATAATTTTTTATTTTTTGGTCGTATCGCCGATTTTATAAAAATTTAGCAAACGAGAGTGCTTAGAAGCACTGATCTCAATTTAAATTCCGTTTTTTTGCTAAAACACCTTATTTTTGAATTACGAGGACCCACTTTGACTCAACCTCAAACCTGCACGGAATTTTTTTCCTCATTATTATCTTCTCTCTTAACAGTACCTTGACACAACAAAACTAAATGATTGGTATTTTATCATAAAAGCAATTAGTTTTGGTGTAATTTGTTTGAGGAATAAATCTCAATTCATAAACTGATATTTCGCTCCCGTTGCCGTAGCAAATGTAGTTCAGTTAAATTTGGCGTGTAATGCCATTTAAATTGCTTATTTTTGGGGTTAAGACCAAACTGACCTCATATTTGTAATTGAAACCGCAAAAAAAAACGCGAAATACAAATATTAAAATTTGTAATGGACCCATAATGGCTTAGTATTATATTTCTATAACTTTTAAAGATTTCAGAATCTAACCTATATAGGGCAAGTTTGTTATTTTAAATGGAACGCCATGTATATTTTTCTATAATCCTTAAATACAATTTTCCCGTTTAAAAAAAATTAACACATACCATGACTATTTCAAAAAATAATGGATTTATTCATCTCTAAAAAATTGACTGCATGGCAATAAAGAGTATTATTTGAAACAAAAAATTTGCTACTTACTCATTATTTAGTTTTGGTTATGCAAAACTTAAATTAAACAAAGGTTAAAAAACACCAAGAATTACTCACAACGCACAAATGAAACACCAAATACCAAATAACTACACCTGATAACGGTCGACCGTAAATAGGTGAATGAATTTGGGCGGCCGACGGCGTCAATTTTACCTGGATTTTACGATCGGGAAATCCCAAATTATAAATTAAATTAGGATGAGTGTGGTCCTGTCACTGTATAGGTAAACGTTTTCAGTGTTGCAACCACTATATTTATTAAAATACTGCAAATTTTGTCAATGTTGCCAACACTATATTGGGCTTTTAATGAAAAATGCTAACTTTTATAAGAACTGCGCATGTGCAAAGGTGTACAGCAATTCTCCCAGTGTGGGGTAAAAATTTCGTGCGCAGGTCTATTGAAAATATATGGGGATCATTTTCTATTAGCAATTCTTTTAATTTTTAGATCACTGGCTGCGTCCAGACTTTAAACCATTCGCCGCGTCAAATAGCGTGCCATATAGCCCCACATAGCGCGGACGTGGACGGAATTCACGTCGTTCCAAGGGCTTGGGACATGATTCCGCTTGTCGGTTTTTTGCATCAAAGGAGCACGCAAATAGGTTGGTTTGTTTAGACGGATGTTTGACAAATTGTTGCAAGTCTGGACGCAGCTTCAGAGTCTATCTGGGTAATGTTTATATGAAGACCATATCTATCTAGGGAAAGTGCAAAGATTTTTAGAAATTAAAAACAAGAAAATACACTTTGTTAAGGAAATAAAAAAATTATCTGGACTCTACAATTGTTACAAAAGGTTCAAGAATTCTATAAAAAAATACTTTATGTTAACTTTTTCATATTGTCTTACATTATTTAAATGGTAAAATTAAGTCAAATTGGTCATTCTCAATTGTTTAAATGGTTAAAACTAGATAAATATTAATTTTTTGAAAAAATGTAAAAAGTAATTTTCGGTGAAAAATTAATAAAAAAATAAAATAAAATTTTATTTAATGCAAAAAAACATTTTTTCTTAAAATAATTGCGGTTTAAAAAAATTCGGACCAAAATTCGAGCTGGCAACATGGATTCTCGTAATCAGCATTTTATTTTGAACGTAATTCTGCAAAAAAATTTCATAAGAATAATTTTTAATACATTGGGCCCATACCACCTGGTCTAAAAGTATTCGTTAGTTTTTTTTGTAGTTAATTAAAATAACGTCCGTGGTGGCACAAATGCGTTGTTTTAACGGTGCTGTAAAATGCAAATACTGCATGTTTCAGTGCTTAGAAAACGTTAAGATATATATTAAATAATCCAGGGCCGCACGCAGAACAGGACTTTGGCTAGGGGGACAACAATTAAGATATATGGAAAAAAAGTGACATGTTTCCTTAACAACCAAAAGAAAAATGGCTTTATACAAATGCCAGCCCCAAAGAATATCCCCATTTATAAGGACTTCTAAAGGAGGCAATAGCCTCTTCCCTGCGTACGGCTCCGCAGTAACCCGACACTCACGGTACCCTGGATGCCTAAGCATTAACTTTCAAGGGCTGTAATAAAAATAAAATTAGGCAATAGCAGTTTAACTTAATATATCGGGCGACATACGTGTGTTGTTACCCCGTCCTCCCCATTATTATTTTATTTTTAAAAAGAATTTTTTAAAATTGTATAGTATAATAAAAGCATAAACTCTAATTTTTTTATTATTACATTTATGTGTTTGATCTAAAAGAATTTCTTTAAATTAAAATATCTTTGGTATTAAATTTTAGAACATCAGAATTAAAAAATAAAAACATTAAGTTAAATGCTTAATATAATACCTTATATAGTTTTAAGATCTAAAACTAAAACAGCATAATGTTTTTACTAAAATTATTCATGCGTCCCCTTAAAAATAATAGGTCCTCAATTTGAAAATCTACTCTTTTAGTAAAATGTCATTAGTTCTAGTTAGTTATATCTATCTTTAATAGTTTTCGAAATCTGACCGCTTAAGTTTAAAAAATATTAAATATAATTTCCACTATACCTACCTAAGGCACTAAGCTAACTAACTTAATATATATAATATAATTAATATATCCAGATTTGAACGGCCATATTTCCGAACCTATTGAAGATAGATTTAGCAGATGTGACATTTTTGTAAAGCTTTTTAAAATACATTTTTAATGGTTACATAATATACATGGTGTCCATTTATAAAGAGAATCCTTTACAAGAAATTATTTAAAAAAATAAAAAAACAATAAAATGGAGGTGTTTTTATTTAAAATGTTTATAAAATCTGAAAGTTCCTTATGTCAATTTCATTAATAACTGAAATTATGAAATAAAAAGGCAATTACACTCTGATTTTTAAAAGTACGATATTTAGAACATATTGTTTATGTTTATATTAAGTTTTCTACCCTTTAAAGTTTGTCGGTAGAGTTACCAGACACCCTGTACCTTGCAAATAATTAAGATATATTGCCTTAGATTGTTGTATTTTGGCCCAAGGTATTTATTGTTGCATTTTATACAAGCCTGTTATGGACCGTGAGCCAGCTGCAAAATTCTGTCACTTATTTTCTTTCAGTCTATAGCTCGCTTTAGCATGCTTTAAAGAGGTTGAACATGAATGGTTGTGACCGTCAGCTACGTCCCCGATGGTGGAATTGTACAGGGTGCCCAAAAAGATCCATATTAGGCTTGTTTTTTTTTAATGAACATCCTGTATATTAGTATATTTTTGGATTGTAGCAATAAACATAAAAACTTTTATTTGCGATAACTATAGTAAAAATGTAAAATTTGTAGGAAATTTAGGATTTTGAAAAAAATTGACAAAACAATTTTTTAATACAAATCCTACCTTACTTACGCGTAACTTTTTATATTATATTGGATTGCTAGAATATTAGGTCGTTAATCACCTTTAATTATTTTTTTGCTAGAAGTTTTATAGGGTGTCTAGCAACTAATAATTATTATTATAATAATTTCTGGACAAGCTCTATAACTTCTAGTAAAAAAATTAAATGTGAGTGATTTTATAGTTATTATTCTAGCAAAGTCAAGTATAGGTAAAGTAGGATATAATAAAATTTTATTTTTGTCAAGAGTTTTCCAAAATCTTAAATACCTTAAAAACCTTACGTTTTTGGTATAGGTATCCCTGATAAAATGTACGTTATTTTTATTTGTACAATACAAAACTAAACTAATATACAGGGTGTTTTATTTAAAAAAACACAAGTTTAATATGGATCTTTTTTGGAGCATCCTGTATAATTTTATTATCGTCGCAGCAGCTGACGCTTACAACAATTCATTTACAACCCTCTTAAAGCATTTTACGAGTTTTGAACTGAGAGAAAATTGGTCACGAAAATCTGTCGCGAGCCACAGTTAAATAAAAATTTTGAATAAGAAAAGCCGCAATGTAATGCTGCGTCCAGACTTGCAACAATGCGCCGCGCCGACTAGCACACCACATAGCGCGGACGTGGACGTGGACGGAACTAACGTGGTCCCAAGGGCTTGGGAAATAATTCCGTGGTGATTCAGAGCTTGTCGGTTTTTGCATTAAAGGAGCACGCAAATCAGTTGGTTTGTTTGGACGGAAATTGCTGCAAGTCTGGACGCGACTTAAGAAAATCACAATATCGTATAAGTACTTTAAAATATTACTTTACTTTTACTTTTACTTACTGTTTTTGTAGCTACTTAAAAAAAATGTTTAATATATTAAAACAACAACTAAGTGTACTATGTAGTTCAAACGCCCCAAGAGCTTTACAAGGTTTTAATTTATTTTTATTAGAGCTTTTACTATACATTCCTAAAAAAAACCCACCAAAGATGAAATTTAAAGTGGATTAGAAAAAGAACGATAAAGGAACAAGCTGCTTAAACCAATCTTACCAGGCAGTTGCGGCTGATAAATCTTTCGGGATTTGTGCCAAATTATGCCTTTTTTTATCTTCTTGCTCTAAAGTCGCTTGAATCTTATCTGAAGTACAATATTAAGGTAAAAATTTATAAAGTCCAATAAAATAGGTAAATTTATTTATTAGATTTTTATATTTTGGTCTTACAATATAAATTAAAGTTAAAACTGATTAAAATGTTTGCTTGGTACACTTTTGATAATTTCGTTATATATAATACCCAAAATAAGTAAACAAAAAGAAAGCTGAAAAAACTCAGTTATATTTTTCGTTAACAGCAAAAAAACTTTTTGTCTTTAAATTTTTAAGTTATTTTTATACCTTCTGCTAACAAAGACATAACATAAGACATAAAGTAAAAAATACAATTAAATAAACTAAAATTTAGGTTTAGTGAAGTCAACATGCAGGACCATCGGAACGACCATGAAGTAACAGCAGACACACATGATGAACCCTCGCCGCTTGACTGGTTTTTGCAATAATCTCAATTTTTCTGTTATCTAATATTAAACATATTGTATGAGCAATAGATAAATGTACTTTGGTCCATAAAGCAACAACAAAGGATGTAAGATTAATCATTCAATACGAAATGTTTACATGCGGGTATTTACGTTAGACTGTCTCTTTTCCTCACATTGCCTATACAGGGTGTCCCATCAAGAACTGCTGCAAACGATTTCTCGAACAGTAGGTCTAACCTATACAGGGTTTTTCAGAATAAGTTGCTAATCTTTAAAAGTTTAAATTATAAAAGGTGATTTTTAGAAGAAAAGTGTGAATAAATCTTTAGCCTAAATGGCTTAGCTTTTGAGAAACAGAGTGGTAAAGTTTTTTAAAAACAAGCTTTTTAACTTCATTGTATTTAAAAAGTAGGGACATTTGGGACATAGGTTTAATAAAACTAAATATTTTTCTAAAATTATCTTAGGATTTACACACAAAAAAATTAGGAATTTTAAAACACCCTGTATAGCTTAGATCTGGCCATATTATGGTAACTGTTTTTTTTCTTTTAATTAAGATATTTTAAAAACAGCCGCCTTAATTAACTTTTACTACGTGTATTCTTTTTACTGTGAAATATTTTAAACATTAGGAATTTTTATCTAAAAGTGACGTACAGGGTGACTTAAAAAAGTTATTTCGCTTTTAGTTTGTGCAAAATCCCGCAGGTGGCGCTATTTAGAGTTTACATCAAAATTAATGGCAGATTCCAATTTATCACCTTCTAAAACTTCCCTACTTCTATTTATTAAAAAACTACATCCAGAATACATTTTAGACACCCTGTATCTCTAAAACCACCCACTTTTGAACTGAGATAAGATGGGTATGGTGGTATCATATTTTCCGCACCTTTTAGAGACACCCTTTACATCGCTTTTCCTACAGGTTACACAATACAGGGTGATTAAACTTAAGTTGGTACTATTGCTAAGTTTTTTAATATGGGAGATACAAAGTCGGTTAAATAAGTGAAGTTGTAGTTTTTTTCGCTTAATAACATGATGCCAACAGAACAGCAATTAAACATCGGGTTTTCGATTTATTGCAAAAATGTACTTTCGTAAATGGTACACCCTGTATATTATATCACTGTTTAAAAGATCCATCAAAAAGCTTTTAAAATAGTTTACATACTTGGTGTCAACGAATTTATTGGACAAGCCATGACTTCTAGAGTATTAGACATATCAAAGAAAGACTTGGTATAAATAAATGGTATGAACAGAGGAGTGGTTTAGCATATTTTACTTTGGTTTGACCGGATATGGCTCCAATATTAAAATTTTAAATAAAACACCCTGTTTATTTTCACATTTTTGGATTTCTGAGACAATAATAAATAATAAATTTACGTTTTAAAAAGTTTTTACTCCTACTTGATATTTTTAATACCATTTGTAGTATTCCATCTAGGTGGCTAAGATCATTTATTTATGATGACTTTATTTTTAATCCGATCGCAAATAAATTGGTATCATTAGATTTGTCAAAAAATCCTTTATTCGAAAAGTGCTTGTCTAAAAAGAGTTGCTATTTGAAAAATAATATTTAGACACGAATATGTCAATTTGTTAAAATTATTTTATTTCTATCTTTTATATTACTAACCAAGAGTTTGCAACTGGATTTTTCTTACATTACCTAGAGTAACTAAAATAATTTGCACCATCATCTTGGTCACCTAAATGCAATATTAAAAATGGATCTAAAAGAATCAAGTAGGCTTTAAACCCTTTTATAATGTCACATTCTAACTTAGAATTACCTCAGAAATTCAAAAATGTAAAAATACACAAAAAAATTAAATTGGAGCCATTTTCGGTCAAACCAGAAGTGACTGGAAAGTAAAAAATATGCGTAAACTCTACTCTGCTTATACCATTCACCAATACCAGGTCTCATTTTTTTGATATGTCCAATACTCTAGGAGTTATGACATGACTGTTGACACCCGATATAGTACATCCGATTTTTACTAGCTTCGAAAATATGACCATCCTCAAGAATTTAGTAGTAAGTATTTTTAAAATAAAAAAATTCTTTATATCTATTATTATTTATTTATTTATATACAGTATCTACAGCTTTGCCATTTACAGATACCATCTAGTCTAAGGAACAATATGACATCACCATTAAATAGATGATTTAAAGACCTTTAAGAAAATACCACATTTTATATCTCTCTTATAGTTTTGGAAATATGGCCATCCAAATCTAAAAAATTGTAGAAATACTGTCTTTTGTTATCTACGACACAAAACTTAGTGCTTATAGCTTTGCGCTGTGGACATACTGGAAATTTAACATAATTTTCAAATTTGGATGGCCATATTTTCAAACCGTAAGGGATAGACATATCAAATGTGGTATTTTCTAAAAGCTCTTTAAATTTTTTATTAAGTGGTGGTGCAATATATAAGGTGTTTTATTAAAAAGTGTAAGTTACCTATACAATTTCTGAGGATGGCCATATTTCCGAAACTAGAAAAAATTGCAAATCACATGTTGACTTCTTTTAAAACTTTTTAATGAATTTTTTAAACGATGATATATTATACAGGGTGCTTCAATAAAAAAGTACATTTTGTGCAAACAATATCATAAACCCGATATTCAATTGTTTTTGTGTCGGCATGTTAATCAGCAAAAAAATCCACAACTTACTGATTTACCCGACTTTGTATCTCTAATAATAAAAAAGTTAGCAATAGTGCCGACTTAAGTTTGATCACCCTGTATAGCTAATATTTTGTTAAAGTGTTTCTTATAATTTTAAGTGTCCAAATTATAGTCCCTAATTTATTATTTTAAAGTCAAGAAGTCGCTGCAAAAAAAAATACTTAGCGCATCGTGAGCTATAAAAGTAATGACAGCTCCCTCAGGAGTCAAATGCAAAGCGTAACAGCATTACGGAAGCGACAAGTTGCTTTATTATTCCCAGGATACGTGTATTACCTTTTTATCGTTAACTGCAACCGACGCGACGTAGTCACGAAATACTTGTACCCACGTAAACTGAAACAACTTTTTGTGTAGATTTATGTTTTAGTCAAAAACACCTGTCATAAAAAAAATGTTTTGGGTTTCTGATCTTACGCTAAAATTCTAATTCTAGAAATTAAAAAACAATTAAATTTTTATTTTCAGTTCTTAAAGTTTGCTTTTGTGTGATTATGTGATGTGTATATTTAATATGGGAAAGCTTATACAAACATTAAAAAAATATTTATATGGTACACCCTTGCTTCTCACAAAAATAAAAGGCATTACCATTTATTTTGCAATAAATTTGACCCTTTGAGTTTTTTTCTTTCGATGCACCGTTTTCGCGTAAATACAAAATTTTAAATAGGGTCCCAGCATAATAGTTCAAAACAATTTCGGTTTACCACAAATGCCTGAAAACAGTTTTTTTTACGCGAAACGGTCAAGAGGTCAAATATCTTAGAAAATAAATAGAGATTTAAAAAGTATTTTTTTAACCATTGTCGTCCTATACATAGAATAAATAAATTAATAAAAATTGAAATTTAATTTTATGACTTGCTCTTTAGGCATAACTTTTGACTTGTAGGACATTTTCCATATATATTCGCTATATTTTTCTGAACAAGGAAATTTTATTTTATGCAGTTTTCTACCTTTTTGTCTTACGCTGTACAGTGTACAGGGTGTCCAGATTTCGTTGCAAATGCAGGGTATCTTGGGTATTATTAAAGGTAAAGAATTGCGGTTTTTGCGAACGGTTGCTACTTTTTTATAATTTTTTATAATACAAATGATAACACTAAAATATTTTTTACTGGCCTCTTAGTTTCTGACATACAGGGCGAAATTAATTTGTCTTCATTTTCGAAGCTCCCTCGTATTTCAGTTGTCTTGTAATTTACAACTAAAGTTAAAACTGATATTAGTAGATATTTTTACGAAAAATCCAGTGGTGTAGTTGGATTTTTTTTTAATTTTATATTTTTTGAGATATGAAACAAACATATGATTTTTGTAATGGAACACCCTGTATATTTTTTATTTATTTAATTATAGCGCATAAGAGCTTTTTAAAAATAAATGATACCCAAGAGTTATTTTATATAAAATAGACCCTAAATTGGTGATTTTAATTTTAAAATTGAATTTCGCATAGTGGGCCATGATACACAGGGATGCGCAAAAGTCCGAAATTAGGAAAAAAATGCTTAAACACGCCAATTAATATTAAATTGTATGCATTTTTTGCAATAAAATAAAATATTTTTTTTCAACCCCTTAGTTGCAACCCTCCCCAACTTATTTTTTTTTCAAACATAAACCTAAGTCGTGTGTGGGCTCATTGAAAAGCACGTAAAAAATGGAATCTAACCATACCTTTCTTTTTTTTTCTTATGTGGTTACCAGGAAATAAGAAAAAACTCTCTAATTCTGTTTTTTATTTCTTCAATAATAGCCGGCCTATTTTGATAAACCTTGTCTTTTAGATATCCCCAAAAAAATAATCTAATGGCGTTAAGTCTGGGGATCGTGGCGGCCATTCAATTGTACCTCCTCGTCCAATCCAGCGTCCTGCAAATATTTCATCGAGATATTCTCTCACGTTAATAACAAAATGTGGGGGAGCGCCGTCCTGTTGGAACCAAAGTGTTTCAGTGGGGATATCTGGATCTGCTTCGTTAAAAAACATAACAGCTAAAGCGGGCACTAATTCAAAGCGAAAAAGTCTAAGTAGCGTGCAGCTGTAAGGTTTTCCTCAAAAAGTATGGCCTTAATATTCTGTTGTTGATGATGCCTGCCCATACATTTACTTTCTGAGGAAGCTGCGTATAAGCTTCGCATATCCAGTGTGGGTTTTCCTGATGCCAGAATCGATAATTGTGCCTGTTACTCTATTTAAATAAAATGTAGCTTCGTCCGAAAAGAGTGTGTTCAGTGGAAACCCATTATTCTCGTCACATCGCCTCATTATTTCCTCACAAAATTGCAAACGCCTGTCATAGTCATCTTCCAAGTGCTCTTGAACAAGATAATACCTTATATGGGTGTTATTTTTCTGTTTTTAAGAACCTCCCAACCGTACGTCTAGAGGCAGGATTGTTTTGGGCTAATGAAATCGTTGAAAAATGTGGATCTTCGTGCAGAGATACGTCAATGTCCAATTTTTGATCTTCGTCTAAAACATGTGGGCGGCCCCTTCTGGACAATTCCTTCACTGTACCATGTACCTTTACCTGGGAAATGTGATTTCCGGATATTTTGCATGAAATAAAGTACACATTTCACTTTGACTCCGCATTCTATCCCCACATACCAACAATATTAAGACTTCGATACGCGGCCTCTCTGACAATACCATTTTTGTTTAGCAAATTAAAAAGAATACTCTAAAGGTACGCAATTAATAAACTAAACATATTTTAATTCATGTCAAAAAAAATCTTATCAGGGCATTAAATTTGGTACAAAAAATGCAACAACCTTTTTTCCTTTTTGAAGTACACTGCTCAACAATTGTTTGGGATATAACTGATTTTATGTGAAATTTTTTTCTGAAAAAATAAATTCCAAAGAAGGTTGATGTTAGACTACGTTATCAGTTTTACAAATAAATTAATAAACGTTGTTGTGGTGCCTGCCCAGGTTGGTCTGTTCTTAAAATTTTTAAACTTTTAGAAACTAGGTACTGGTGATCCTTAGCAATTGTTGAGCAGTGTACATCATTAATGCTGAATGCCATTTTATTTGTTTATTTGCAACGTTTATTCACCTGTAAATAGCACTAAGTAGGTATATTTAACTTTTTTGTTTTTAAAACAGTTTTTTCTTATTTCCTGGTAACTACATAAGTTAAAAAAGAAAGAAAGGGTATGGTCAGATTCCATTTTTTACGAGCTTTTTAATAAGCTCATACACGACATAGGTTTGTATTTGTAAAGAAAAAGTTGGGGAGGGTTGCAGCTAAGGGGTTGAAAAAAATATTTAATTTTATTGCCAAAAAATCCGTACAATTTGAAAATCAATTGATGTGTTTCAGCGTGTTTTTTCTGAGTTGCTGGTTAAAAACATATTAATTTTATTTCGGACTTTTGCGCATCCCTGTAGACTTTATAACAAAAAAAAATAAAGTGAGCCCTCAGTTTATAAGTTGTTTAAATTTTACAGCAACATAAAAGTTTTAACTACTTTACGCCGCCCTGCATTTCTATTTACCCTCAGTTCCTTAAGTTTGTTCACCTATTAATAAATCAAAAACTGGACGTTTTGGATCAGCGCCAATGAGTTTATACTCAAAACAGTGTTAAAAATCAGTATGTATCTATAATTCTTAGAAAAACTTTCGATTTAGAACCTAACAATAGACAACCATGTGTATGAAACTGATAACTTCAAAATTTAAACATCAGTAATAATTTTGATTATAGTATTATACAAGGTTTTCTGCTATTTTGTTTTAAATCAAATGTTTTTTAAAAATTATGGATACATACTGTACAAAATGTTCAGTTTTTATTTATTTAGTGAACAAACTTAAGGAACTAAGTGGTGACCAAGGGTGCTGGAAAAGGTAAAGTAGTTAAAACTTTTATGCTGCTGTAAAATTTAAACAAATTATGAACTGAGGGATCACTTTTTTGTTATGAAGTCTATGTCATGGCCCACTATGCGAAATTCAATAAAACATTAATTTAGGGTCTATAAATATCAAATAGCTTTTAAGTATTATACATTTTTAAAAAGCTTTCATTCGCTATAATTTAAAGAACAAAAAATATACAGGGTGTTCCATTAAAAAATCATAAGTTTGGTTCATAGGTCGAAAAATATAAATTTTAAAAAAATCTAACTAGACCACTGGATTCTACGTAAAAATATCTACCAATATTAATATTTATTTTGGTTGTAAGTTACAAGACAACTAAAATGATGAAGGTTTAAAAATAAAAATAAAAAAGAATGTTGCCTTGTTTGTCAGAAACGAAGAGAAATAAAAAATCTTTTAGTGTGATGACCCTGTTTTGTGTTAACAAAAAGTAGGACCACTTCGCATAAGCCGCAAGTCTTTATCTCTAATAATAAGCAAGATACGCCGCAATTGCAACAAAATCCGGACACTCTGGATTTTAACTTTTAAAAATCAATTTTTTTACTCTCGACGATTAGTCGTAAAAACTTTCGCTTTGCTGATTTCTTTCTTCATTAAAGTCATACATAACATACAAATCATAATGTATTTAATTTGTCCCGACATCTTTATAATGCTTTCGAGATGTTCTTTTGATTACCAGAAATATATTTTTTTGCGGAACCTAGTTTTTATAAATTTTTTAGGATCTTCTAATTTTCCATGAAAATGTAGCTGAGTTAGATTTTTTTTTAAACTTCTTTCTTTTCTGTCGACGTCACTGACTAGTGTAGATTAGTTGATTAAAGGGTGTCTTCAATTCGAAGGTGGCTTTTTGGATTTTAAAAACCGTAAGAGATACAAAGTCAGTTATATTGGGACAAAGTTGCCTAATAATGTACTTCTTTAAAATTTAAGAACTTTTAAGAAAGTTTAAGTGTTTTATTATTATAATTCTAATAAAAGACCATGTTAAAGCAACATACTAGGGCAAGTTTACTAAATAAAATAAAAATTGGATATGAAGCAAAAAAATTATTCCTAAAAGCCTATTCCAGTAGTGATTTTTTAAATTTTAAATTCCGTAAATAAAGTATAACTTTTTTCTAAATTTGGAAAGGCGTGATATGCTTAGTGTCTATTACACACTAAATCAGAATTCTAAAACAACTTTGTATTTCTTATAGTGTTCAAACCCCGTGGCGTTGCGTGGCCAAAACCAGGCGTAGGCGGAGTTTTATCCATGTGGCTACCTTTGTCGACAATGAGTAAAAAAAGGTTTTGCCTTTCCTGCGAAGCCCTTTACGGCTCTTTAATTACCATGCTACCTGTCTTCCCCATACTATTTCATTATGCGAGGCCTTTTTCATAACACATTACAATTACGGGCATTCAAAACAGTCAAACACCACAGCCCTTCATTTCTATGTTATACATTTCATACCTTTATCTTGCCGTAAGGACCCCCAGGCGACCGCCTACACCGCCTTCTCCTAGCTACGCTTCTGCAAATCTCCAATGGTCACATTTGACACCCTGCACTCGTCTCTCATGCTTGAATTTGCCGCCGCTTAAATGTGGCGCTCGAGTCACGCACCCCCGGCTTTCCCTCCTCCCCTAGATCAGGGGCTGTTTAGTTTATAACTAAAGTAATATTGGCATTACTTGCTGCTTTACTTATTACCTTTAATAAAGAAGATATTCTCCTATACACCTAACTTAAACGAAAATGTAATTAATCAAAAGTCTTAATTAATTAAATTTGTCAGATTCAATACAACCGTAAATCACTAACATTTGTATCTCGACGTGTAATGCCTCTTTTCAGTATACAAACAGCTCGCCTAAAAATTATTATTATAGTTAATTAATATTTTAAACAAGAGGCATAGCAAATTACTAGGTAAAGGAAAACGTATTAAAAAGATTAATTTGCATAAATAAAACTTATATTTTTGCCTTGTAGGGATAACTTATTAAACAATAAAGTGTCATAAAACATTTTTTTAATTTGAAAATGTACGATTACGTTGCAAAAGTGTTAAAAATATAATACAAAATAGGTACAGGGTGAGTCAAAAGTCTGACAAAGAACATTAACTTGCTATCCATAAAACTTTTTAATATAGTTTTTGTAGATATATAGCCATATAAACTTCATATTTTAAAAATATTATTACGTATAAAAGGATTGCTTACAAATGCGTGACGGTATAAAGTTCTGTTTACTTTTTAATGGACTACTGTGTTTCTGTTAAATTTCTCTTTACAACAGCATAATAATGTATTCATTAAGAGGTTATATCCACAAGCATATTTCGAGTGCACATGTATTCAGGTACATGTTTTGAAAACTTAAAATTAATCCGTCAAATAGTTTCGGAGAGATGCGCGTATTTGTAAAAAAATCAAGTAAATGTATAGGTTTCTTAAAGTTTTTTCAAAACAGTGTTTTCGAAGACGATAACCACGATTTCTCAAAAGCTACCTACCCGATTGATCTTAAATTTGGACACAAGCTTCCTAGATATATTTTTTAGCAATAAATCAAAGTTTTATATTTTTTGCGATTATTATATGTGTTCAAATAAATATTTTAAGGCCTAAATTTGGGGCCCGAAATCGATTTTGTGTTTAACAAACCGCCATTTCGTCAAAAATATTTGTTTTGCTTATTCCTTCGACTATATTACAGATTATGCATTTCTAAAGCTAAATAAACGACAAATTAAACATGTCAAAATATTGTCAAAAATATACAGAATATATAAACAAAATTTTTAAATTAATAAATCAAAAGGGCTTTTCAGAAAAAAATCCTAAAAAATGAGTTTTTTTCGGTCTTCTAAGTGGATATAACCCCTTACCGTTAGAAAGTGCTTTATTTGGTTCTTGTCATGAATTTATAAAACAATCATTAAATATCTTACCTTACCTTTTTGGTATAGGAATAAAGAGACTTGCGTTATTGGTAAAATGTTATTCTAGCTAATGACACAGTGTATATTTATAATGTAAAATACACAAGGGCTGTAAGTACGGTACGTTTATTTTTGTAATGAACTCCTAAAAATTTTACGTAAATATTTTAAGAGGATTACGTGTTTGGTATGGGGGTCACTAAAGAAACTAATTTTCTTTCCAAAATTTAACAATGAACTACAGCACAGAATGTTTTAGTAAAAAAAAAACATAACTTTTTAAGCACCCTGTATAATTTTTCATGTAATTAAATGTTGTTTCTAAAGTACCTACTAGCATATTTGTATAAAAGATATTTTTAAATATAACAGTTTTTGCAACAGAGTCTAAGCGCAACAGAGATATGTATTTGTGGGGTACCACACCAAAGAACATAGTAGTTACCGCAACAGAATTACGGACACGTGTAGAGCCCTCTTATAAGTACGCTTATAGAGACTCCGAAGAAGTCCATATAAGCTAAAGTGACCATACGTCCCGATTCTGGCGGGACAGTCCCGCTTTTAGAGGACTGTCCCGCGTCCCGCCGATTTTTAGAAATGTCCCGATTTTTGGTGGGACTGGGTGTAAACAAAGAAAAGAACAGGGTTTCGCGGAGGTAAAAACCTTTTGTTTTGTTGTTTTAAAAAATTTGGGGATAAAAAAACTTTATCAATGAGTTGACCGTTTTCTTTCTTTTATCGTCAAAACATTTGAAAGGTGAGGGCCTTTTTTGCTTTTGAAAAAAATGTAGGACAAAAAAATGCATCTTATTTTATTATTTTCCTTTGGTCCCGTTTTCTATGATTAAAAATGTGGTCACTTAAATATAGGCGCGTGGAAATAAATCGTTTGTAATTCAGCCATTCGAATTGGTCTTTTATTACGGTAGCTATCATATTCTTTGACCACTCTTATTGACTGGCGGCTAACGACACCAATTTTACTTTGGCTCCGAGTGTGACCGAGTCCGCATGCGCCTTGCGTCAAATATCTATATTTTTATATATTTTTATATATATAATTATTTGGATTTTATTTAAATATGGTAATTTTACGATATTTGCAATTTATTTGATTGTTTAAATGATTTTATGTATAATCATTTAGGGATTATTGAAATGCTCATATAATTGTTTATAAAAGGTGTTAATTTTTTTAATACCTGCACGGTCTGATTCTACTTATAAATGAACAAAAGAAAAAATTGACACAATTCCTAAGTCGACTTAAAGAGTATTAGTCTCTGGTTTAATTCAGGAATTTAGAAACAAAAATTTTTATTCATTAATAAAATCAGACCGTAAAGGTATAAAAAAAACACGGTTAGACCGTACAGAACTCACTTTTAAGAAAAAAAACACGCAAAAATTGCCATGTGATTTCGCGGTTAGAAAACTTTACGTCTGGCGCATGCGGCTAGAGTCGGACCCAAAGTAAAATTAGTGTCGCTAGCTAACAGTCACCTATTGTAGAATTTGCTGTCTAATAATACAATTACTTGGCTGAATTTAAAAATCCTTAAGGCACACTAGGCGCTTAGGTCTCGGTACGCTCATCGACCGGTCAAATATTTTATATGCTTTTTAAATAAATGACCTTAAATAACATTTAAATAGCATGTAAAATAATTGACTGGTCGGTAAGCGTACCAAGACTTAAGCGCCTAGTGTGCTTTGATCCTAACTGGGAACAACAATATTTGCAAAATAATTTAAGTTTTACCCCACTCCAACAATTTATCGACGTAAAATGTATATTACATATTTTGTTTAGTGAGACTTTGCCAATTAACTTTTAGATTTTTCTAAATATTGCGTTGTTCCAAAACCATTAAAAAATTTATTATTGAAAATACTTGTTACAGTTAGTGAGTAAAAGCAAACAATTTTTGTGGAATTTTTAAGCTGAATTTAAAAATTATTCCTATATTGGTCTGCATAGCTTTCGGGTTATATGGAAAAAGTTTGTTAAAGCCACTAGAACTTTTTGTCCTCATACTTTTTAATAATAAATGTTTTTTGATACATATTTTGTTACAATTAAAGGTGTAAAAAAATTATGTAAGAAAAAACAAATCTGACTAGATTTATATACCAGGTCAGTTGTGCTCCTCCTTGTATTATAATAAATAACATTGTATGTAGGTAGTTTTTAGGTACTATATAGGATTATTTTTTGCTTGCAAAATTTACCACAACCTAATATGTACTAAACAAATAACGTGTTTTGAACGTATCAAGCTGGCACGAGGTGTATAGAATTTTATTATTATTTCATAACTTAACCTTCATTAAATAAATTTTTAAACATACATATTATGTTAGAATTACTAGGAATATTCACAAATCTAGTCTGTTGCCAACAATGATTATTCGTGTCTTCGTTTCTATACTTTAGGAAATTTAAATTGAGAAAAACACCCGAACAAAAAATGTACTACGTTGGTTTAAACAGTCAATAACCAAAGCAATCGTGATATTCATAATAATAATAATAAAAACTTTTTACTCACATAGTCTTACAAAGATAAACATATGTATGTAAAAAAAACATCACAATAAAGTAAATTGAAGGGTGAAATTTCAGCACCGGAACACTCATTACAATTATTTAGAAATGAATAAATAGAATAAAATACCAAATTTAAAAGTAGACGTAGGGGGAAATAAATTTAAAAAAATAAAAAAAGAACACAAGAACACAAACCTTTTCATCAACAGCTTATTCACAAAGTGTTTTCCATGCACAGTTCTTAAAAGTAAAAGTCAGTAACTAAAGTAATTTTAGGTATCTTTTAACAAAATATAACAAATTTAAAGACAAAAAAATTAACTTACTGATGGGTTTTTTATTTGCACGGGAGATTCTTTTGTGATGCACAACAATTAGCATTGTTATTTTTTGGCTGTTTTAAAGACCCTTATGTAAAATGTGTTTTGAAATTAGAGAGCAAAATTTTACAAAGGGTACTACCCCCATAATCCCATAAAATACCCTGGCCAAGGTACGTTAATATTTAAGCTTTCAAATTCCATAAATGGTAGAAAGATAAGAAATAGTTTATTTCTGTAATATGTAGGAAACGCGATATATTTTCGGACGATGGTGAAGACCAAGAGTCCGAAAATTGACTTTTCCTACGAGTTGCATAAACTATTTTTTCTCCGATCAAAATATTTTTTGAATTTTCGTTTTAGGTAAAAAATTACTCTTTTTAGTTAAAATATAAACTTTATAATTAGTTAAACTCGGTATAATGCGGCCCTCACACGAACAGTATTACTGTCAGTATGAGATATTGACAATAGTTCATCAGTATTTTAAAACACACCCTACACGATCATCATTTGTATCAGTATAGCAGAGTCAGTATTTGTTTTAATTTCAAAATCAGAAAGTTCATAATGAAGAAAAGTCCTGTGTTGGTAATCTTTTAACAAGTGTTTCCTTTAAGAAAAATAGAATCAAACGGTGAGTAAAAGACTGAATTACAAAGCCAAAAAATATCCCTATAAAAATTTATTATAAAAATATTGGAAGAACAGATCCCGAAGATTAGCTTGTACTTTCGAATGTTCAGTAATTTTTTAACTCTAATGGAATATTGACAGTAAAGACCTCCGACGGTCAATATTTAATTATTATTTTAAGTCCAGCCCCAATACTTTAAGAATGTTAAAATTTACCATCAGTATACTGACTGTCCATCAGTATTATACCCTCACACGATCAATATTACTGGTATCTTGCAATAATGACAGTATTACTGATCGTGTGAGGGCTGCTTAATAGGTTAGTATGGTCTCATATTTAGTGTTTTCTTTTTAGGGTCTAGAACCGCTCGGAACGACACCAAAAGTGTTCCTTGTAATTGCAATCAATTGTATTTTTGACAGTTTTGACACTCTTGACAGTTGAAGAGCGGTTTCGGGCGGTTCTAGAGCATAAAAGGAATACACCAATTGGTGGTATTGTTGACTGATTTCGACAAACGTCATCAGCGAATATTGAAATCATAGGATAGGTAAGCGTCCGGAACAAATAATCATCAATTTTATGCGAAGAACCAATTCTAAAACGGTATTTATTAATCGGTTATGTTGACGTTTAAACAATGTATTATACGTCAAAGTTGTCACCAATTATTACCGCGGTTATAATTGGTTGAACGCCTAAAATTGATAAATATTCCCGGTCGTGGCCGAAAAAGTAAATTGCCTAGCAGGGCATTCTATTCATAACAGTAATGTATTCTGGAGGTAAAAAAAAAACATATTGTTGGTACAATTTTTGAATACACAGGGCTATTCTACGTCAATGGGACTAATATGCTATATGGAATTATTTCTTCTCACTATACAAAGTTAAACTGTTATTTAATAATTAAACACTTACTCTTGACCTTGAACGTTTATTTTATGACCTAGAAACTGTTATTGTTAAAAAAATACCTTGAGGGTTCAAAATATTATTTGTGTTAATTTTAAAAGTGTTTTCTTTAATACAGAAATAAAACTTACATACCCCCTAAATATGGTGTTCACATCATTTGTTTTACTTTTTTAATCTGCCTAATTGAAAAATGTTTCCGAAATTCCTTTTAACTGTATTTTCTTAAATTTGGCCATTTTACTTTCATAACAAGAGTCAACTGAACGTAGTAACGTGTCAGTGGTGTTCTTTATTGATAATATTTAAAATAGTTTTATAAAATATAATAATATCCAATATCTACAACGTGCTAAAGTTATTCCTACTGCGATTCACATTACAGTTTTTCTATTTTTCCCTCTTACATTTTAAAGTATTGTACGAAGTTACTTGAATCGAATACGAAAATCATTTAAACCACAGCCGCATTGCGCTGCTCAGTTGTTTTAAAAAGTTAGCCAAAGTCGATAAATAATAAAAAATACATCGCAATTGTTTTCCTAAAAATAATGGAATTTGATTAACTTAATTAAACCTGACATACATCACAATGTTGAAGCAAAATTTCAAGCCGTTAAAATGTTTAACAAGAGTTGTAATGCTAAAGTTATTAAAATTAAATACAAAAAAAATATATTTTTATTATTAGGGCTGGAAAAACTAAAAAACATAGAAAAATTTAGTTTTTGGCACTTTAAAAACCATTTACATGTGTTACGAAAATTTTGTGCCTGAGCCAGCATAAAAATGAACTACATAATAATAAACCCTGTAAAATGTACTTAAGAGAATTTCTTGTGACGAGTCTCGTGGTAGATCTATTTAGGGTCGAATATGCCTACCGTCATAATAATATATGGAAGCGGCGCTATAGCACAACCTGTCAATTTTAAGTTTTGGGTAACAGGCTGGGCGGTTGTGTCTCTTTTTGTCAGACTAGTTTACCATAATATTTTTATGCAATTTTTAAACATGTCAAAAATGGTAAGGGTTACAGTTACGAAACCCGCCCAGTCCAATACCCGAAACATGTGAATTTTGAGCGTTATGGTTTCGTTACTACAACCCTTACCCTTTTTGGCACAATGTTTAAAAATTGCATGTAAAATATTGTGGTAAACTTGTCTAACAAGAAAAGTACCGCATTTACCCAGTCCGACAACCAAAACATGTTGAAATTAACAGGCTGGGTTAAAGCGCCACGCCATATACAGCATGAGCTGAACGGTTTCGTTCATCGGCAATGCGTGAAAAGGAGACGATCTAAATACTAGTCAGTGAAGGTTAAACAGAAAACGAATTTACCTGAAACGCAAGGGGACACACGAATCTCCCACTTTCATCATTTCAACCGATATCGCTAATAAATCACGCCCACTGCTTTAATAGTGAATAATACAAGTTTATTTTTATTTTATTTTCTTTCGTGTTGCTACGAAGAACGTATCAAGGTTAGCCCTAAATTCAAATAATATTACGCGCTTTTGGCTCATCAGGGGATGCAAAAATATTGTCCAACGACTTCAGTTACACTTTGTCGATGCTTTACTTGCCAATGTACCATATCAGATAGCTTAACCTGTATAACGGTATGAATATTCGTGGTAGAGTCGTCCAAAAAAACCCTTCCAAATAGGTTTTAAAAAGATTATTAGTATTAAGAAGTCCAATTTATTACTGGCCCAGATACTATATGTTATCAAACCCTTATCGCCCTAGTGTCAGTCAGTTTGACAGTCTAATCATGGTCAAGGCCATTTTAGGGTTAGCGACCCAAAAACCTTAAAATATCATCATTGTTGTCTATTTTTAATTTTTTTGTTGATTTGACCTAAATATGACCTTGATCTCAACCTGATAGGCTTAATTTGACTACGAAGCCGGATTTAGTGACCTCGAAAACATAAAGATACGATGCTTGTGGTCTGTTTTTCAACAAATTTTGATGATTTGACCTTTATATAACCTTGATCTCGACCTATGACTTTAACCATGACCTAATGGGGTCAAACTAACCCCGAATTCGGATTCAGTGACTCCTAAAACTTTAAAATATCACGATTGTCCTCTATTTTCGATGAATTTTGGTAATTTAACTTTCAAATGACCTTGACTATGACCTGGTGGGGTCAAACCGATAGCAGATATGGATTCACCGGACACAAAACATAAGGATGCCATGGTCTATCCTTCAGAGCAGCAGTTTTTTTGTGTGGCTGTAATGTAAAAAAATATTTCCTATTCGCGGAATATGTAAGTGTCTTTGATCTTTATGGAAGTATAAAAGAACTTTTTTTAATCGGCCGGCTGCAATATTCCTGAGCGAAAAAGCTCTGCTGATGGCCGCTCAAAACGAACAAATATTATCTGCGAAGCGTTTTTAAGGTATATAAACTGGTTTAAAGACGCTGTTTACCACAAAAATTGTAGTCATTACCGGCAACATAAGGATATTTTAAACTTTCTGCTCAACGCTTACGCTTTGTTATCATGGCCGATTGATACAAGGTCAAAGTAAGAGATGGCCCAGTTTAAGCCAAGTACCCCATTCATTACAATACAATAAAAAATCACAAGTTAAAAAGAACTGATGTCCTTGAGAAGATTTACCCTATTTTTAAAAATGCATGTAATAATTACTTCTCAAAAATAATATACAGTACGTCTGCCCATAAACGTAAGTCCTAAATATTTTGAACTACAAAGTGATAAAAAAATAATACCCCCTAGATATATAAATACATCGTGATTAAACTTAAGTCGGCACTATTGCTTTGCGGTTAAATAAGTGAAGTTGCAGTTTTTTTGCTGATTAACGTGCCGCCGACAAAAAACCATTGAACATTGAGCTTACACTATATTCATTGCAAAAAATGTACTTTTTTTAGATGGAACGCCTCTCTGTATCTTTTATCACCATTCAAAACATCCATCAAAGAGCTTTAAAAAGTCTTTATTAGATATATCCAATTTTAAATAGTTTCGGCAATATGGCCATGTTCAGAAATAGTATACTGGCATTTTTTAAATAAAACACCCTGTATATTGCATCGCTAACTTATGAATATTTTAAAAAGCTTAAAGAATATATTACATTTAATATGTCGATCGCTTATAGTTTTGGAAATATGGCCATTCAAATCTAAAAAATAGTAGTTTAAATGTCCATTTTATCCACGACACTAAACTTAATGATGATAGCTTAGTGCTGCTGATATAATGAAAAAATAACATAATTTTTAGATTTGGCCGACTCTCTTTCCAAAACTATAGGAGATAAACATATTAAATTTATTATTATTATAGTATTTTCTTAAAGTTCTCTCAAATGTCTGATGGTGATGCAATATACAGGGTTTTTTGTTTAAAAATACCAGTTTACTAATAAGTTCCTGTAAATAGCCATAAGGCCCTTTTATGGGTTTTTTGAATGGTGATATACATAGTGTTTCATTAAAAAGTTTTTTTGCAATTTAATAAAAACCCGATGTTCAATTGTTTTTCTGTTGGCAACATGTTAACCAGCGGAAAAAAATACTACAACTTTACTAATTTAACTGACTTCGTATCTCCAGTATTAAGGAAATAACAATGGTGCCGACTTGAGTTTGATCACCCTATATTAGTAACATTTCTTAAACTTTAAGGTCCTAATTTTCTCTAAACAAAAAATACAATAATTATTAGATTATATTTATTAAATTTATTTTCTTTTGCCAGGTATCCCTTTTTTATTTAAAATATCCTTCCTTCTTTCTCTTTTCTTTTTTTCCTTTTAACCCCCAAACTATGTACAAATGATGGCGGCACACCCGGAAGTAAAATGTTCCGGAGGTAAAATACCCCTCCATTCGGATCTCCGGGCGAGGGGTGCATCCGGGAGGCCCTCATCGAGAAGTTTAATTTCTTTTGCAAACATATGTGGGCTTAACATCAATATAAACTCCGTTCACCATCACCTTCAGTTATCTAAGCCCCACATACTGTTTCTAACGGAAACACAAATAAGTTCTAAATCGTCAACCAGCCACCTTCTCTTTCCAGGCTACGAACTTATTTCGTCTTTCCGCCCACATGGTGGCGTATGTGCTTACGTCCGCAACGATCTGGCTTGTGCTCGAGTTTCCAATCTTGAATCGGGTAGGCCCGATATCCTTTGGCTTAAACTTTCCCTTAGGTCTTCAACTAAATTTATCTGCTGTTTGTACCGGTCCCCATCTAATAATTCCTATGTCGAATTCTTTGACTTTCTTTCAACAAAGATCGATAGCATAATTTCTCAGTTCCCATAGGCTGAAATAATCGTGCTTGGCGACTTCAATGTCCATAATAAGGATTGGCTAGGCTCTTCTAAAACTGACCCCCAAGGCAGAGCAGCCGAAATCTTCGCAGTCAGTAACTCTCTTACCAACCTTATTATGGAACCCACCTACTTTCCTAGAGTTCCAAATCATAGTTCAAATCCCCTTGATCTCTTTCTTACTACCAACCCCGAACTCTATCAAACATCTGTCACAGCTCCCCTAGGTCGCTCAGATCATGGCTTAGTTACAATATCTTACCCTGCACATCCCGAGGTAAATGAATACATGCCACCACGCACCATATGGCACTACAACTCAGCCGACTGGGATGGCCTGAGGGACTTCTTCGCCACTTACCCCTGGAATTCCATCTGCTTTTCCTCTGGTGATCCTTCTGAAATTTGCAATCAACTGACGGAATCAATTCAATTGGGCATTGAAACCTATATTCCACACACCATCAAGAACCCCAAACAATCTAATAACAAACCCTGGTTTTCCAAATCTTGTGATAAAGCTAGAATTTTAAAAGTTCATGCTCACAAAAAGTTTCTACAGGATCCTAGTCCAGAAAATCGACAGGCCAGCATTGAAGCAAGAAACTACTACAATCAAACAATTTCTGAAGCCAAAGACTCCTTTGACAATCGTATTAAAAACAAAGTTCTTTCTTGCTCAAATGGCAGCAAATCTTTCTGGTCCTTTGCGAAAAACATAAGTAGGAATTTTTGTACCAGTTCTTTTCCGCCACTAGCTTTGGAAGATGAAATTGTTTCTACCGCTAAAGGAAAGGCAGAATTATTTGCTAAACAATTTGCTGCCAATTCAACCCTTGACCCTCCCGTAAATCATCCAATTCCAGCGGTTACCCCAGTTCCTCATAAAATGCCCGATATTATTTTTAAGATAAAACACATTAAGCGTATCCTTTCTTCCCTTAACACCAAGAAATCGTCTGGGCTGGATGGCATACCAGCAATCGTTTTAAAAAAATGTGCTCCAGAACTTGCACCAATCTTAACTCGGCTCTTTCAAATTTCTTACAACACAGGTATCTTTCCGGAAAGCTGGAAAGCTGCACGTGTTCAACCTATTCCCAAGAAAGGATCTAAATCTCTTCCATCTAACTATAGACCAATTTCAATTCTCTCAGTTCTTTGTAAAGTAATGGAAAAACTAATTAATTCACAAATTCTGAAGTACTTAGAAAAACACAAAATTTTGCATGACAGGCAGTATGGATTTCGCCACAAAAGATCTACAGCAGATCTTCTTTTCTTCGTATCACACTGCTGGAATAAGTCTCTTGAGTTTCTAGGTGAGTCCCAGATCGTTGCTCTTGATATATCCAAAGCTTTTGACCAGGTCTGGCATGCCGCACTTCTTAATAAACTTCCCTCCTATGGTCTTTCAACTAAACTCTGTACTTGGCTCTCTAGTTATCTATCTGATCGTCGTATATCAGTTATTGTGGACGGCCATTCTTCAAGTTTTCACCAAGTAAATGCGGGAGTCCCTCAGGGCTCAGTTCTGGCACCAACATTGTTTCTTCTTCACATCAACGACCTTCTCTCGTCCACAACTAATTCCATTCATAGTTTCGCCGACGATAGTACCCTTCACTCCAGTTTTCAGGTTCCTAAAGCCATTACTAAACCTGACTTGGAAAACAAACGCAGAGCGATGCAGATATCTCTTTCGCAGGATCTTAATTTAATATTGGATTGGGGCGCTAAAAATCTCGTCCATTTTAATGCATCCAAAACACAATCATGTTCCTTGTCGCGAAAAGAGTCATCAAATACTCATCCTCTACTTATGAGGGGCCAAGTTTTACAGAGCAAAGACACCTTTAATCTTGTGGGCGTCACATTTGAAAGTAACCTTAACTGGCATAAACATATTGTATCTATAGCCACAGCAGCTTCAAAAAGCTTGGATTTCTCTTTCGAGCCAAAAGTATTTTTCCCCTTCTAATTTATACACTTTATATGTGTCCCAAATCCGACCTCCCTTGGAATATTGTTCTCATATCTGGGGCATGGCGTCCCCCACAACCCTAACCATTCTTGATTCTATTCAAAGAAGAGCTATTCGTCTCATTAATGATCCTTCACTTACAGAAAAGCTTCCCTCTCTTGCACATCGTCGGGCTGTGGGGGATTTATCGCTTTTTTATAGGTACTTCCATGGCTTCTGTTCTGAAGAATTGTCCAGTATAGTTCCTCCACTTACGGTTCCCAACAGAGAAACCCGTGGTTCCGCGCGTATGCATCCCTATACGGTCCAACTGGACAGGCCCCGAACTTCCCACTTTGTTCGTTCTTTTATCCCTAGAGTTTCTAGGTTGTGGAACCTGCTGCCCGCGGAGGTCTTTCCTTCCCCCAAATCTTCAAGTATTTAAGTCCCGTGTCAACAAACTCCCTCTTACATCGCTTAAGACACCCACGGTACGTTAGTATTTAGGCTTTTAGCCTTCGTGGTTTGTCCAAAGATAAAAAAAAAAATATGTATGTATTGACTCAAAAAAGTTATTTCATTTATTCGAATATTGTAACAGTTATTACACATAAATTATTTATAGGAAAACTAAACCAAAAATACATTTTTACCACCTTGTATCTTTGAAATCTTTCACTTGGTTGGATTAAGGTAAGTGAAGTTGAATAGTCATATTTTATTCTTAGATTCTGTAAAAGTATTCTTTTCGCATTTTTTAAAGACACCCTATAAAAGTAAGCAACAAAGGAAACGCGTAGTTTTAAAAACAATGACTTAGTTTATAAAAATTAAACTTAAATAACATAATAAAATACCGCTTAAAATATCATAACAACCAAATATTTTATTTTTATGTTTGACCAACTTTATTAGTTTTTAAAAGAGGACAATAACTTACTTAAATCCCCTTGATATATGGCCGCAAGTAACTCATAAATACTTCTGTTGTTATAAACTGGGCCTGTTGCACCTAAAAGTATTTTTCAGAAAATGAGAAAAAAGTTAGGAGCATTTGGCTCCATCTTTGCAAACATGAAAGAAGGATGTATGATTGCAGATATTTTGTTTGGATAAGTTTCAAGCTATTTATTCGTTTCTGCTGTATAGGGCTAGATATTTTATTTTATATGTCAGAAAATAAATTTTCTTATAGGGAGAAATTGTCTTTAGAAATTGATTACCATGAGAGATTTATAGGATTTAAATGGACAAAACTAGTTTGTTTTGTTAATAGAAAAAAATCTTTTTAAGTTGTAGTGCTGATTTGCCTGTTAAATTTAAAGTGGCGAAAAATATTAAAATACAAAAGCATTATTGCAATCAACTAAATAAAACAATGTATGAATAACAGTCAGCGTCTTAGTGAGCACCACAGCCAATATTATTAACCATACCCATTTTTGGCAAAATGTTTAAAAATTGCATGTAATACATTGTGGTAATCTTATTCGACAAAAAAGTAATGCGTTCGCCCAATCCGACACCCGAAACATTCGACATTGGCAAGCTGGCTTAAAGCACCGCTTCCATATATGGTGATATAAATAATCGTGGTAGACTCGTCGTGGTGCATTCCCGTTTGGGGCACTGTGTAAATATTTTTCGTTTAGGGCACGATTTTAAAATTAATCTGCAAAGATATACCTATAAGGAAAACTACGATTTTTAATAAAAATACACCACCACTTATTTGTTTTAGGGCAAATAATTGTTTTATTTTAATTTTTGCTTTATATATCATGTTGTCTATGGTTACTGTTTACAAGAAATTAAAGTAGCTTTAACATTTCTTCTTGAAAACAAAGCCAGAGAACAAAAAAATACAGAAGACTTACAAGTTGGATATTTAATTGCTTAATCGGAAAAAGAACTTCATAAAAAGTCAGTGACGTACATTTTTCTCAATAATACCGGGTGTGGTGCCCATTGAGACGCCACAGGACCCAGAAATAATTAAGGCAAAGCTTTACAAGCGCCTTATTACATTAAATAAGTGTATCAAACTTTAACTAAATTGGTTTAGGGGTTCCTAAGATATTTATAAATACTGACTTTTTTAAAACAACTTTAACGCCCTGTATCTCGGAAATAAAGCAAATCCTAATATATGTTTATGGGGACATTTTTCATATAATTACATAAGAAAGCACCCCATTAAGTTTTGTACGTAGTAAGGACATACCCTGTATATTAAATATACATAGTTTTATAACTTGATCCCAGTACAAACAGTTTATTGTTGGATACAAAAGAAACCATAAAGAATAAAAAAGGTTAACCATAGGCTGTTAATGTTTGTGGCCTTTTAATATTTTTACCTAGTCAGTTATTTTTATATATTTTTAAATTTGACCAATAAGTTCTATAAATTGACTTAAAACATGATTGTATATTGTATATCACTTGTTTAAAAATTTGATGTAACAAAATGCCTTATTGCATCTAAAAGCATTTTCTAGTAAACGAGTAAAAAGTTTGGAGAATTGGCTATATCTTTGTAAACATAAAAGTTGGATAAATCATTGCCGTATATTTTCTGGACTGAATCCAAACTTTTATTTTCTTTTATTTTATATCGAAACTCTATTGTACTTATTTATTGAATGTTTATTATGTATATACAGGATTTGATTAAAATACTCTAATACAGCTAAACCACGAAATTCTTCACGTACGTTAATAAATTAAATACCAAGGTGTATGGTTTTGGACACCTTAAGTTGTTTGCCTCCAAAATTTTTATGGATAAATTTAATTTCTCCAAAAGAAATATTTTTAAACAAACATAATAAATTATTAATTTACGTGGTATTTTTAACAAAAGCTTTAAAAATTAAAACGAAGTATGGCATCGGACACAAAATATTATTCCAATAAACAAAGTATTTTTGCCTTATTGGTTAAGCTACCTCATATAAAAGTCAAATTGGTAACAAGAGGACATCTCTTTTATGGCATTAAAAATTTTGATGGATTAAATTAATACTTTATTCCTAAGCCTTTTAAAAAATATATTAATGTTTTCCTTTGTGACGCCGACTGCTCTCTGTAAACTAGTTAATTCTGCCACTGGCACACTTAGGCCGGGTTTATAAATTGAAATTATATTTAAGTATTAGTATTAGCATTAGTCACGAGATTCAAGAACATACATTTCAATTAAAGTGTTTATAAATCAAATTTAATTTTCTAGTCTTAAGAAACGACTTTGAAATTCTTTAAAATCCAAGACTAAAATAGGGAAAAATATCAATTGCCTATGTGCCATAAAAAGGTTAAAACCGGTAACTCCTTTTAATTAAAGTTTCATCACCTTTTATTTAATTTAATTAAGCTAATTATTGCAACAGAAATGTCTAAAATTAAGTAAGGTTAATACTAATACTTAAGTTAAATTAAAATCTGATTTATATACTCGGCCTTATTGTTTTAAAATGTAGCTTAAGGATTTCACAAAAATGGCTAAATTTATTTTAGGTTAATACCTATACTAATGCTACAACTAACAAAAAAATTAAATTTAGATTTATAAACTTGATCTTCAATTATTTCCATAAATTTGGTAAAAATATTTACCAGCGTTTTGGTTTGGTTTTGGGGGCACCATAAAGAGTACAAAAAAAGAAAATGCATTGCATTGTTAGAGCGACCCACAGAAGTAAACTGCTTGGGGCAAAAGACAAGACAATTAATTCGTCCCCCAAAGGGACCACTTTATAAACATATTTCAAACTTTTTATTTAACTAAAGATAAATTTATTATTAAAAACTTAAAATAAAGTCTTAAAGAAAAAAAACTCAGTAAATATAAGATCTGCTCATAACGAGCATAAAGGTAAAAAGTGCTCTTAGACATGGTCAAATATCTTCGGCAATATCACGATGTGATAGAAAAATGAACTAGAGCCAAAATTATTGTTTAAAAAAGTTGCTTTTTAATATGACAAATTGGCAGAAGTTAAATTTTAATAGTTTTAAAGTTATAAAAATATAATAATTAACTTATTTCATTTTGCTAAGAAAAAAAAGTCGCACAAAAAATACCTTGCATGACAGGCGGTATGGATTTCGCCATACATCTACAGCAGATCTTTGTATCATACTGCTGGAATAAGTCTCTTGAGTTTCTAGGTGAGTCCCAGATCTTTGCTCTTGATATATCCAAAGCTTTTGACCAGGTCTGGCATGCCGCTCTTCTTAATAAAGTTCCCTCCTATGGTCTTTCAACTAAACTCTGTACTTGGCTCATAGTTATCTATCTGATCGACGGATATCAGTTATTGTGGACGGCCATTCTTCAAGCTTTCACCAAGTAAATGTTGGAGTGCCTCAGGGCTCAGTTCTGGCCGCAACATTGTTTCTTCTTCACATCAACGACCTTCTCGCATCCACAACTAATTCCATTCATAGCTTCGCCGACGATAGTACCCTTCACTCCAGTTTTTAGGTTTCTAAACCCATCAATAAACCTGATTTGGACAACAAACGCATAACGATGCAGTTATCCCTTTCGCAGGATCTTAATTTAATATTGGATTGGGGCGCCAAAAATCTCGTCCATTTTAATGCATTCAAACCACAATCATGTTCCTTGTCGCGAAAAGAGTCATCAAATAATCATCCTCTACTTATGAGCGACCAAGTTTTACAGAGTAAAGACACCTTCAATCTTGTGGGCGTCACATTTGAAAGTAACCTTAACTGGCATAAACACATTGTATCTATAGCCACGGCAGCTTGAAAAAAGCTTGGATTTCTTTTCGAGCCAAAAGTATTTTTCCCTTCTAATTTATATACTTTATATGTGTCCCAAATCCGACCTCCATTGGAATATTGTTCTCATATCTGGGGCATGGCGTCCCCACAACCCTAAGCATTCTTGATTCCATCCAAAAAAGAGCTATTCATCTCATTAATGATCCCTCACTTATGAAAGACTTTCCTCTCTTGCCCATCGTCGGGCTGTGGGGGATTTATCGCTTTTTTATAGGTACTTCCATGGCTTCTGCTCTAAAGAATTGTCTAAAATAGTTCCTCCACTCTCGGTTCCCAACAGAGAAATTCGTGGTTCTGCAAGTAAGCATCCCTATACGGTCCAACTGGACAGGCCCCAAACTTCCCACTTTGTTCGTTCTTTTATTCCTAGAGTTTCTAGGATGTGGAACCTGCTGCCCGCGGAGGCCTTTCCTTCCCCCAAATCTTCAAATATTTAAGTCCCGTGTCAACAAACTCCCTCTTAACTCGCTTAAGACACCCACGGTACGTTAGTATTTAAGCTTTTAGCCTTCGTGGTTTGTCCAAAGATAAAAAAAGAACCTAAAAGTTCTCTTGTGAAATTGAAAAAAATGAGATACGCCCCCCTTCGTGATATTGACGACGATATTCTTCTTTATTTCCTTAAGTAAATTTAAGTGTATGTACTTATTTTATCTGACTGAAAATAACGATTTAATATGTAGAACGACTATAAGTTTTAAAATGTTGACCCTTGTAAGAAAGATAAGAAAAATAATTTAATTTTACCAAGCGTATTTCGTTACATAAATTTTACATTTGGCGTAGTAATTTCCTATACGCTTTTAGCAGGATGAAAGATTTATGGTCAATTTTTGGTATTTATCCTTAACATATTTTGGGTAAGGTTTATGTTTAAACACATATTGTGTATTTAAAAAAGAAATTCAAATTTAAGAACAAAATCCCAAGACTGTTTATGATTGTTATTGGGTAATTTAAACATTTTTACTAATTAGCAATATACAGGGTGTTTTATAACTATGGAACTTAACTTAAGGAGATGATGTCGCAGGTTGATAAAGTAAAAAAAAAAGTTTTTATTTTTAAATTATATTAGAAATCGTTTAACTTTTTAAATAAAATTTAATACGCTTATTTATTGTAAAAACGCGCTTGTTAAGCTCTACCTAGATTAGGATTATTGGGTCCAGTGTCCTCTTAGTAGGCACCACAACCAATATTATAAAGAACGCCTGAGGTATGAAGTTTGTATATATATATATATATATATATATATATATATATATATATATATATATATATATATATATATATATATATTTTTCTGATTAAACAATTAAAAAATTTAACTTTTCCGTCTCTTGTATTTTTGTATCTAGCTTCTTCTTGAAGAAAAACATTAAAGCCAATTTAATTATTTCTAAAAAGTTTACATAGGCAACATGATATAAAAATCAAGTAAAAATAGACAATTATTTACCATAAAATAAGTGAGCAGTCAAGTATTTTCACCAGAAATCGTTACTTTTCTTATTAACTAAGATTAAATTGTTTTTCTTAATTTTTGATTTTTTTGCTGTTTATCGGCAACCTTTTAGACTGACTTAAAGTGACTTAAATTTTTTTCTCGCAAACGAAGCAATATACGAAAAAATTGGAGATCTCAAAAAGTTGTATTTTAGATTTTTTATTAAAAAAAAGTATAGAAACTTTTGAGCTTTATAAGCGCCTTATAATAAAATAATTAGGTGTACCAAATTTAATCTAAATCAGTTAAAGGGTTATTGGGATATGCAGACTTTTTTATACAACTGCATAAGAAATTAATTAATTAATTAAGCTTCGATCGTATTGATTAGGGTGGATCAATAAAATAGACTATTTTGTTTTGACATCTGACCCAAAAATTGGTTCGTTCCTAGCAAAGATAATTGTAGGTTTACTATAGACTTCCAGAACAATGCTAAATTTTTGGCATTAGTTTGGAGGCTGGCTTGGCTGAATTTATGAAGCGGCAAATTATACGTACTGTTTCATAAATTCTACGAAGCGAGCGTCCAAGCGAACCAAAAATTTAGCATTGTTCTGGGTGTCTATAGTGAAACTATAATTGTCTTTGGTTCCTAGGCACCTCCAGAGAATACGTGGCAAACGATGAGCTTGTAATTTTAATCGGAAGATCCGCCCTGTTTCAGTTTCCCATATTTTTCTTAGTCCTATACAAAAAAATTATATTTCACCACAGCAAAACTAGAAGTTTTTTTGTAATAAATTTAACGTTTTACAAAAAGGTTTTTTTTATAAATCTAATCATTAAAAGGTAGTGAAGGTCAAAAAATAAATATTTAAAAGAAAATATTTTTTCGGTTTTGACTTTTTTCTAAAAAAATAGTTATCGATAATTAGGTTTTAACCATTTCTATTGAAAATGAAAGGATTTACAAAAAAGATCTCCCATACTTTTTTAAATATTCTAACCATTTTAAAGATATTTAAGGTCTTTTTGTCTTTGTTTTATGTCTCTGATACTAAGCCAATTCGCCAGCTCTCCTGTTCCGGTCATATGAGCAAATCCGCTCATAAAATTTCCAGTCTTTGTCCGAGGAAAATCTGAATAATCGAGCTTTAAACTCCAAGAAATTTCTTGTATAAGTAAAACTTAAAGCAAATAAATTAAGCGATGAACCACTAAACATGCATAAATAGTAGCTCTCAAACCAAGAGCTGCTGTATTATGCATAACCGGTCACTGTCACTACTGACGATTTCCGCGGCGCGCGCAACCTACTCGACCATACGAAGGCACCATGTGCTTCGCCATCAAAACGTAGAAAACATCAGGTTATAGGATTCTTTGCTAGAAGAAAGAAGCCATTAATTTGGCGTAAATATATTCTAGATCCTCAAGGATTCAGAATCGCCCGTACAACTCTTACTGTCGCCTTACCGGGAAATCTTTGTAGCTTTCCACAAAACATTACAGCAATACTTAAAGACCGAGAAAAGAGTGATAATAAGGGTCAAACATTAAAGAGTTTTAGGAAAAATATTTTTTTATTTGAATTTTGTCACTCACGTAAAAAGTATGGGAATCCTTTTTTGTAGGGAGTTTAATTTTTGATAGAAATAGCAGCAACCTAACTGTCAATAATTAGTTTTTAGTTGATTACAAAATTCAAACAAAAAGCTAATTTTTTATAAAATTCTTTACTCTCTGTTTTAAAAAGTATAAACAATCATTTCTGCGTTTAATTTTCTATATTTTGTTTTAATGTTTGCTGTATGATTACCAAATTGTAATATATGAATTTCTTTGTGTGGATATGCAAAACTGTATTGAGGTGGATTCGATTAAAATTAAAGATAAGCGTCCACTAAAGGCGGACTGATTGGTCAAGCAAGTAGCTTGAAGGGGCGACCATTTGAGACGGACGTATACTAAAGGATATTTTTATTAATCTTCTGCATCATTGCGGATTTTACGATTTTAGTAGTAAAAGAGTTTTCAATGAAAATGTAGATTTCTGACGAGGAAATGCTTATGTTTAAAATTTTGCTGGAAGCTGAAGAAAAAGTTTTTGGAAATAAGGTAATGATTTTTAAAAGTATGAATTAATTAAGTTTCTGAAAAGAAAGTTTTAGTCAAACTATATCATAAATTGCTAAAAATTATAATAGTTATAAATATATAATATTTTTTTTTACACTGATAACCCCAAAGATGCATATTCTCCCATAAACCAAATTCTGTCTTTGCCCTTGTGCAAATCCGCCAGGGACAAAAACAAAAAATTCTCTGGCGTATGTTCCTATGCGACGTACTTCTAATAGATGCACTTCGATTTATTTACAAGCCGGGCGGAAAATAGGTTACGATGCGACCCACCTGGTGAACGTTAGCAGAGCTAGGCGCATTTCTTAAAACAGAGAAATACTCTACGTGCTCCTCTAATAGACGCACTTTAACTTGTTTACAAGGGAGGCAACGCGCCAGCGGTTCGGCCCGTCCGTCTCTAGAGGATGCCTATCTATCGTTGCCGAGCATTCTCTGGAGGTACCAAGGAACCAATTTTTTAGTGTCAGAAGTTAAAATAAAAACAATTGATTTTTATGACCTACCCTAATATGTTTGCTACTTTTTTATATATAGTTTGGGTTATTACTTTGTTAGGTATAGCAAAAATAATCTACAGGTTATTAATCAAAAAATTAAAAGGTTTTTTAAAGGCAATAAGATTATTAGTTATTTTTTTCTCTGTATGTTGTCTTAATATATTTAAGCAAAATTAGGCAAAACCAAAAAATAAAAAAGTTAATAAATATTACACAATTTTATTGTACTGAAAAACATTAACAAGCAAGGTGAATTATTAATGGAATACTCTGTTCGTTCCAAGACTGTGTCAATAAAAAACTAGCAAAAACTACTAAATTGTTTTAAAATAAAGCAGATGTTCATTAACAAAACGGTTTCCTGAAATAAAATACCGCTTAATTAAAAAGCCTTGTAATAAAAGAGCTGTTTTATAACGACGAGGGCTAAACAACCGATAATACCATAGCAAGAAAAAGAGAGAGAGAGAGAGAGAGAGAGAGAGAGAGAAAGAGAGAGATGTAAAAATTAAAGACACATCAACCCGTGTGGATTTTTAAGTGTCTATGAAAAAATGGAATTTTAAAGAAAAGTGCCAGTAAGCAAAAAGAAGTTAAAAGTATATCACAAAGATAGAGAGAGAGAGAGAGATGGATTGATTAATTCAAAAACAAGATTAAAAATATATCACATAGATTAGAAATAATTAGGATGTAAAGCAAGTTCTCTTTGGGGGGAGGGGGGCTCGGATGCCAAGGTTGTAAAGGGCGTGGGAGAATTTAGGACATAGGTCAAATATATGTTAATAGAAAGGGTGGTCCCACACGTATCACAAGTGAGGGGATTGGATTTGGTAATAAAGTATTCGTGCGTCGTCGGTCCTGTGTGACCAATTCTAAGTCGGGTCATGAGGGCGAAAAAGTCACTGTTTCCATGAAGGTTTTTGTACTGATTGTGTCTTTAACCTGATGTTACTTGTTGTCTTCTAGCTAAAGATTCCATTTAAGTTAAAATATGGCTTTGATCTTGTGTTTTGAGAATACTCGCAGATTCTTTGGGCTGCAAATAAGATTGATTTTTGTGCTTGCCAAAAGGGCGGGGCCTCTCGTTTTCACTAATGCCAACATGACTAGGAATCCAGAAAAGCGTTACAGACTTATTCTGTATATAAATCTTTCCCATTTTGTATTTAATTTTTAGGCCTAGAGGATGAGTGGGTTTAAAATAATTTAGGGATTTTATGGAACAGAGAGAGTTATAGCCCAATGTCTTAAAGTTTTAATTAGCTTTGTGGCCTTAAAGATGGCAAACAGTTCGGCGAAAAGAATACCGGTTGTGAGGTGCAAGGAGTATGAATGTTCTTGAGGGGGGTAGAGTGCTGCTCCCGTTAATGAGTTAGTTTTAGATCCGTCTGTAAAGATAATATCATGTTTATTGTACTTTGTGTCTATCAGTTTATTAAGGTAAAAACCAAGTATTGCGCTTATAGAAAAAAAAGTTGATTATAGCAGCTCAAAGACGAAACGTCGGATCCTAAATTTAATGTAATTTCTTTGTAGAACGAAAAAAAGGGGCAATGATAATGTGTCATTTATTTAAAAATATTCTTTGAAATAAACGGTTTCGTGATGTTTTCTTTTTACTGTTTTTAAGATCCCAATGGTGGCCATCTTTGTTACAGCCTGTATAGTTTTAATTTTATTACCTATTTGAATAACATGTATTATAGTTACTATAAAAATAATATCAAAATGTTAAGTGATTTTACGCTGTTAAAAGGCCATACGATCTTTAACAAGTTATTTAGTTAAAGGACCTTTCTTTTAAGTAGCACTATCGATAAAGTAGATACATAAAGACGCTTTGACATTGCCTACGTAAAAGTTTATTTTAAAATATATATAGCATTTTTAAGTAGTTTGGTAGAGGTAAGTAGATGTTAAAATTAAAAATTGTTTTCACAACTTTTGAAATATTACAAATATTCAGTTCTGAATAATGTGATTTTTGTCAAATTTTGGTGATGATTGTATGTTAAAAAAATGAAGTATTTGGTAGGTATAGTGAAAACTTTTATTTACCATTGGCGTGCGGTCTTTGGTGGGAAGGGGGGAAGGGGTAAAACGACTTTATTTTTTGAGGAAAAGGATATAAGGACTTTATATTTTTTTAACAGATTTAAAATTGGCATTCCCAAAAACCTCTTAATTCATTTTTAAGTTGTCAAGTCCCAATGTTTTTTTATAATATTTTTCCCCCAAACACCGCACGCCAATGGTAAAGTCAGAAAATAAGGTTTTGATACAGTAAAACTTTTTATTTACTAGCGGCGTGTGGTGTTAAAAGAGGTCAGAAAAGGTTTTGTTGAGAAAAAATGGCGCTTGACATTTTGACAATATGAGTTAAAGGGTTTTTTGTGATGCTGATTTTCTATTTGACAAAAAAAAAAAAGTTTAGGATTAAGCCCTAATATTTTTTTGCTAAAATACTAAAAAATTAAGTCTTTTTACCCGCCAAGAACGCACGTCAATCACGAATAAAGTTTTCATTACGCCAAATACCTTATTTTTCTAACATACCGCGGTATTTAGCCTAACCGGTATACATAATGTTATTTATTAAATAATACGAAGATACAAACCAAACAGTAAAAATAGGTTTAAAAGAAAAGATGAAATTGCGAAAATGCCAAGTACTATAATTTTTATAGTATAAGACACCCTAAGTTTTTGTAAAACCTAAAACATATTTTAACTTACAATTAGTAGCCTAAATGTTTTAGATATATTTAAAAATTGTAAAAAGAGATGTAATTTCCTGTTCAAAATAAACGGTAGTTTACTGTACATACAGGGTATTTCTATTTTAGAGAAACAACTGCATATTTGTTTACTTTTTCCGTATTTTTTAATAAATTCAAGATAACCAATCGATGTATTTTGGCTCGGAGTAGGAGATTTGAATTTGTAGGTCGAGTGGTATACGGAAAAATTATTTTCTGAAAAACTTAGATTTAAAAAATGGTTTACAAACAGGACGCATTGCCGATTTTAATGAAATTTGGGGCGCTGATTGCGAATTTAAAAGTTTTTTTTTGGACTCGTTTTATTTTCGAGATATCCATCATCAGACTTAAATAGCAAACTCACCTATGCACATTTACTGGTTATCCCCTTTGTTTTGTACTCAATTCTTTAGTTTATTAGGACTTACTATCTGATTTTTACCCCTAAAAATCAATTTTTCTATTTATTTTACCCATTTTTCCATAAAATTGCAAAGCTTTACTTTTCAATATTTTAATCGCAGTGCGCTTGAAATAATTAAAAGTGAAGCTCTTTTATTTATAAAATTATATTAAAAATAATTATCACAAGAAAATTTTCGTAATGTTTTTGTGTAAGGCAGAGGTATGCAATTAGGTAGATTTTATTTAATTTCTTAAAAACTAATCAAGACAGAAACAAGTTTTAAAGGCTGAAAAAACAGTATTTTTACTTGCCTAATAATAATAAAATATAATAATAAAATATAAAATTTAGTTACGTACAATTTTTTGTAAGAAATAGTTGTGTAAGTACCGTTTAAGACGCCGCTGAACTAAATAAATTTAATTAGATTAAATCTTATTAAGCCCTTTAATGCTACAAATAAGACTGCCAAATTTCATCAAAATTGGATAAGGCATATTTAAAATATCAATAAAAACAGATTTAAAAAAAAGTTTACCACCTTGTATTTGAAAAACAATGCATTTCCGAAACCATGTTTATATAAACTTTTCTTATAGAAAATCTGCCGAAAATGTTCTTAACAATATTTCGTAACACTTAGTATATTACCAGTCTAGGAGTAGTAGTAAAAAATTCGGATGTTGGCAACCCCTACTCGCTGCTGACTGGGAGCTGGCAACCATTTTAAATTCCTTACATCATTATCTTTTGAATATTGTTGGGTTTATTAAAAAAACATGTACATGCAATTTATCCACAAAAACGAATAAAAAGGAATTTAATTAAAGGTACGTGCAACCAAATTTTTCCAGGCAACCATTGAAAAGCATCTAAATTTTAGATATACCTTTAATTGCGTGTATGCATGCCCAGGAAAAAAGTAATTTTATAAAAAGTCATATTTTAGTACTTGTTAATAGAGAAGAATAATTATTTTTTTCGTTACAAGATTTTTTTTAATACTTATAATAATACTTATAAAAATATATTATGAAAACAAATTCGTTTTTTATTTTATCAAAAAGACATCTGATTGTTTGTGAATCTGTCAAGCCGACATATGCCAATACATTTTGACAAATGATAGGTACGTGTCCGCGGAGAGTTTCCACTACATCGGTCCACGTCCGTCTTCCCTGCTATTTTTTATTTTTCTTTCGCTTATGAAAGGTGTAAGGAGTGCTGGGGAAACTTTATTTACTATATACTTGGTAATATATTACTTTACGGAATGATAAGAATGCGAAAAATGGAAGTGTTATGAGAAATTATGGTAGATAAAGAATGTTGAAAAGAACAAATGTTTTTACATTTTGGAAGTCTTTAGTAAAAGTGCTGGATATGTAAAGGCAATTTAACATGGTTTATTTATTTTTTCTTCATGGATATAAATAAATGTCTTTCCATTATGTTTTTTTAAATTTAAAATGGCGAAATAGATAAAAAAGGAACATTTTCGATTTATTGTAAATATTTATTATCTTGCTGGAAAAACTATAAACATTTAATATATTTGGTTCTGCTTTTTTATTTTGTAAAATATTTACTTTGCATTTAACCAGCGCTGACTATGTACTCAGATCCCATTAAGTGTTGCATACAAGAGTATTTTTAAGCTTGGTGAACGCAGCGTAACTTTACGCACGTCCTATTAATACACACAAAGTTCTCGCCAGTAGAGAAGATGCCACGGCGTCAACACTTCTGTCTCACTTTCAATTATTCTTCTTGTTGCTCGCACATGATGTAAACGACGCGTTAGGGCAGCGATAGTTGATTGCCGTCTTTATTTGTATGACGCTTGTGGCATCTTTGGAACTGGTTTTAGTCTACCGTTTAACGGTAATGTAACTGCAAAGTCCCCATCATCATCCAAGCAGCGCAAGGTACCTAAAAAGCGGGCGAGCGTTAGGCTGTGTTTATGTCGTAGCTGTTTTGAGCAAGGTTAGCAGCGCGGCTCGACTGAAAAAATCTTATGTTACTGTACCATAAAGGTGATTTTGTCGAGCCGCGCTTTTAACCTCGTTCCTCGTCGCTCCGACTTAAACACGCCCTTAGACAGGCAAGCGATTTTGCACAGAAAAAAGTATACTTTGTAAAAATTGCTCTGAGCAATCGTTTCTAAGATATTTGCGTTTAAATTATTAACTGCAACCGAAAAATACCATTAATTAGAGCATACTAGAACTTTCACATTATATACAAATTAAGGTGGCAATGAAATAGACTTACTTATAATAATTTTTTTTAAACCTGTTTATAGGGGTTTCTTTGGACGAGTCTACCCCAAATGTTCATACCGCCATATATGAAAGCAGCCCTTTAACCCAGCCTGTCATTGGGGATTTAAATAAAGCATATTTGGCTCTTTTTGCGTTTTGAGCCCCCTCTCCGAAGAGAAATGTATGTTGAAAGGTTAGGACCTTTTTTGTGTTTTTCTGGTTAGTTCTGGTTTTCAAGGGTCAGGACTTTTTTTGCTTTTTAATTTTTTTTCAGATAGATGTTTTTTTCTCTTTTTTACTTCAACTTTTGTTGTGTTTTTTTCTTTTTTACTTTCATATTGTTGGTTTTTCCAAGTCTGGTTTTTAATTTTTTTCAGGTTGATGGTTTTTTTCTAATTGCCCCCAAATCCATTTCTGCGTACGAGCCTGTCAAGCTGGGCGGGTTTTCTGACTGCAACTTCTTGCCATTTTTGGCACAATGTGTAAAAGTTGCACGTAAAACATTGTGGTACACTTGTCCGACAAAAAAACTGACGCGTTCACCCAGTTCGACACCCGGAAAATGTCAAAATTAACAGGCTGGGTTAAAGCGTTCCTTCGATATATATGGCAATATGAATATTCGTGGTAGATTCGCCTAAAGGAAATCCGCTAAGAAGGTTTAAAAAGGGTTATCATCAAAAAGCTTATGGTTTCATGTTTTTTTCATTATAATTTTTGGTTGCACTTTTAAACGCAAACTTATTGAAAACCGTTGCTTGGAGCGATTCTTTCAAGGTATAGTTTTTTGTGTAAAAGGCATATGAGAGTTTACTGGTAAAGTATACTTAAATGGTACATAAAGGGAAATAAAATAATTTAAATAACCCCTAAATACCGATTTTTATCACAATATTAAAGACGGATTAAAAATTATTTAAATAAATTATTATTATTTTTTTACTTTGACACCCTGTATCATCTTTATTATCAACTTTTGAATATAAGTATGTTTGGTTAAATTTTAATAGTTTGACATAAGGAATCTGTGGTTTCTTTGTGTACCATACACCCTGTAAAGCATTTGTCTAAAGGTGCGTCCAGACTTGCAACAAGTCGCCGTGCCGCTGCACACCGCGATTATTTAAACTTTCCGTTTAGACTGCAACTGCGCTTCGTGCCGAATAACGTCCTCGCCGGGCCACGATCCGCGCCAAGACGATGTAGGCAGTAAAACATACTTATTGGCGATCAATTTAATTGTTTGGCGAATGGGTCACTGCAATCTACAGCTTGTCGTTTTTTTTTGGCGTCAGATCAAAGTAAATTAATGGCATTGAGTCGTATCTATATCGAATAGCACCAATGAACATCGAAGCTGTCTTTGAGTATAAAGTAAATGCAACAAAATGAAAAGTCACTTCATTCGTTTTGAAAGTCAATAAGGATAGTTTGAGGTAAGTGGTTGTAAACGAAATAATTCAAAAAAGTATTTTGACATTAAACTATAAACAAAAGTAAAATTTATTGTTATATCTTGTCCATAGATACATTTGTAAATAAAAATTTTGAATACATTTTTTTATGTTAATTTTAATAAGATTTTTACTTATATTTAGAAGATCTTAGCAGGTATTCTGCCCTTATTTATTTTAAAAACCTTCCTATTGAAACAATAATAAAAATGAATTTATTAGTTTACATAATAATATATACAAGATTTAATAATGAACTACACACTTTTATAAAAAGCTATTAAAATATATTTCCTTGTATTGTTTTGTTTACAACAATTAACCTTAAACCATTGATATCAGTGGCAAATTTACATATTTGTCGCCAATAGGCTATACATTTTTGCAGCCCCTAAACCTTTCTTCACTATCTCATATGGAGAAGCAAAAAAAAGGTCTTAACCTAAAAAAACAGGTTTACTAACAACTCTAATTTTAATAAATCATTTTGTAGTTATTTTTATTTCTAAATCGAAAGACACAATTTATGAAGTAAATCTGCCACCCCATACAAAGTTCTCACCCTAGGCTTGAGTTTTTTTTTTTTCCCAGGGAGCCGTCTGCATGTCCAGTGGCACTGCAGCCTGAAGGCTTATTGTACCAAATGGAGTTTACTCAGCCTTGTGGTAAATTCAACACTAGTTGACATTTTATGAATTCCGCGGCACTCGCAAACCCTTAAAACTTAAAGTCAAATTCGGGGAACATCGACGCTTCAATCAACGTAAGATTCCGGTGGCTGGGAATGTTATGATGTTTGGGGAAATAATCCGTCCAAACTAACCAGCCTGTGTGTGCGCTCCTTTGACGCTAAAAAACCCACAAACTCTGAATCACAGGCAAACCATTTGCCAGACCCTTAAAACGACGTGAACTCTGTTCAAGGTGCTTAGAGAGAAGGTGCTCCAACTTTATTTGACAGTTGATAGATGTGACGTCAAGGGTATCCTTAAAAAAAAGACGTTATTTCTTTGGTCTTTCGTAAATAGCGTAATAATCGTGTTTATATTTATGAGTAAATAGTGGATTAAAAAGTGTATTAAAAAGACTTTAAAAAGAATATAACAATGTAATATGTAACTAAATTTTAAATTTGTTAAAAAAGGGACTTTACAATGACTTTACACAATCAGCTGTTTACTGTCATAGCAAAATTGGGCCACCTTCTCTCTATACATCTTAAACTCTGTCCAAACCATAGCTGCGCGCTATGTAGCGCTGTATGCGGCGTGGAACGGCGCGGCGTATTGTTGCAGGTCTGGAATCGGCTTTACACAAATACCTAATATTCTCTTTATGCAAAACCAAAAAGACAATAAAGTTTATTTTAATAAAAGTTTAAACAAGAAAAAAATCTTCCTCAAATATATAATGTCTTTAGAGATTTTGTACTAAAAGCATAAACTTTTTACCAAATAATATGTTTATCTTTTTAGCAAAATAAAATTGCTTTTTACAAGCTTGTAAAACTCAGAAAAAACAAAAGGTCTACTTTCAAAGCATTAAGTTTTAATACAAAGTTTTTCAGATACTCAAAGAAAAAAGACGTCTTTTTACTTTGATACCACATAAAGACTTTAGGCTGTAAGTTTTGTGTCAGCCCAGCCAGTCTTTAGTTAATTGCTAATCAGTTGGCGTTAAATAAGAACTTCTGCGGTTTTTTTATAAATGAAATAAAAAAAGGTATATTATTTATATATTTATATTATTTATTTAAATGTAGGGTACCTTAACCCAAATAAAACAAGAAACAGACTGTTAAATAAAAACAATATTTTTACGAAACGCGTCCACTAGCGACGGACGGGCGGACAGCCGGACCTCTCAAACATTTTCAAAAAAGTCCTCACTGCAAAATAACGACCTTCAAACATCTTCATATACACCCCCAAAAAAAATTGAAAAAATAAGGTTCTCACTTTGATTTAACGACAAAATTTTTTATTTTCTTCAATCATAGACGACTGTCTATGCTTAAATCCGGCACTGGCCGGGCCGCTGGGTAAATAAGTTAAAGTGCGTCCACTAGAGGCACGACGGACGGGCACAGTATTTCTCTGTTGCGTCTGGCTCGGCTAGCGTTTATCGGTTGAGTTGCATCAAAACCTATTTTTCGCCCGGCTTGTAAATAAATCAGAGTGCGTCCACTAGAAGCGCGTCGGAAAGGAACCTAAGCCAGAGGGTTTTTGTTTTGCTTCTTAGGCGGATTTCTCGAACGGTGCGCTGCACAAGGGCAAAGAAAGGATTTGGTTTATGGGGGTACACAAGATAAAACTAATAACAGCAATATTTTAGTCTTCACCAAACCCTGCAAGGCTAACGAAAAAGCGACACCCTGTACAAGTTTTTTTAATTACTATTGGCGTTCAAACAAGATTTGCATGGATTTCTCTTAAAAAAAGTGATACGCTACAGCTTTTCTTCTGATCAATATTATTTTTGAAATACTCATTTACTTTAGAGTTAATTTGGTCTTTTGTTATTTTTTCGTACAAAGCACTGTTAAAAAAAAATAAAAGCCAGTTTGATGCATGGCAAAATCACTAAAATTTGGTACGATGTTTCGTATGTAAAATTAGTTTTTGTCTAATATGTAATAGAATAAGGCCAAACACCTAATATTGTATAATAAAAATAGATAATGTAAGTATTTGACCCTACTTTAATAAAAATTAGACCAAAACGAATTTTACATACAGATCACCATATCATATTTTAGCAATTTTGCCATGCAATAAAATGGCTTTTACTTTTTAAACGAAAACCGTCTGTCGTCCGATAGAATATTAAACAAATTAATCACAAAGTAAATAAGTATTTAAAAAAACATAGATTTGAAGGAAAAGCAGTGGCATTTTTTTTGTTTTGAAAAAATGTAATAAAAATCTTGTTGGAACGCTACTGTTATTTTTTTGTTTAAACTTGTACAGTTAAAAATGTAATGTTGTGGTCAAAAAAGTGTACCAGATTTTGTGGAAATATCTGGAGTGGTAGGAAAATTACAATAAAATAGGCATTTTTTTTAAACACTCTCTATTTCGGAAACGAAGCATTTTTTAACATAATTTTGTTTAAAAAGTGTTCTTATTTTTGTCTTTCTATACAGTGTAAGAAAGAAAATATTGACCTAAAAATAACCCTGTATAATTTCGATTATACATATATTCAACAGTATAAGCACAAGTTAACCTCTTTATTTTTTCTTAACTTTTTGATGTTAATTGTTTCTTTTGTTAGACTAAAATAATAATAGATAAAAATATTTTAAGATTTTATATAAAAAGTATTTTCTACCTTTTTTAGTTATTGTTGTACTATAAATAAAGATCCCCTACATAACTGGTTAAGCAGGATAACATTCAAAAAGCGTAGTGCTTAATTTACATGATATCCCTTTTTTTTAAGGTTTCTATTGATTTTAATTTCAAATATTTATATAAAAAAATGTTATCTAACCTTATTTGTATTTGACATAACTTATTTTGTGTCAAAAATGTCACTTTTACAATACCAATAAATAAATTTCTAAAATAAATATATTCTTAGAAATTTTAGATTATTTTATATTGGAGGTGTTGTTATTACCAGATTTTCCAAAAACTTTAGCTTTGAAGTAGTTCCTTTAAAGAATTAAATCAACTATCGTTTTTAACATGACACAAAGGCACAACTAAAAGTATTTGGCTAATTTAAAGGGAATTGCAATAGGCTGAAACATTATAAATTAATTTTAAGTAATAGTGCAAGCAAGAAGCTTTAGTTAGAACTACAATAGGTCAATAAACCTGAATCCTTATCCTAGTCAGGCATTACACCACGTGCTGTTTGTTAAGCTAAACATATTATAAAGCAAAAATATAAAAAAATGTGTGTAAATGGCTTTTATTTCATTTTTTAGATCTGATCTTTATGATCATCTGGGCACTTTGTAAGCTTTTTTTTTCCAGAAACAAGCATTGTTACCGAAATATTTCTTAGGATGCTGCGACACACGATTAAGTAAGCGCGACGCGACAAAAGCGCCTTGTTAGACTAATATAAAGCTGCTTTAGTCAACCGTGACGCTCTCATCGTTCATCGCAGCTCCAACATAAACACAACTATATTCGAAACAAGACTTGGTTCCGGCATTAAATGCTTAGAAATAGTTCGGCTCATATTGTCTCTTATTTAAAGTTCCTTTTTTTATATATACATTTTCAGTTAAATAACACAACATATAGGCAATGTAAGGAAAAAAGACAATCTAACCAAATCCCGGCATGTAAACATGCGTGACTAATAGTGCTTGTTTTGTTTTTCTATTGCTTGCCGATGAACCAAACAGCGTTGCTCATATTGTATATATTTTTTGATACTATTCTTTTATTATTTATTTAACTTTAATATTTTAAATCTATTATAATCTCTAGTGCCAATTTAATAAAAAGGTTTATATTGATAAAAATACTATGGTTAATTTTTGTAACGTATTTTTTGCCAACAAGAGACAATATCCAGGAAAGATCTTATTTATCTTGATTTTATTTCAATACAAGAAATTTTTTAACCTATAATAAAAAGGTATTATAAAATGAATATTTAAGGATCTTAAAGTTTCTTAAATCAAGACAAGACAAAAGTTGTCAAAAAACCTTTAAGATAAGGTCTTCTATTTTTTTTATACTTTAAGACTACACAAGAAATCCGCCTTTAAGACAAGATTTCTTTTATGTGCCTACCCCTAGTTGAGTTTTTTTTTGTGACTTCTATCTCTTTTTTGTTTATTATTAAACCCAAAATAGAAAGACACATTATTAAATAAACGCAAACAATTAACAAAATAACTGAACCTTAGGTGCCCATAATTGTCTTAGGGTACATTTTTAGGTGTTTTAATTATGGAGTTACCTAGAAAAAAACAAAAACATATCTACTTTAAGGTAAAATTAGTACGTTCAACACTACATGCAAAGCTTAACAAAGCTGGCTTAACTTTTTACGGTGCAAACCATTTTAATAAAAGCCAAGCTTAAATATTAAAGTCCGCTTATAAACGCCTGGCTAATTTGTTCAATGGTGCATGCGGCCCTAAGTGAAATAAAAAATTTAAAACTTAATAAATGTTTAAGTTTAATTTTTTTAAATTTGAGCTTTGAACTTAAGGAAACTCTGATAATATTTTTAACATTTCTGTCGTGAGTGCCTGCCAAAACTGGTATTTGTATTATTTATAATATAATAATACAAAAAAAAGGTAATGAGTTAGTTGATTTTTGGTTTTCCTGAAAATAGCTTTTACACAAAATTCTGACGTAATAGCAAAAAACTAAAAGCGCGTGTATAATTAGAACCCTTTTTGCTTCATATTTATTTAAAGGAGAATTTTATTGCAGTGTTATGTATATATAAATATAAGCAAATTGTAAAAATCATAAAGAAAAGAAATAATAAAATATATTATGGAGGGACATTAGCTTAGTACTTATTTTTGATTGACTGCATTTTGATGGATATTTTAACAACAAAGCCTATATTTCGAGGAAACTCAAGAGACAAACATAAGTGGCCCATATTTTTTTGTATGTTTTTTAAAAACTTAAATAATATAGAGAATTAAAAACACATCTTATAAATCGCCATCACTGGAAAACATAAAAAGAAGTATAAACACGGTTTAGTATTTATTAAGTAAGTTAAAATGCTTTTATTTTAATGTTGACGGAAGTGTCACTTTAGTTAATATTTTCAACACGTTTTCTTACCTGCAAAATTGATGGTGTTAATTCGGGCATATTATGAATTTATATTAGAATTTAGTGATAAAGTAATGCTACTAATGTGGTGTTATCTTAAAGGTATTGTAAAAATCGTTTTAACGGTGATACTGGTATTAATATACAGGGTAAAAAAGTTTTTTTTATGAGACACCATGTGTAATATAGTACACACGTATTTAACAACAGTTGCAGAATAAATTGGAATGTTTCAAGTATTTTAGCAAAAAAACTTGTTTTAAAAATCCCAAAATTAAAGAAAGTGCGTACATAGTATTAAATAAAGGTAAATTTGTAGCATTAATTTCAGTTAATTTAAATAACACATGGTTACCTTTGCTTGATATAAAGGTGTCTAAAAAAACAAATAATTTGACATTTATTGTCAATCGACTTTTAAAATCTCCTAAAAATAAAACTTAAATTTTATTTTTATTTAATTTGATCTTGAAAACGATGGCAGACTTGCCATTAAAACGTCAATTTTTAGTTTATTAGTCATTTATTTTATTTACTTCATTTCGTCATTATTTCTTTTAGTTCATGTGTCACTAGTTTTAAAATTTGACAGCTTGCAAATAAATTTAATGGAAATTATTAAAAATCAATACTAATAATGAATTTGGATGACTAAGAAATTGAAAAGGAATTTATACTGTTTTAGTATTATTTATACTAAAAGTAAGTACATCCAATTTTCTAAAATGAAATAATAAATGCACAAAAATAAAATAAAAAAAATAAAAAATAAGGAGGCTATGATTTTTTGTTGTAATATAATGACAGCGCCGCAAAATTAAAATTAATAAATTTAGAGAAATAAAACATGTATAAAATGGTATTTTAGGAAATTTTTATATGGTCGTGGAAAAAATATAGTATGTAACACATGCATAAAGTGTCTTTTTCCGGAATTGCCGCACTCGCCTAACGGCTCGGGCTGTTAAACTTCCCATTCGTAAAAAAGTATCACCTTATGCACTTGTTATCTAAATTACTAATAAAAAATATTTTTTTCCTTCTGGTCCAATGTGCTTTAAAAGAGTGTTTTTAGTTTTTAAACTATAATTACTTAAATTCTTGGCCGGCAGGTTATAGCGACACTTCAGGAAACTACAGGTAGCGTAAGCAATATACACGGCATCCATTAAAATATTATCAAAAATTAGGTGTCTGATTTATAATAGCGACAGCAATATACACGGCATTAGAAAATATTGTTAAACATTTGATCTCTGATTTTTAAGCGTCACGACACGACACGTCAAAACAATGTGTTCCCGGCTGTAAACATTTTTTTAAGAATAGGATTAATCAATTTTTTAACCGAAAAAAAGGATAAATAGGGTTGACTTGTTTTTCTTACAAAATTACCAAAATCTTTAGAAGTCAACACTTAAAGCATAAAATTAGATAAAACCTTTCAAAGAATTTGATAAACGATTTGCCAATCCATAAAAAAAATATATATTTATTTTGATTAACCAAGACGTAAAAATGTAAAACCATCAGTGGTATTAAAAGAGTAGTTAATTAAAACATGTAATGCAGTATTTTCTATAATAAAGTATGGACGCCAACTCAAAAGTAAACTTAAGTATATTCATAAAACTGCACAGAAAAAGAAATAAATTAAAGAGTGCAAGATCCCGATAAATCATTGTCGGGTCCACTTAGAACCCACTTCCCAATTAATAAATATCAGAGAATTGTTAATTTACAACCGTACATATCGAGACGTCGCGTCCGAGCGAACGCCGGCGCCCAAGAGGTTGCGTTGCAGGTCGTGGTACATATCTAGACGCAGCTTTAGTTTTTGGAAAAAGCGTTCGCTTGCCTATCGCATGCCCGGTTTTCCGTCTGCCCGTAATTTGAGGCACGCTCTCCTCTTTACCATTTTTTCGGTAATATATTTATAAAATATTCTTTTCCTATAGAATAAAATAAGCTCACTCTTAACCCTAACACAACGAAACATTAACAAATAAACGAAAATACTAATAAATAATTATTTAAGCTTTACTTTACCTAAAGTAAAAAGTTTTCCTATTTATTATATTGTCCCATTAAGCTTTTAGCCTGTAAGCTTTGTACTAGAAAAGCCAAGTATTTTAGTTAATTGCCCAGCGAGCTAATATAAACTACTAATAAAGTGTTTTGTGTACACTCTTACCCTTGTAATTATTTCATTAGTCGAGCCCTTGCTTAGCGGCTCGGGATTGTTAAGGAGAAAGCTTTAAGAGCTCATAAAGAGCAGATGGGACAACGGAAACCACTTGTGTTTATTAGATTGTGAAATGTGCACTATTCCAGGAATATTTATAGATATTTAATAATTAAAGTAAATTTATTAAAAAGTTATATACCGGGTGTCACAGAATCTTTTAGACAGGCAATTACCCCTAGAGAATTAGACGTATCAAAATAAGACTAAGTATAGGTAAATGTTATTGAAAAGGAAGAGTTTTCCCATATTTCTTACTTTTTCGTTACTCGTTACTTTCGATTTAACCTGAAATGGTAACAAGTTTGAATTTTTATATAGAGCACCCTGTATATTTAACCATTTTTTATTTCTAAAACAATTCCAAATAGGTATTTGACATTTTTACCAACTTTTTCAGCCTACTTGACCATTTTTACTATTCTCTAGGAGGTATCACCAAAGTATTTTTTCCTTTTTTGTGTTTTGCTTCATATTAAAAAAAATAAAAATATATGCTCTAAAAAATTTTTAAATTATTTTAACGGAATCACCTTAAAGACAAATCAAGTTTATGACAAAGGATCAACTCGAATCCACGCCGGTATATTCTTTTCTTTTTGCAATCCAATTTGACCAAAATTATATGTTCAATCGAAGACGAAGGCAATTTCGAAACACATAAAACTCTTAGAAAAAAATGTAACATTTTTATGGCTCCTCCAATCGATACCGTTTTCTTTTACCCTGTCCGCATGATTTAACATTGCTATCGAATTGTCATTTTTTCCTAGAATTGTTAGACATACATTTTGCGGTGAGAATATTGCCCATTGTTACTTTTGGTTTTTCTTTTAGATTTTGTTTCAGCATCATAAGGACAGCTATTTAGGTAAAAGCTAAATTGAGTAACCATAAGCAATAGGACATAACTTCAGAAAACGGATATAGTACATTGAAAACAGCCTTTGCGTGCATTTTAAAGAGGACAAAATTTTATTTTTTAGTTTTCAAGGAGGTGTCAAAGTTACGTTAAATTTAAATTTGTAGGGTCGGCAACCTTGCTCTGTGGCTGGCCACTCGAAAAGGAAGTGCAAACAGGTTTTATTTTTTATACGAAAAACTACTGATCGCAAAAAAAAACATTTTTGGTTGCAAATACAATTCATCTCAGTTTTGGTTTGGTTAACTTTTTTCCTAAGATTAAAAATAAAAAGTTATTAATAAAAATAAGGACCACATGTGTAACTTTTTTTTAGCCGTAGTATTTTTCTTCTGTTAATTTTGTGAAAAATAACATTTAAAGAATAATTTTGATTTGATAACTTTTTATGTTCCGATAAAAAATACCAAAGTTAAAAGCAGAAGAAGATACCAATTTTTAAAATTTGTCAACCCGTCAAGAATTATTAAACACCTTTGTTTACAGTGTGGTTGAGCGTGTAGGAATAGATAATCCAAAAATCATTTAAAATTAAGCACGTCGATTTTTATTTTTGACTTTAATTTTTTCGTGTTAAAATTATGTCCAGGATGCCCAAAAATAAGTGCAACTATCAAACTAATTTTTTGCTCTTGATTTATGTTCGTAAGTAAATTTCTCTATAACTGTTGCCTAGGTATTAGACATGGTACACGAAATTCAGTTAAAATTCAATAAATAATTCAAAAATGTAAGAGAAGATGGGTGTTTAAAAAATTAAGGTAATGGTCGTTGCCTATTTGTTGGCCACAATGTATACACGACTTTACTAAGAAAAACACCGCAGCCAAAAACAAAAATCAACGAGTTCCAAAGTTTTTTTTTTTTAAATAAAGAACTGAATTTTAAATAAAATTATTCCAGTCGGCTTGACCACACTGTAAACCAAGGTGTTTACTTTTGACGGGTTGACAAATTTCAGAAATTGATATCTACCTTTGTTTTTATCTTTGATATTTTTTATAGGATAATAAAAATGTTACCAAAATTATTCTATAAATGTTATTCTCTAAATTGGCTTAAATGTTACTTTTTTCCAAAATAAATAGAAAGAAAGTTATTACGGTTAAAAAAATTGTTACTCAGGTGGCCCTATTATTTAATATTATTTTATTTTTATTTTTAATCCTAGCCAGAAAAATAACGAACTTATACTAAGAGATAATTTAATTTGTAGAGAGATAATTTAATTTGTAACAAAAAATATTTAATTTTTTTTTTTGTGGCCACTAGTTTTTCATATAAATAATAAACACTGCACCACTTTTCCAGGATGGCGGCCCCAGGACAAGGGTGGCGACCCCATAAACTTAAATTAAGATTAACTTTGACCATCTCTTAATAACTAAAAAACAAAATTGCGTTCTCTAAAAAATATTACTTATTATTTAAAATGTTTTCTTAATGACTTTTTGACAAAGAGGCAAAAAAACAGCTTTTAGGTAACTTTTAAATATATATTAACTAATCTTAGTTGAATTAAAAATACTAATTGCAAATTAATAGTTTAGTTCTATACATAAAAACTTGAAAAAAAAACAAACAATAATGAATAAAGTTTAGTAAGATATTTAAACTTAGTGAGATAATTAAATACTTAAAGAAATAAAATATTGCGAAATTAAATAATAAAATGATAATAATAAATAAAAAATAGTAAACTATTTTCTGTTTTAGAAATATTTAGGTAAAGTTTTTATAAAACTATATAAAATAAATTGGCTAAAATTTTTGTTCTTTATAAAAAAAACAATAAACAAGTTATGATGATAAAGTGTGGTATTTCTTATGGTACACTTTACGATTAGTTGTGATCTTATTTTTACGCGACTAGAATTACAATTAGGGCCTATAGTAATTGTACCATTTTATTTTTGAAATTAAAAAAGTTAGTACCTTGCTTTTTATTGTTATTCTTTATTTGTTTCTAAAATTGAATTTGTTAATATTTAGTTACCTTCCCAAATAAAATTGTTTTACTTACTTTTTTTACTTTCAGTCATTGTTTGTTTTTAGTGATAATTTCTTAAATTTCTGCGTATAGGTTAAGTTTTTTTTTTGAGAAATTAGAATTAAATTATTTTTTAACTTTGTACCTAAATTTAAAGTTAATACATTGCTTCTATTTACAGGGTGTCTAGAAACTTTACCAACAAACTTTAGGAGGTTATTTTTCAATGAAAAAAAAACTTTATATTGATAATATGTCCCATACACAATAATTTTTAAACTACATGGTCTTACAATTAAAAAAAATTAAATATATGTATATGTCTATTATTTTTTATGGCAATTCATATTTTTAATAAATTTTAAAGACGGTAAATGCCTAATGCACGACACTGGGAAAATGTTATTACAGGGGCGGTCATATCGACTTTCTGAGGGGAGGTGGCCATAGGCCGAGAAAAAGTGTGTGAGGTGCCAAAAGAAAAATCTTGGCGCCCCTAGAGAAAAACAAAATTTTCAAATTTTTTGAAGAGCAAAAAAAGGTCCCCTTACCTATTTTTATTGTTGTTTTTTCATTCTTTAATTTATATAATAACAAAAAAACTCCTACGTATTTCAAAAGCAAAAAACAAGGTCCTTACTTCTCACTTTTCAATTCCATGATCACCCTCACCCCTCGGAGCAGCCCTGAGAGGGGGGCATATCATCATTAAATACCCAAAATGCCCATATTTGCCATTACATATGTATGAAATACAAACGATGTGGAATTAAAGGCCCCCATGCCCCCCTATAACCGCCCTGTGTTATTAATATTCTTTGATGCATGGGAAAAGTTTTTCCAATTTTTAAAGAGTATCTAAGAGTATAAAAACTTTATTAGTATAAAAAACGATTTTTTTGTAGGTCAAAAAGAAATACTATAAAGAGATAATATACATAGTGTTTTATAATTTTTTGTTGTAAATTAACCCCTTACAGATTATTGGTACAGTTTGTGAACACTTGTTTACCAAAGAAATAATCAACATTAGTCGCTATCATATATGTTCTTTTTTAAAGGCTTCTTTATAGGATTAATCCTAATTTAAATTTTACAAAAAAATAGTTGCTTTTGTTTTGGTATAGTATTGTAGGGCCTAAAAACAAATAATTATATTAAAAATAAATCCAGATAGTAACGCAAACATTAAGGTTAACATCCATCATAACTATATCAAAGTAAAAGTTGGGTATTTTTTTATAAAGATTTTTTTATTTTGAAAATAAACTTAACTTAACACCTACATACTTTCGACATACAGTGCATTTCTTAAATGTCTTCCTCCCTTTACTACTATATTTTAGCGTAAAATTAACAGATGAAAATTTCAAGATAGCGGCTGGGCGTCATCTTGGAGAAAAAAAGGTAAATGGAAAGGAAGGTCTTTTGGTACACCATTTTAAAGCCTATGACGAATGCTTTATAACCCTGGAATATAAAGTCAATATCTTTATCTAATACAAAATGGCGGTACTTTAAAAATTACCTAAATACCTGATTTGGATGGCCATATATCCGAAACTAATAAAGTTAGGTGTACCTAAAGTGGTATTTTCCTAAAGCTCTTTAAAAGATCTTTTACATGGTTATACTTGTAATATTATACAGGGCATAAAAGGTATACATTGTTTGGTAAATCACCTTGTATATTATATTACCATTGGAAAGTTTTTTAAAAGAGCCTTAGGAAAATACCACTTCATCCATTTAGTACATCTTACTTTATTAGTTTTGAAAATATGGTTGACAATAATCAGGTATTAAGGTAATTTATGAAGTTCCACCATTTTGTATTAGGTAAAGTTATTGACTCTTTATTCTAGGGTAATAAAGTACTCATCAGGAGCTTTAAAATGATGTGTCATAAGATCCCCTGCTATTTAATTTTTGTTTTGAGTTGGCGCCATCCCGCCCACCCGCCAACTTAAAATTTTTATCTGTCAATTTTACTCTAAAATATAGCATTTATACATTAATTTCTTTTCCCAAAATTTTACTTTTTAAAATTGATCCGTTAAAAATATAAGGGAAAGTGGGGAAATTAAAGAAATTCACTTTATATTTCAAATAAATTTAATACCTAATTAGGAAGTAAACCCATTTTTGAAATATGTATTTAATTTTTTTTAGTTTTACAATATTTAAGAACATTTTTTTAAACCTTGCTTTTAACGTCAATTTCCTATTTGAATTTTTTTAAGCAATCATAAAAAAAACATTGCACTTATTTAGTAAATTATACCCGAATTATAAAACCTTAATTTTTTTTAAGGTACATAATACATAACTTTTTTAACTGCAAAAGTATAAATTTTGGCCAAAATAAAAAACCTCCATATACGAATGTAAGAAAGCAGGCTGATCCATTTTTACGACCTTACTTTGTTTTATTTTTCCAGAAAATACATAAAGAAAAAGGTTAAACTTAACCTCTCCTAAATATTTTATTTTCCTTTTTATTTATTGCTTAACTTTCTTTTTAAAGCCCTGTTTTTTAGTAATTTTTAAAAATTACAAATTATTTGGGTAAAAAACAGTTCATAAAATTCGATAATTTTACCATTACTGCACCGTAATTTGAAATGTTATTATTTTTTTATGAATAAGAGACTAGATTAAACCTGTCTTAATTCGACGTGTTTAATCTAGTATCTGATAAAAATGCTGATTTTAAAAAACATACCAAATTTTTCAGTATACACACTAGTACTGGTAATAATTAAATCAATATACCGGGTGTTCATGAAATTACTAGCAAGCCTGTCATTTTCTTAAAAACAAAGTTTTAAAATTTTGGTCGGATATATGTATACTTAAATAGGATGCAGATCTCCAATATTTCAGATTTTTATTTGACTCCTCCGGTTTAAACGGAAGTGCTTACAACTTTGCTATTTTAAATGGAACACCCTATATATTTTTCTCAAAATCAATTCTACAGACAATTCCAAGAAAATTCATGTATCACATATTACAGCTATTTTAATTATTTTTTGAGAAAATGGCATTTATAAATGTGATGTTAACGCCATTTTTATTGATTTGTTAAAAAATAAATGATGATTGAAAAGGGCTAATGCGATATTTTTACAGATTTAAAAAATGATAAAAAGTAAATATTACATTAATTTTTTTTAAACACACATTTTTAGTTATCAAAATATATCAAGAAACAAAACAAAATACAGCAGTCAATAAAACGGCATTAAATTATAGGTTAAATGACCCACAAAAATACTAAATTTTGCCCCAATTTATCCAACCCTGTATCTTTTACCGTTTCCTAGATACTAATGGTGTTCTAGCGTAACAGCCTGCATAGTAAGTTATAGATAACCAATTGAAGACCTCGGTGCAAAATCCAGGTAAGTCAAACTTTTATCAAAATTTGCTTTTTCAAATTGTTTAAGTATTATATCATTGCGCATCGTCTGGTGCTAAAATAAGGTAAGTACAAGGCATCTTATGTGAAAAAGCATTGGATTTCACTTGCCAGGTGAAGTATTAGTAGCATAAATCAATGTTCAAGCCTCACGTGATTAATGGATGACCCCATAGGTGGGGACTTGTCTGGATCCAAGTGTGTGGTCATGTGGTTCTCGCATCGAGTGATATCATGGGCGCCAGAAGGCACTATTTTTCTTGTTCTTTACAATATTTTGCACCTCTCTAAAAGTCATTTTCTAGCGCTCATGATTTCAATATAATGTTTGGGGTAAGTCCAAATTCAAAAAAAAAAATAATAATAATAATAAATAAATAAAAAGTTTAGCGTTATGTTTTTCTGTTATATCATATTAACCACGTTTTGTATTACCTTTTCTATACCCTAAAATAAAATGGTTTATTTTCCACATTTTTAAAACTAAATATTTAGTTTTTTTAATTTTCCAAAACTTTTTATAATGTGACTTACCTGGTTTTTGCACCGAGTTCTTCAATTAGACTTAATTCAAATCAATAAAGGCCATTTTTAACCCTTGTCATGTGTTATTATGGAACTAATTAATTTAAAAATAGAGGTATGAGTTAAACAAAATTAAAAATCTATATGCTTTATAATTAAGTGGTACTTCACAGAAAAACCAACAAATATTTTGTTTTAATTTAAAATATTATTTTTGTATTGGTGTTATGTATTTGTAGTTTACCAAAAATTATTATGCATAATTTTTTACGATGGATGGTATACACCAGGACAACTAAGGACAATTATAGAGCCATTATTGGAAAATATTTACAATAAAAATTTAACCATTTTATTAAATTTTAAAAATATTACTAATTAAAACAGTCAAATGGTTATATATACCAAAATATCTTATGTGTAAATTTATAACTGGATAAAATAGGCAGCAAATAATATTAAAGTAAATTACTTAAAAATTATATGTAAATATCCAAATGTATTTTATATAATATTTCAAACAAAGTATAGCAATATAAATGCTACATTTTATATAGGTTTTTTTATTAGGTAATCGGCGTTTATTGTAGTTCTATTTATGACTTACACATAAGAAAAGAGGTGATGAAAATGTCAACAATGTTTCGAGATCTACAGCGTTTTATGACACTCATTTCGTTGAAAATGGGATAGATTTTCTTTTAAAATGATTTTTCTATATTGAATGTAAAAACCTTATCTTAAACCGTTCTTTGTTTATTAATTTATAAAAACAATGTAATAAAATAAATAACTGTGTGAAATTATACAAATTTAAAATTACACTATTAAACATAATTTTAACAAGAATATGGGTCAAGATTAAGCGGCAAATGTGAAAGCGATATACTAACATTAATACCAGGGGCAGCCGCAGCCGATCTTTATGGTAGCATAAGGGTACGGCTTCGAAGACCGCGGCAGGCAGCATCATTTACATAACGAGAAACGTTACTCGTTTGTGTGACGAAAGTGAAATATGAATGGCTTTGCTGCTTGGGTCGGCGGTTAGCTGCCAGCCGCGGTCCTTAGAATCATACCTTAAAGGTATAACTCCGAACACCATGGCATGCAGCAAACTGTGGACGCAAGCTCCAGAGCCATTTATATTACCAGCAACGCTACTCGTTACTCCCAAAGGCGAAAACGAAATATGTATGACTTTGATGCTTGCGTCGGCGATTAGCTGCCTGGCGCGGTGCTCAGAATCATACATTAAAGGTACAATTTCAAACACGGCCGCAGACTGCAAACCGCTGACGGCGGCCAAGGAGATACTTGTCTTTATCCTCGGGAGTAAGTAGTAGTGTTGCTGAAAATGTGAATGGCTCTGCTGTCAGTGGTGATTTGCAAAAACATATTTTTTTGTTTTTTAGGATGGCTCCCATTTTTTGACAAATGATAGTTAATTAACCAAATAATAGTATCCTAAAATTATAGAGTTGCATGTGTCCATATTATTTAAAATTAGTGAAATAAAGTAAAGACATATTGCATGTCATTTGTACAAAAAAATAGTGTTTTTAGCAGTCTTATATTATAAAGGCCACAAATACATGTAAATCTTAAAGTTCCAATAATTGAATAGTCATCAATTTGATTCTTTTTTAAACAAAAACAAGGCAGATTTAAATTATTTTTTTGTTTTGGTAGATTCAGTAATTCATGCAAAAATATAAAAAAGTAAAGTTGCTTTTTTTCTTATTTTTAGCAAACTTAATGTAGATTAAGGCAATCCTAGTTATCATTGCAAATATTTGCACTGTACGCCGTGGTATGAGTCCAAGGACCGCAGCAGGCAACTAACCACTGACGCGAGCAGCAGAGTAATTTATATTTCTCTTTTGCCTTGGGGAGTAACGATCGCGAGCGCTGGTAATATGAATGACTCTGTTGTTTGCGTCGGCGGTTTGCCGCGTGCCGCGGTGCTCGTATTCATACCTTTAAGGTATAATTCCGAACACGGCGGCACACTGCAAATTGTCGATGACAGCGACAGAATGCTTACTACTTGTGTCGTAGCCGATGAGTCTCTAATGACGGTGAATTTCGTATATGCATCCTGGTCCGCAGAATTCATAAATATATATATATATATATATATATATATATATATATATATATATATATATATATATATATATATATTGATATATATATTACTATACTTAACAATGGTGCAGGACCCACCAAATTGGCATTCAGCTGCTGATGCTGATACGCATCTTTTTTGTAAAACATACAAAAATATGTCTTCTATAAAAAGCGTCAAATTTGGTCCACCCTGTACATAACGCTATTTTATTAATCTATACATATAGGATAACTAAAATACTAAACTTAACATTAGTTGCCCGAAAATAAAATGCTTAATCCTTTTTAAATTTGTAATAATGGATTTTAAAAAAGATATATTTATTATTTGTATAATTATTCAATAAATTTGTTACATTATTAAAATATTGTTGTTTTCTCTGTACTATATAAATCTTATTTTAATAAAATTTGTTTAATAAAAATGCTGTTTAATATTTAATAACGGTTAATTTTTGTAATTTAAGCCAATTTAAATTTAAAATATTTAATAAATATATTATTTATTTTAATTAAATAATAACCGTGTTAACATATTAAATTAAAATATTTAACGAATATTATGTGTTTAAAATCTAGAAATAAATAGTTAATTTGAATGGTGTAAGAATGCTTCCAAAAGCAAATACCGGTTGGTTGGACGTTTGTAAATCATATCACAGGCTGAATATTAACCATGTCAGATACAGAGCTTTGGGACACAACTATACAATGTGCACATAACAGACCATGAATAAACAGTGCTTGGTCATTTATAACGTTAGGGATCAGCATAAGGAGAATAGCTAACGCCGAGAATTTTAAGGCAGGACTTTTCATCCCTATTGTTAAATTATGTACTATTTTAGTTTATTATTTGTAACACAATGACTGTGATTTTTGTTTTCTTATAAGATCAGGGTAAAAAATATAAAATAATAAATAAATTGTAAAATATTTATTTTTAAAAAGGGTATATAGTGTGGTCCATTAAGGGTGCAACAAATGGAAAACGTTTATATTTGCACTTTGTTAAAAATTGTTATTTATAATAAAATCTGAGACAAGGTCTCTTACTGTATTAGCGTCGTTAGTCTTATTGGAGGTTCCAGAATGTAACTGTGTGCGTCAGGATAGATGTTACAAAGGATCAAATAGACCAAACATTTTTAAATTATTAAACGTCATTTTAGGAAAGCTGGTCGCATGGTCCAAAACTAATAAATATAATATTTTAGTTGAATTTATAAAAATATATAGGATAAGTTATAACAAAATATATTAAAATTAATCAAATGTTAGGTACTAGTATTTTTACAGGCTAAATAAAAACTGTGAAAGTAAAGGTTCTAAAGCATTAAAAATGATGTTACAGATGTACAGATTGTGTCTCTTTCGCGCTCTCGCTTGCACTTCCGGCATAAATTATGTTTTTTTTTTGTGCGTGCAGCAATATATATTTTATCTAGTTAACTTCACAAATTACTTTTTAAAAAACTTTATTTTCACTACTAAACTAATTTTACAAAATATACTTAAAATTCAAACCGACATAGTAACGGCTAATAACTATACTAACTCTAAAACACAAATCTTAGTCTATTTATACTAAAATAGTTGCTAAGTCAGCATTGTTCCCACGGCAAACACCACGTTTCGCCGGGTCATGTTCCTATTGCGAAATAAGAGTGTGAGAAATTATTATAAGTCGGATTTTTATATTTTTTTAATTCCCAAAAAGTTTGGAACAAATTTTTTTTTGACTTAAAAGTGATAACGTGAATTAAGCCAGCTGCACGCACAAAAATACATGACTCATGCGGCGTTCCATTTAAAGCTTGAAGTGCAAGCGAGAGCATGAAAGAATGAAAGAGACACAATCAGCCTCCGTGATCAGCATCTGTTTCTCTCCTACTTTGAGAGGTTCGCTAAAATGAAAAAAAAAAAAAAAACAGCGGCTTTCATTCATTCCTCATATAAAACGTTTTCAGCTTATTTCAATATAAAATTTAAAGGTTTCATTTTTTGCAAGACAATATTCATTTGGTCATTTTGAGTAAAAAGAAAATTACACATAAATATTAGGTCACAAAGAAAATAACTAAATAACTAATATTGTTATACTATCCTAAGTTGCTGACAATATTTTTATAGTTTATAAAGCTTGGATAGGATGTATTTAAAATACAAAATAGTATATATATATATATATATATATATATATATATATATATATATATATATTTGTTTTTTAATTTATCTAAAAAAATTATTTCTATACTATAATTGAAGGTAAAAATTTAATCTAATTGTTAAGTGGTTTTTATTTATTAATAAAACACGAAAAAACAATTTATATATTTATGTAAAAATTTTACAGTTATTAACAGTTATTAGATGTTAGTATATGTATATGACAAAAATAGTATTTTCCTGATAAAGAAATTTATAAATTATTTAAACGCAGGACTTTATAGTACATAAAATTTTTATGTTTGTCGTTAGGTTTAAATCTTAAAAAATTACTAAAATTGGCAAACCTAAAAAATCCTAATTGCCAATTTTTGAAGTATAAAAGTTTTTTTTTACAAGAGGATATTTATTATTTTAGTAATTAAAATTAAATCCTCAAGATGCTTCTTCTTAAAATATTTTTTTAGGAAAGCCTAAACTGTTAGTTATTGGCAGCTGCTTTGCAAAAAGAGCATTAAATATTGTTACGAGTAAAAAAATAAAGAATGCATATCATATGCTTATGAAATGTGAATAAATATGATTAAAGTATTTTAATACACTTATTTATTATTATAATTATTTACACAAATGTTGTTATTTTAAACTTATTATGTGTTACTGTATCACCATTGTTTGGAAATATGTTACCAAACTGTCATAGTTGTGTTCAGTAATGCCTAGCAAGTTATTATGGAGAGATACAGGATTCTACCACATACAGAAGTTATTAAAAATAAATTATTAAAATTTATCATCGAAATGAGGGTTATTTCGGGAAATGGTTATGTGAAGTAGCCGCCAAGGTCATGCGATCTCTCATCCTTGGATTATTTTCTGTTATGCTACCTTAAATCTGAGGTCTACAAGAATACGCCAGGAACGATTCGTGACCTCAAGCAGAACATTTTAAGCACCAATACAAATTTACCGGGTGATATAATAAAAAAAGTAATCAGAAATTCAGCTACTAAAATCCATCCAACTTAACAAAGTAGAGGAGGATATTTAAACAATATAATTTTCAAAACCCACTAATTTTTTAATGAAATAAAAATTACTTATATTTTACTTGTAGTTATTGACAGATCAAAGTTTAAAAATGGGGCTGGACGTCATCTTGAAAAAGCCATTAAAAAGAAGAGGGATCTTGTCGCATATCATTTTTAAGCTCTTAACAACTACTTTATAACCCTAGAATATAAAATAAATACATTTAACTATTACAAAATGCCTAACTTTTGAAAAGAACCTAAATAATGGATTTGGATGGCCATATTTCCGAAGCTAATAAAATTAGATGTAACCAATGTGGTATATTCTTAAAGTTCTTTAAAAAATTTTAACTAGTAATATAATATACGAATTGCTTAATTTAAAAAATATGTACTTTTTGTCTTCTCCTGTATATTCTCACCAGTATCACCATTAAATAACTTTTAAAGATCGTTTAGAAAATACCACATTAAATATATCTTACTTTATTAGGTTTGGAAATATGACCATATGGTTTTTCTGTAATTTTTAAAGTACCGCCATTTTGTAGTAAGTAAAGATTTTGGCCTTATATTCCACAAATATTAGGTACTCGTTAAAAGCTTTAAAATAATAAGCTACAATCATCTCAAAATTTTTACTTATCAGTTTTACTCCAAAATATAGTATTATTACATCAATTTAATATTCTAGGGTTTATATTTTTTTAATTAATCCGTTCAAATAATAAAAAGGAAGGGAGGAGAAATGCACTGTATGTGCTTGTACTATTTTTAAAAATAAATAGATTTAGATATATGTATATATATTTTTTTAATGCAATGCTTGCGCTTATGTAATAAGTTATATTTTTAAAACTATTTAAATAAAACTTACAATTAAAAAATAATAATGCAGTGTTCGCTTTTTGTTCGGTATGTATATTTGCGATATTATGATATTTAATTTATTTTCATAACAAAAATATTTTGGTAGTACCAATAGAGTATTTGTTACTAAATCCAAGATTTTGATCATTGGTGTATATTTATTATGATGATTTTATTTAATATGTATATTTTACCCTATTTAAATAAAATATTATTTGACTTTTCTCCAAAATATAGATATTCAATAAATATTTGTTATATATTACGGGCAGCCTTGGTAAGAACTTATAAACAATAAAAGAATAATTTATCGTATTATATTAAATAACACATGCGCATCATAGAGTTACGTATTGTGTTTGTTTTAAAAATGTTTAAATTTTTAGCCTTATTCTATTACACACAAAGAAAAACAAAAGTTTAAAAACATATTTTACAATATCCGTTTGTCAAGTAATTCCTTATTCAACTTTAAATTATAAAATTTTAAATATAAATAAAGCATTTTTTAAAAACACTTACCTTTCTTAATTTTATTTGGCATTGGGTATCAAGAGGTTGGAAGTGAAAATAAAAATATTTTATTTTGTTTAATTAAATAAATTTAGCCAACAGGTTACAAGCCCCGAAAATGGCAAAAAATGTTCCTAACAATGTTTTATATTTTTTAATAATTATATATATTTTAAATTTTAATTTGCTCTTTTGCAATTTAATATGCAATAAAAAATATATTTGTTTTTGCTTTAAGAATTATTAAGTAAATGGATAGTATGTGTGTTATAGGCCACTTAAGTTTTAAAAGATTTTTTATCCAATCTAATTAAAAGCTCTATAAATAAAATTTTAATTATTTATTGACAGTTATTTGGGTAATTTTTTACCTTTACCAATAAACTAAGAAAAATTGTGGTAAGGACACAGAATGACAAATATTCAAAAAAGAGATATTTAAATATTTTTATACATATAGGAAGATAATCAGTTATTGAAAAAAAACATAAATTTTAAGCACAAATAGTAAATGATGGTGGGAACTATTTTTTGTTGCCGAATAATCAGCTGAAATTCATTTTTTTCTTTGTTGAAACTACACTAAGAAAACAAGTTATTATGATGTATAATATATATATTAGTACTCCACATTTATCGTTCGTGGTCACACATAGGCGATTATAAATGAAACTTAAAATATACAACTATTTTTGTTTTAGTATTAGTCATTCGTTGTTCTTAGCAATAATTTTTTAAGTTTATGCGTATAGGTTAAGAATCACTCTGGATTGGTCTGTTATAAAAATTTAATGTCTTTAATATAATTAAAAACCAATAAAAACCAACCATTGTTAGTTTCTATAAGCCACGTGTATATTATTTGCTTTCTCAAAGCTATGTTCGTGACATTGATGTTATTCCCTTTAGAATATAGTGCTATATGCCAACATTTCATGCAATTGTATTTGGTTTCTAATGATTTTTTTATTAAAAATTATTCTTATTTCCCAAATAATAAAATCATTTAAAATAATTTTTATTTGTTATTATACAGGGTATTTAGTAACTCAGAGGTAATTCTACAATAAAAATTAGAAAAAAACTTTATATCAACATATGTTTTAGTGTTTAAACTACGGGGTGTAAAAAATAAAAAAAAATATGTTTTTTCAGTAACTTTTATATGATGAATGAATGAATGAAAGCCGCTGTTTCTTTTTTTTTTTTTCATTTTAGCGGACCTCTCAAAGTAGAAGAGAAACAGATGTCGAACGCTGCTGAACACGGAGGCTGATTGTGTCTCTTTCATGCTCTCGCGTGCAACACGCTTATTTCCACTTCCAACCTCTTGATACCCAATGCCAAATAAAATTAAGAAAGGTAAGTCTTTTTAAAAATGCTTTATTTATATTTAAAATTTTATAATTTAAAGTTAAATAAGGAATTACTTGACAAAGGGATATTGTAAAATATATTTTTTTAAACTTTTGTTTTTCTTTGTGTATAATAGAATAAGGCTAAAAATTTAAACATTTTTAAAACACAATACGTAACTCTATGATGCGCATGTGTTATTTAATATAGTACGATAAATTATTCTTTTATTGTTGATAAGTTCTTACCAAGGCTGCCCGTAATATATGACAAATATTTATTAAATATCTTTATTTTGGAGAAAAGTCAAAAAATATTTTATTTAAAAATGGTAAAATATACATATTAAATAAAATCATCATAATAAATGTACACCAATGATCAAAATCTTGAATTTAGTAACAAATACTCTATTGGTAACACCAAAATATTTTTGTTATGAAAATAAATTAAATAACATAATATCGCAAATATACATACCGAACAAAAAGCGAACACTGCATTATTATTTTTTAATTGTAAGTTTTATTTAATTAGTTTTAAAAATATAACTTATTACATAAGCGCAAGAAATTAATATATATATATATATATATATATATATATATATATATATATATATTATATATATATATATATATATATATATATATATATATATATATATATATATATATATATATATCTAAATCTATTTATTTTTTAAAATAAAAATAGTACAAGCACATACAGTGCATTTCTCCTCCCTTCCTTTTTATTATTTGAACGGATTAATTTAAAAAATATAAACCCTAGAATATTAAATTGATGTAATAATACTATATTTTGGAGTAAAACTGATAAGTAAAAATTTTAAGATGATTGTAGCTTATTCTTTTAAAGCTTTTAACGAGTACCTAATATTTGTGGAATATAAGACCAAAATCTTTACTTACCACAAAATGGCAGTACTTTAAAAATTACAGAAAAACCATATGGTCATATTTCCAAACCCAATAAAGTAAGATATATTTAATGTAGTATTTTCTAAACGATCTTTAAAAGTAATTTAATAGTGATACTGGTGAGAATATACAGGAGAAGACAAAAAGTACATATTTTTTAAATTAAGCAATTCGTATATTATATTACTAGTTAAAAATTTTAAAAGAACTTTTAGAATATACCACATTGGTTACATCTAATTTTATTAGCTTTGGAAATATGGCCATCCAAGTCCATTATTTAGGTTCTTTTCAAAAGTCAGGCATTTTGTAGTAGTTAAATGTATTTATTTTATATTCTAGGGTTATAAAGTAGTTGGTAAGAGCTTAAAAATGATATGCGACAAGATCCCTCTTCTGTTTAATGGCTTTTCCAAGATGACGTCCAGCCCCATTTTTAAACTTTATTCTGTCAATAACTACAAGTAAAATATAAGTAATTTTTATTTCAATAAAAAAATTATAGTATTAGGTTTTGAAAATAATATTGTTTAAATATAATCCTCTACTTTGTTAAGTTGGATGGATTTTAGTAGCTGAATTTCTGATTACTTTTTTAATTATATCATTTATTTGTATTGGTGCTTAAAATGTTCTGCTTGAGGTCTCGAATCGTTGGTGGCGTATTCTTGTAGACCTCTGATTTAAGGTAGCATAACAGAAAATAATCCAAGGATGAGAGATCGCATGACCTTGGCGGCTACTTCACATAACCATTTCCCGAAATAACCCGCATTTCGATGATAAATTTTAATAATTTATTTTTAATAATTTCTGTACGTGGTAGAATCCTGTATCTCTCCATAATAACTTGCTAGGCATTACTGAATACAACCATGACAGTTTGGTAACATATTTTTAAAATGGTAAAATAATATACAGGGTTCTTAAATAAAAAAATATGTACTTTTTCTTTTACCCTGTATATTACTACCAGTATCACTATTAAAAAGACCTTTAAAAGAGCTTTAAGAAAATATCACATTAGGTACATCTAACTTTATTAGTTTCGGAAATATGGCCATCCAAATCAGGTATTTAGGTAGTTTTTAAAGTACCGCCATTTTGTGATAGGTGAAGATATTGACTTCATATTCTAGGGTTATAAAGTACTCGTCAGGAGCTTTAAAATGATGTATCACTCGACCTGCCTTCTCATTTAAGAATTTTGGGGTGGTGGCCCTGGTGGTTAAGGGGTTAAAGGGGCGCCGTCCAGTTTTATGTAAGAAACGTTCCCCCTCAATAAATATCTTGACGTGTTTCGGCGATTTTTCTCAAATCTGTCTCGTTTCGAAGATAACTTGAGTGGAAAGTTTTTAAATGAATACCCTGTATAAATTGTTTTTTCGTGTTTTATTAATAAATAAAAACCACTTTACAATTAGATTAAATTTTTGCGTCTAAATATAGTATAGAAATTATTTATTTAGATAAACAAATATATATATATATATATACATCCTATCCAAGCTTTACAACTTAGGATAGTATAACAATATTAGTTATTTAGTTATTTTCTTTGTGACCTAATATTTATGTGTAATTTTCTTTTTACTCAAAATGACCAAATGAATATTGTCTTGCAAAAAATGAAACCTTTAAATTTTACATTGAGATAAGCTGAAAACGTTTTTAAAGTTTTTGTTAAAAAGTTGTTACAGTGTGTCAACGTAAGATGGCGTCCTTTAAAAAGCTTAAACAAAAATATCATATTAAATTTATTCATCTTTAATGGTTTTTGAAATATGGTGACCTAAAAGTGTATATTATTATATCTCCTATTATATTCACCTGCGACCAGCACTAAGCTGAGACTGTAGGTAAAATAAAACTAATAACAGCTAGTATTTAGAGTTAAATGATTATATTTTCGAAACTACACTCCGTAAAAGAATTAGGCTCGAATAATTTTTAATTGCACTGTATGATGTGGTGTTAAAGTATAAATTATACTCTAACATATTTCTAATATCTTATAAATAGAAATTTTAATGTTAACAGTTAATACCAAAGATTACGCCGAGGTTTAGCTTCACCTATTCTTAACATTTTTTAAATATCTTGATAACTTAATTAATTTTAAGAGGTCTGGCCATTTAAATATAAGCATTTTTAAATTAAATCTAATTAAAACGCGTCACTATACAATTACTTTGTGGGAAGTGCATAAAATAACTTCTTAACATAATTTTGGTAATAAAAGCATTGAGCCCATATCCTATTAAGGGACACTTAGAAGTAAATTAATAATTTGCTTTACGTACAAGCTACTATCAATATCAAACACATGCTGGTTAGTTCAAATATTGTGTCTTAGGCAGAATATTGACACAAATTCACAAAGCTTTGGAGCATTGGATATTTTCGGTAAAGCCATAAATGAGGAGCTTCAAATGAAAATACAGTTTTGATAAATTACAATTTTAATAGTATTTTACATCTTTTTTGTTTAAATATTAATGTTTAAAAAGTCTTTAAATCGAAATATATTACACTAAAAATTTACAAGGTATATAAGATAAGGAGGGCCCGTATGGGCATCTTGAAAATGGTAAAATATACGAAGTCAGTAAAGTGAAAAAAAAGTTGAGGTTTTATGTGCCTAATAATATGCCGTTTAGAAAGTTTTAAAATTCCGGGTATTTCAAGGGAGAAATCCGAAAAAAACCAAAATTAGTGTTATTTTTTTCCTGGTCTTATTTAAAATCGGATTTAAAAATAAATTGCACTTTTGCATTGCCACTTTTTCTGCTCTATCTAATGGTGGTATTTAATTTGAACTGCGACGTTTCGTTTACGTAGAACTATAATTAACTTTTTTTTAAATACGGCCCTGATATTTTAATATCAAAATTTAAAAGCCTATTTTAATACAAATTTAATAATAAATCACACATTGAGGTTTAATGCTATCACGAACCTGTATTTATAAAAAAATGATAAAAATAATTACCTGCACAATTTAAATAATTTTAGTAGACCAAGCAGAACTTAACGAAAATCCTCTAGCATCACTAACCTACATTTTCTAAATACGGTCCGGATATTTTAATATTAAAATTTTGAAGCCTATTTTATTTTAAATTTACGTTATGGTTTATTCGTAATACGGCCCTGTATTTTTCAGAATTTGGTAAAAGTTTCTACATTTTAAAATAATAAAAAAGTTAGGTAAAAAATAATAACAAAAAAATCCACAAGTAATGAATGATCAACTGATTCACTTATAAAGTAACAATTTTTATGTCAAACTTGTTTCCGCTTTTTTCTATTTAGGAAAATCTAACAACAAGCAAAACTTTTTGATAATGTTTAACTGTTTTTTATCTAAAATATCAAAAAGCCTTAAAAAGTAAATAATTAAGTTGGGAGTAGATTTTTTTAACATTGATGGTATCATGGTAAGATCCTAAATATGCGCAACTGCAAAACAACTTAAACATTTTGAATGATTTCGCGAAAATTAATGACTATACCGTCATACCGTAAATTTTGGAAGAAACAAATGATTTATCACCAACTTAAATATTGTTTGTTTTTAAGGCTTTCCTAATATTTTAGATAAATTACAGCAAAAATATTAAAGTTAAAAGTGTTTTGCTTGTTGTTAGATTTACCTGAGTAGAAAAAAGCTCGACAAGTTTGGCATAAAAAAAAAAATTATAAGTAAATCTGTATTTTTAAGTAATTTTTTTTTTTAATAAACCAATGTATTAGTTTTAAATGTAGTACTTACCATTTTTACCGAATTCTGAGAAATACGGGACTGTATTACGGTTTAACCATAATGGGAATTTAAAATAAAATTTTGAAATTTCAATATTTAAATATCAGGGCCGTATTTAAAAATTTGAATTAGTGACGTTAGGAGGTTTTCGTTAAGTTGTGCTGTTTTTATTAACGTAATTTAATAACTTAAAATGTAGAACTAATTATTTTAATCAAATTTCCCAAAATACAGGTCGGTATTAGGCTTAAACCTCAATGTATGATAAACATTTAATTTGTATTAAATTAGGCTTTTAAATTAATTTATTAATTATTATTAACAGGACCGTATTTAAAAAATTAAGTTGATGATGGTTCTACGAAAACGAAACGTCGCAGTTCAAATAAAATACCACCATTAGATAGAACTGAAAAAGTGACAATGCAAAACTGCAATTCATTTTCAGATCCGAATTTAAATAGGGCCAGGAGAACAATTAAACCAATTTCAAATTTTTCGGTTTTTTTCGGACATCTCCGGAAATACTAGGAATTTTATAACTCTCTAAACGGCATATTATTAAACATATAAAACCTCAACTTTGTTTTCATTTAACCAACTTCGTATCTCTTACCATTTTCAAGATACACATACTGGCCCTCCTTTTCTTGGACACGTTGTATAAGTTAAACCTTTTTTATTATATATATTTTTTAAATTATAAATTATAAATAGAAAACGCGCTGTAAATAATGCCTGGTATTTTAAAAATTATGTTTAATCAAAAACTGCGTTATACTTTGGAGCTCCACAAATAAGAATATACCGCTAAGTGTAAAGATATGTAGGCTAGTGAAGCAACAACAAAGCGGGACCCATGCACAGGGATATCGGAACAAAATTTTCTTATTAGTCTTATTGCACTAACGAAATCCTGTTAATAATAATTATTTGCAATATTAAAGAGCTTAATAACTATTAAGTTGCGTTGATAAAAACCAAAATTTTAAAATTAATTTAAAACCTTGTATTTGTCACATGCAGGGTGTTAAACAAACTTCGATTTTGAAGAAACTAAAAATTGCGTAGTAAGAATTTTAGGAAAATTATTTATTCAAAAAATACAAGGGAAAATTAAAAAAATTGACGTTTTTGATTTTACCCCTTTGATTTTGCCCTTTAATTCAAAAAATAGTAAAAACCATAAAGACATTTTTCGTGGAATTTTTACGTAGAATTTACAAAAATTGGAGCATTTTTTATACAGTGTTGCGTTAAAAAGTTACGTTGCCAACTTGATGCTTTTCTTATTAAACACCCTGTATATTTTTTACTAAATAATAGCACTTGTCACTACGATAGCAAATTTAGGAATATATATATATATATATATATATATATATATATATATATATATATATATATATATATATATATATATATATATATATATATATATATATATATATATATATATATATATATATTATCTCTTGTGGTTTTTTAAATATTTAAATTTTAATAATTGTTTTTGAGCGTACTCCGTAAAAACGCCTTTTTGACAATACAAAATAAACAAAAATCAATACCTACATTAGGTATATGCTAATCACTAAAATGTTTCTGTTTTGTTTTTTTTTTTAATATGGGTATATAAGATTAAACCTCTTGTAAGCCCATTATTACAACAAAATATAAATTTATTTTAAAGTTTAAATATACTAAATTTAAAAATATGGTAACAAGAACGCTATAAATACAAAGAACTATTACCTTTTTTATAAAATATGCCACAGACTAGAGGGCTTAGAAATATAAAAAAAAACAAACAATGATATTACATCTGATAACCTAATGGCATCATCGACATATAACCAAATTTAAAAAGTTAGAAGACAATTTACAAGAGTTTCGCTCTTTCACAAAACCACACATTTTTTTTACTGTGTTTATACTTTAAAAAGTTTATAAAAGCTAGTGTAAATTATAGAAAATGCCCCAATTATTACATTTAACTATTATTTTAAAATATTATTGTAAAAGAAGGTGTTTATACGGGGTACGCTCAAAAACAATTATTAAAATACAAATTATTAAAAAACTAAGAGATAATGATACGATGTTACATATATTTGGTAATATAGTGATAAGGGCTACTATTTAGTAAAAAAATATACTGGGTGCTTTACAAAAAACATCAAGTTGGCATCGTAACTTTTTAACGCAACCCTGTAAAAAAGTCAAATACTGTTCGTGGATCCTACGTTAAAAAATCAACAAAAAATGTTTTTATGTTATTTTTGCCATTTCTTGTATTAAAGAATGGATATATAGCTTAAAATCAAAAACGACAAATTTTCAATTTTCCCTCGTATCTCTTGAATAAATAATTTTATTAAAATTCGAACCACGCTATTTTTACTTTCTCCAAAATCAAGCCCGTGGCACCTACATCGGTTTTTTAATAGCTACAGTAATAAATGAGATAACCCATAAAAACGACCAATTTTGCCTACCCTGTACAGGGTGTCCCACTTTGGTTGCAACAGCGAGGTATCTCACGTAATATTAAAGATAGAACCTTGCGATTTTTGCGAACCTTAGCTACTTTTTGAGAAACAAAAGAGGTCTTATTGTAAAATATAACAATTGAATAAACTTGTTTTATTTTTAAATTTAGTTAGGTTATGGTATTTAACATGTAATATGTAAACTAAAAGGGATTTACCGTGTAAAAAACAGGTAATAAAATGTAAAGTGCGTGGTGCTTTTAAACATTAAAAAACGATTAAAAATAAAAAAAAGGCGTTTGAAAATACAAAACCCGCTCTGGAACTAAAACCACGAAACAAAAAGGATAGGTATGATTAGTTAAAACTTACCTATGCCAGCAAAGACAGATGAAAAGGAGAAAACAGGTACTTTAAACCGGTAAAAATAATTATGATATAAATATTTTCAAACTTAAATCAGAATTAAATGTTTTATTAGGTCGCTAAAATCAATGAAAAAATGATTTAAAAATCATCATTGTTTTTAGCCGTTGTGGAAAAATGTTATTTTAATATTTGTTCTTGCAATAAATATTTGTATATTTTTTTCGGCAAAAGTCGGTCCATAAAAATAGCTTATGGTATTTAAAAAAAATGTTGTAAAGCAAGCCACAATTAGTTGCTCACAAAATTTGACCCACCTGAGAAAAAAGCCACCGGCCTCCGCGCCTGACTATTTGAGAATTCTTAACTGAATAAATATGTTAAGCTCTAAAATAAACATTGTTTTAACGTATATTTACCCTTTTTATTTTAAAATTCTAATCTTTTTCTATTTTTCTGCCTGATTTCACAGCTTAAAGGCAATAATTTACATAATTTAGTAGAAAGACAAATAGAAAAAGATTTTCTGAAATTCCCTTTAAATCCCGTTTGTTTACTTAGTCTTTTACTCAAAAAGGTCATCGAGATATCGGGAGCGTCGTTAAAACCTTCAAAATAAATATAAATATGAGGCCAACGACTTAACTGCATCGATTTGTTAACTTAAACTAGGTAACAGTTTGTAATGTACGAATCGATTTTATAATATCTTATAGACGTAAAACAAGCATAAAGCATGATATTTAAAATAATTATAGTTATGTTTGTATTTTAGTTGGATAAAACAGGTTCTCCAGTACCGATAAACTTAAAGGGGTCATTTTCCAATTTATACTAACAATATAAAGGGGTAAAGTTTGTCACTTTGTTTGCTTGTTTGTTTGTTGCCGCTAATCATCAAAAAAAACGAAACCGATCATAAAAATTATTTTACAATCAGAAAGCTACACTATTTAGGAGTGTTATAGGCTATATTTTATCATGATAAAAAAAGAATTAGATATTAACGCCCAACAAAATGGGCACGGATTTTCATTTAAAAATCCACTTTGACGTTTAATAAAAAAGTACAAAAGTTAAAACATTTCTAAATAAATTAAAGTACCTTAATTTATATCCTTTGAGGCCATTGCGTAAGTCTTTGTTTAAATTTGGTTGGGAACTAAGAACACTGAGAATCAAAAAAAAAAAAATTGAAGTTTTTTTAAACTACTGGATGTTAAAAAAAGATTTTTTTATAATAGGTTTAATACCAAATTAAATTTAAAAAAAGGTTGGAAGATGTCTCATATGCATAAAAACAAGACTATTTTTGATATACAAGAAAAAAATGACCAGTGTTGTCCAGATATTTTTCTAAGACAATTTTGTTTCTTATTTATTTTAAAACACATTTAATTTTTTTTAATAGGTTTCTTCCAGCAGGCTGTCAGAAATGTTTGCAACCATTTGGATTCTGCGCACGTCAAATTTTTCGTTCCAGCAGTGCCATGTTTGTAACATTATACAATTGTTTGTTGTTCCAGCAGTAGTTTTAAGATGTTTTAAACATGTTGGAAACTGTTTGAAAAGTTTGCAAACTTTTTCAAACATAACTGACAAATTTTTAACATAACCCTTCCTGTATTGACTTGTAAGCAGTATGCACGCCTTGTTTATTTTTCGTTTCAGCAGAAAGCTGTTGCCAACATTTCTGACTTATGTTTGTAACAATTTTAGCGTTTTACGATTGTTGCTAACATGTTTCCAACATTCTGCTGAAACAAACCTAATGTATGGTTTTTATATAAATTAATATAAACCATTTCTTGGCATAGTCATTTCGTATTGGTAATTTCTAATTATATAGTAAAACATACTATTTTTTGTTTTATTTATTCTGCAATTAAATTAAAATTATTTGCCCATGACTGTAAATGGTATATATTTATTTTTGTAAAACCCGTGAATCAAATAAAACAAGTGAAACCTAACAGGAATTTTTAAATTTAGTTTAGGTATATTATATTATTTTTTATTTTAGAAAAATGCAGTAGCGTACCATTTTTTTAGGTATATACTTTAAATCCCTCATGAATGGCATTGGTAAATTTTTACAAAATATTAAAAACAGTTTTTAAAAAAGTAATCTAGCTTTTATTGCTACAATTATTTTGTAAATAAAGTATAGCTTCAATGTCCCAATTTTTTCTTTAACTTTTTGTGTATAAAAACCTTTAATTGTCAAATAGTAGTCATATGGTAGCTTTACATCTAACATTTATTGCATGATATTTATGTCAGACAGAAATGTAAGCGATAAAAAAACTCTCAAATCAAATATACAATTTTGACCATTTACATTAGCTAGAATTGTCTATCTGACATAAATATCATGTAATAAATGTCAGATGTAAACCTACCATTACATGTCATGCAGTCAATTTTTTAGACATCAATAAATTCATTATTTTTTAAAATAATCATACCTAACGTTAAATTTTTAGGGCAAAATATTATATTTTAAAATCGTAAAAAAAAATATACATGATGTTTTATCGGCCATTCTGTTTTTGTGGTAAAGGAATATCACAACCAAGTGGCACAGATATGATAAAAAGATAATAATAAATCTAAGGCGTTTTGTAAAAACCGCATCTTGATAACTTTATTTTCTCTAAACGTATTCACCATCAAATTATAGTCAGACACACTGTATTTTAGTACTGGTAATACCATATCTATATTATTCTTTTACTTAAATATTTAACTTTAGTAATTTTTAATCGTTCTAACATAAAAAAGGTTTGTTTGTTAGGGTTATCATAATTTCCGTCCCTAAATTTTTAAAAGGTAATTTTCGATACACAAGCGTTTTTCCAGACTTTGCTTATATTATACGGCGAGACGGTAAATGACTGGATGCCGGTTAATCCCGGAAAGAACTTTCAAAAGCATAATCTCTGTGGGCGGAAATTGGGGAAGGAAAGAAGACTATGATAATTTATACTAAAAAGTTATCAAAGCCTGGTGCTTCTGTCGACATGTTTTAATATTTTTTTATTATCTTGTTTACGTTAAACTAAAACAGTTTTATAAGTATCCTAATACAGAAAAGGGTTTTTAATTACATGATAATGTGCTTTGCTTAAAAGGTATTTGTCTTGTAACTTTGGACAAGAAAATAAAGGAAAAGTTTATTCAAATATTTTTATTTATACAAAAGTAATTTAAAAAATAATAATAGCATGCTTTAATATAAGTTATGTCATGTATTAAAACGTATTTATAAGTATTTTTTTGGCAACCTAGGGCTGGCGAAATACCTGATTGCAAAAAAAATCTCTTACAGTAAACTATTGGTATACATACTTTTGTTACATATGTATATCATAACGATGTAAGAAAAACAATTCCGGACCAAACTAACCTGCTAGGGGTGAAGGGGGGCGTAGTTTAAAGATTAAAAATGGTTTTTTGCAATTTCCAGCTAAACAGTACATTTCATAAAATAAGGTAAATACAAAACTTGTTGACAATCAAAAAACCCACAACTTCATTATTAATCTTTACCTTCTTCAAAAATTGTTAAATAAAATTTAATATATATTTTTTTAACTATGCAGTTTTTTTTAATTAATAAATATAAAGTCGATAATAAAAAAAAAAACTTACTTAAAAGAAATAGAAATTTTTAAACGCCCATTTGACTTTTTTTATTATCGCTATAGCTTATTTTTTTCTTTTCTTTTTATTAGCTCTCAATAAATACAATAAAAATACGTATTTCAAAAAAAAAAGTTAAAAATTAAAAAACACAAAATATTGACATTTCTCATTATACTCGTACATTGTGTGAATTTCATCGAAAAATTATTTATAGTTTTTTTGTTTTGAGTATTCTAAAAAAATAGGATCATTTTTACTGCTATTTGGTCTAAGTTCAATGTTTTTTAATTCAAGCTTGTTGATTGTGGATATTGGGAAAATACCCAATAATTTAAATAAGCCAGAAGCAAAATTCTGCAACTGCATTTACGGCTAATATTTTTCTCCCATTTTTTAATAATAAATATTTAATCTATAAATCTTAAAGCAGTAATACCACAGAATAAATACAAAAAGAGTAGTTCCATGTTTAATATTTTTAAAACTACGTTTACAAAATAAATATACACAAGGTGTTTGATGATTTTGACAGTGTTGCTTAATTTATCCTCTTTTGTGCCACACTTACATTTTCGCTATTTTAAGAGGGCGGTAAGAGTTGTACTTTCAAAAAATCATTTTTTTTTAATATCTTATTGTTAAACATTTCAAGAATATATTATCAAAATTTTAGGGCGATCTGACCAAAACTCTTGAAGTTCGTGTTTAGTTAGTATCCTGCTAGCTCTGACAGCTACGGGCGTTCGCACTTTTATCGTTATGGCCCATTATGGTGTTCTATATATATATATATTCCTTAAAAATTACAAATTATTTGTCCTAAAATAAAATTATGAATAATAAAAAATTGAAATTCAAATATTATAAAAAGAAAAAAAAGTTAATTATCCCTCCTGGAATCGAACCTGTCGCTAAAGGGTTAACGCTCGTAAGACTTAAGCTATAGGAAAGAACTTGAATACACGATACACGTTTTATATTTAAATATGCTCAAAAAATAAGCCGTCTTTATGTATCCCTTATCTTGTAATTTTTTGTTTCACTTTCAATACACGCATACTCTAATTGGTAATAAATACTTTAGTTTAAGTTCTATAAAACGATCAGTTTTGTTTCTTGCCGCTAAACTAAGGTACTTGGTTTTTCTTTTTCTAAAAGATGTACATACATATTTTCTAACTTATAAAGAGCTTCGACAAAATCTTCGTAGGTGTCAAACGTGTCTTCCAGTTTCATTTTTGGTTGCTGATTAATAATAAATATAATATTAAACAATAAAACAAATAAATATTAAAGATGGGTAAATTTTACCTATTATTCGGCGGTTTTTAATAGTTTTTAGGAGCAAAACCGCCGGACGGCAGCTTTTATCGATAAAATAAATAAGAACCGCCGGTTAAAATAAATTAATTATAATTTTGGGCGGTTTTCATATTTATTTATGAGCAAAAACAGCCAGCGACTGTTTAGCCAGTGCCTTTAATATTTCCGGATAAAAAAAACAGAATATTGTTAAAACTATACCTAATAATTTACAAAACGTTAAATTTGCTCCATCCATACCTAAAAAAATCACAAAAAGATGTTGCTTTTGACGCCGAAACCCTTACCGCTCCCCCCACCCTTAAATGAAATGTTCATTTTATTACAGTTTCAAATCTACTTATAATAAATCTGTAACAATTTAATAAGTGGTACTAGTTTTATAAAAGATATATTTATAGTTGAATACTGGCTGTCACATTATTTACTATTTAGTCTTTATGTACAGGGTGGGCAAAATTGGGCGTTTTTCGAGGCTATTTCAGTGATTACTGAAGTTATTAAAAAACCGATGTAGGTATTATGGGCTCGATTTAAGAGAAACTTTAAATGACGTACTCAAAATTTAAATAAAATTATTTATCTAGGAAATACAAAGGGAAATTGAAAAATTGTGGTTTTTGATTTTACCCTATACATCCTTAAATACAAAAATAAGCCAAAAACCCTTAGACAAATTTTTGTAGAACGTTTTACGTAGAATCTACAGAAAGTATTTGATTTTTATACAGGTTTGCGTTAAAAAGTTACAATGCCAACTTGATGTTTTTTATGGAACACCCTGTATATATTTTTTTAATTAATAGCCCTTGTCACTGCATACAAATATATATAATATCGTTTTAGTATCTCTAGTGGTTTTTAAATATTTCTATTTTAAGAGCTGTTTTTGAGCGTATAAACACCATTTGTTACAATAATATCTTAAAATAATATTTAAATTTAATAATTAAATTATTTTTTAGGATTTATACCAGCCTTAATATACTTTTTAAAGTATAACCACAATAAACAAAAATTAATACCAACATAATAAGTATAATTGATGGTAGATAATTATTTAGGTATATACACGCCAAAAAATAAATTAAAAGTACCAAAAACAACGAAAAAATTTAAACAAGTAGAAAAAGAACTAACATTTTTCGGTGGCAAGTCTGCCGACTCACCGTTGTCAAGATAAGTTGAATAAAATTAATAAAATTAAAAATTAACTATTTTTAGGTTTAAAATTAAAAAAATAAACAAATAATAGTTAATTTTTAAGTTTTTTAATTTTATTCATTCTGCCTAATGTATTTTTCTAAGATCACCTAGGGTTACTAGATTAATTTGCGTCCAATCATGGCCACCTAGATGCAATATTAAATATGGCTTCAAAAAAATCAAGTAGGCTTAAAAACTTTTAAACATATCACATTCTGACTTTAAATTATCTTAAAATATTTAAAATGATGGAAGTCATTTTTGATTGGACCGGAAGTGCCTTTAAAAAAATGCGAAAACTTTCTCCTATTCTATACTATTTACCCATACCACATACCTCTAAAAAGAACTATAATACTTACTAGTTTCTAAAAATGGCAGTTTATGCGAACACCGGCTTCTAGTGACTTTTATTTCGCGATATTGGGAACAGTCACTTACTTCTGTTGGCAACATCGTTCGAGGTCTGCATCCGCAATGTCATTTAACAGATGATCACCAAACATAAACAAACAAGTTCTTATGTGGTTTTTATTATTTTATGGTTTTACTTTGCTTTTCGGCAGTGTTCTGACTTTAAACTAGTTAAATTATAAGATAAATTGTTTTTAAAGTGCTTTAAACAATGGTTTATTAGTAAAACTTTCAAAGTTTACCTGTGTATGAGACCAGACATCATTCATTTGATATTTTTATTTGCTTTAATGCTCCAAGCGACTGATTTGTAAACAATTATTATACATTTTGTATATATATACGCCCATTTCTTAAAATGAAAAAGTAACAATCTAAGTGAAAACTTTGATAAATCCATATCCATAATATAAGATTTTATGGTTTCCGTAAAACTAGTTTGACACAAAAAGTATGGTTATCAGCTTCCTGCAGGAAAGATTGTTTAAGCTGTGCTACTAGAAGAGTTTGTTTCAGATATTTTGAAAGAAATTTGCAGCAAAAACTTAGCTTATCAGTCAAAAAAGGGTCCAAAACTGAAAATAAATTAGAACCAGAATACAACCTTAATTTGCTCAAGTTAAAACAGTTGCCATCAATTAAGGAAAAGGCTGGCTTGGATATAGCCATTCAAAGAAAATATTTATTTTTGAGATATACACATAAAATTGAGTAACCCTTTATGGCTCTTTTTAGTACCTCCGGCATTAGGCTATTGCTCTTGAGCATCAAGATGAATCAAATATCTGAACTTTTAATAGTGCACATCAAAGTAAATTGGGTAAGCTTTATTTACAGCAAATTTTTAATTTTTAAAAATTATTGTATTAAATATTGAGTATACTAATTTACTTAATATTTTAGATTAAATATGGATCCAAGTGAAAAGGCTCTGGAAATTTCACAAATAAAAGAACAAAATTTATAATTAAGTACTGAAGTAGTTATCTACTGCAAGTAAAAAACAGCTGTTAAAAAAGAAATAAAAAAAAGACAGGTTAAAAAATTACAAAATTGAAATATTCGTACCGTATGGTCTGTGGAAATAGTATCTCAGAGTATACCATGTATGCAGCAGGTTATAAAGCATTATGCTTACTTTTAAAAAAGGATACCTGTACCAGATAATTCAACATTAAAACAGAAACATGTCATATGTCCTTAAATAAAACCATATTAAATCATTGTGTTTTTTCCTTTTACCTTTCCATATTTTTTTAGTTTAAATTGATATTTAAAACTTATTCCATTTCATTTACAAGTTAAAAGATAGAAAAAATACCCAATGTAAATTATGTGCAGTCTACACTTCCTATGGGAAGAAAATATTAAAAAATAATCAACTAGTGAGGAATTTTTAATAACCACTTTTGTATTACATTTGCTAAAAGGGAATTTTACAAATAATATTAAGTCTTGAAATCAGTGGGATTATTTATTGTTTTTTGTTTGTGTCTGTTTCGCCTGTCTTTGACCTGGAGCGTCTTTTCACTAAATATCTTTTTGCCTATTTTTCCATTGTCTGAATTCTTCACTTAGGTGACTTCTTATCCCAGTATCTACTTGTTGAGGAAGCTGAAATATCAAAAAGAAAAAGTGCTTAGATATGTCCACATATCGTCGGTGCGTGCCTTAAATCTGATATGTGACATGCTTATCCTGTGACACATATTAGGTATAGCAATCGCACTGACGATATGGACTTTACAATAGGAAAAATGGACCAAAAAACGTAAATGTTTGTGTATGCCAACAGCTTTTGCCTTTTAAAGAAACAAACTTTACGTTAAAATAGTTGTTTTGTTTTGTACAGGGGCTCCAAAACCTACAAAAATGTGAGAATGGACCAAGACAAAACTGGCTTCATTTTTAATTATTCAGCAAAATGTCAAATAAAAAGAGAATTGAATAAGAATCCAATATCTAAAATTTTACATAAAATAAATAATATTATTTTTTTGTATCATTTACCTAGTTCTAATAATCGATATAATTAATGTCGAACTTTGTCAATATATTTAAATAAAAAAATGTAAAATCAGGTAAATTATGTAAAATTGTTGTAAAACATAAATAAAATAAATGATACTAAAAAAATTGTTTATTTGCTTAGAAATTCTAGATTTAGGGTCCTCTTTCAATTCTAAAAACCTTTTTTATTTGACATTTTGCCGAATTATTAAAAATAAAAGCAGTTTTGTCTTGGTACATCACATTTTTATAATTTTGGAGCCTCTGTACAAAATATAACAAATTTTTCCAAAGTGAATCTTGTTTTTTTAAAAAGAAAAAGCAGTTGCCATACTTACACGACTTTCTGTAAAATTTAAATTTTTGGTTCATTTGTCCTATTGTAAAGTCCATCCATGGACATACTGTATAAAACTGGCAACCAGATTTTAAATAGAGACTATTTTAGTCATTATTGTTGTAAATTTTAAAAAACTGTAGGTACCTACAGACTTACATACAGCAATATACCATTTTTTTAATTAAAATCAAAGATTACTAATTTACAAAATGAAAAGAAGAGTAATTATTTCTACTTACCTAAAGTTGTCAAAGGTTGTTCAAAATGATATTTTCTTTTGTCAGATATAACAGTAGGTAGATTTTGGGAGGGCAATGCTGTGAATTTTAGCCTTTTACGGCGTCCACACTGCACAAAATCTTGAGGCAAGAAATGTGCAGAACATACTACATTTCTGCCATATACCTGATCGGGATTTCTTTTAACCGCTATAAGCCATTTCCTCCTTCTATGAGGACTTGTTGGTAGTCTTTAAAAAAAAGATAATTTCTAGGTATTAATAATTTTCATTTGTTGAAGTTTGGGGCGCTGATTACGATTCTGAAGGATTTTTTGTTGTACACGTTTTGTCTTCGAGATATACATACATCTTTAAACTTAAAAACCAAATTTACCCTATTTTCACTATATTTCTCCTTCTTTTTGCAAGCAATTTTTGACATAAAGCTAATTTGGCACTAAATATTTAATTTCCACCTCTTAGAGTCCCATTATTCTTTTTTTCCCTTTTTTCCATAAAAATGTTAAGTTTTACTGAAAGGCTTTGCAAAAATGGTTAAAATAAATAAAAAAAAAATGGGTTTTTAAGAGGTGGAAATCAAATATTAATTGTCAATCTAGAGAAAAACTCAAGAATTGTCTGCAAAAAAATGGGGAATATGCCGAATTTAGGTTAGTTTTCAATTCAAGTGTGATAATTGATATCTCGAAAATAAATTGGACAAAAAATTCTTTTTAATTCGTGAGCAGCGTACACCAAATCTTAATAAAATCGGCGATGCGTCCGGTTTGTAAATAATTACCAAATCTAATAATACCATATTTTTTTTACTTACTGGTGAAACGTAACATCGCATCCTTTGTTGTTAGAAGTATTAAAACAACTTTGCACTAAACAGCGCGTCGGCATTGTTCAATAATTAAATGTTTTTCTGTAAATCACTTTTAATAAATCACAAAATCGGCAAAAATGGAATTAAAATTCCAAGAAACACAAAATATGCCACAATCTGAATGACAGAATTGAGAATAACGAGTGACAAGTGACAATGTTGCCAATAGTAGTAAAAGCTAGATTAAAAAATAAAATTACTAGAAGCCGGTATCTGCACGATCCGCCGTTTTATTTTACAGGCTTTAAATACGGGTAATTTATCTAGTTCTTTTTTGAGGGGTGTGACCCATACTAAGTCTTATTTTGATATGTCTAATACTGTAGGAGTTATGGCGTGTCTAATAAATTCATTGACACTCGGTAGGTATTCAGTTAACCCCAGAAATATACTATCATTAAATATGACACATACTTTTACAAACCACCCCTTATCCCAAATTGAATGCTTTCGCCTTTGTAAAGTAGAAATTTTGTAAAGCTCTCGAAGGAACTTAAAGCCCTCAAATAAATTTATTCTGGAGTCAGTTTTTGACAGTAATTTCTAGGTAAGAAGGGTTGCAGGGTAATTAGGCAACTATGCCAATTTGGTAATATATATGTCTCCCTTTTGCTAGTTTTTGGTGAAATATACTTTGGGCAAAACGGAAAAAAGTCTTCGTAAATAATTTTGTAAAGTAACCTAAATTGCGCCCTTGTGGCGGCTTCGGTTGTATCGGCGAGCGTCGATCTCCGGAGTTAAGCAGTGGAATGCGCGCCCATAATTTGGATGAGTGTCCGGCGACAGCGGTGTTTTGGGCAGCGGCTCACGGTGTTTCTGCTCGGGGAAGCGGACCGAGCAACAACCATCCAAGTTATGGAATGAATGGTGTGTGAATGAGAAGGAGTAGGGGTCAAGGTACAATAAGCCTTCAGGTTGCAGTGCTCCACCTAGGGGGCGGCATTGAAATAAAACAATTGTTTAAATTATTTAAGTATTTATTAAAATTGCTTTTTCCTTGGTGATCATTCAGTTTTTAAAATTTTTGTAACATTTAATTCTATGTCAAATTATTATTATTAAAGTTTATAATAGTATATTGAGGGACGAGTACAAAATGTTTATTATTATTTTATATTCCGTGCCAGTTGCATGCTATACTTTTCTACGACACGACTTTTATGTGGATTTATAGCAATACAAACAATAAATTTAAAGGTCTCAATTTGTGACGAAATATTTGTCAGCCATGACAAACGCGACATTACAGCTTACTGTAAATAATTATCGAATTTGATTGATTTTACTATAAGTTGATTTTGGTACCAATTAGATATTTTTATATTCCTATATACCTAAAAATAGTAACTTGGGTAAAAAAATATTTAGAAAACGAGGTTGTCAAAAACATATACAAATTATCGCATTTATGCATATTTAAAACATCTTATGACGAGTGTGTGTAATGAGCGATATTACCTGTTAAAAATCAAATAATTAATGTATATACTTCTAAACAATCCTAGAAAAATTTAAATATTTAATTATACCTTGGCATTACTAAAAGGTCTTTCATTGTATATGTGGAGAGTTTGTTTAATGTATCCATAAAAATAACATTAATCATATTTTCTTTTTATTTTGTTGGTTTTTAATTCACGGTACACACACATTTATTCACGAATATGAAAAGCAAACTTTTAAAAATTGATAAAGTGTTTTAAATGAAAAGCAAATTAAAGCCAAATAGAAAACGTGTAAAAAACATGAAAAAGTAAAGCAAAATTAAAATTAGGGTTTTTACGCTTTGTGCAATAAAACACAAAAACAATATAATTTAAAGCATGAGAACTAGCTTTATCAACGCAAGATATAGGATTGTGTAGTACTGTTCTTGAATTTGGGTTTAAAACAATAAACAGTAATAATTTTTATTAGCACCAAATTTTCCAGAGTAATCGGTACTTCTTGTGTACTAACGTGATAATCAAAATTACGTATTTGTGGTACCAGCGACAGCTAGAAAATAACAAGTAATTATTAGAACATACCAAGTATCACTTCAAAATTTCTGGTATCAGTGGTAAAACTAATTTGCTAATAATAAAATTCGTAAAATTATCAATATAAATAAAATAAAAATAAAAGTAAAATATTGGTGCTCTTATCTTCCATTTTAATAAATTAGGTATTACTTTTATTTATTTTTAGAAAAAGACTTATTTATAAATCCGTTTCACAAACGTATTTATTTTCTATTTACCAATTTCTTCTATGTATACACGTTTTTTTGCATTTTGGAAAAAAATACTTATTTTTATTGATTAGCTTCTTTGGAATTTTATATAGGGCTTTTAATAAAAGCGATAGTATTTCAAACAGAGATTTTTCGGTTTCTAATCCATATATTTTTGATTTCTAGGTGTTACTATATTTAATATATTATGCAGTTTTATGATGCAGCTTTTGACTCCTCTTGAGCGCAAATAAAAAATAATTTCAAAATGATAGCTCACTTGTGGCTCCTCTTGTCGGTTGGAAGTAATACAAAATATTACCAAAATGATAGCTCACTACTTGTGGCCACTCAATGCGGCGGATAACCTGCGCAGAGTACCGATGATGGAAATGGTGAATAAACGTTGAGTGGCCACAACTCAGCTAACATTTTGGTAATATTTTTTATTACTTTCAACCGATCAAGAGGAGTCAAACGCTGCATCATGAAACTGCATTTTATACTTAATATACAGTGTGTCTACGTAAGTTGACGTCATATGGAAAACTTTTTATTATTGATTTTACGAAAAAAATATTTCCTTATAAAGAGTTTTGCATGGTCCAAAACCTAAAAGCAACCATCAGATATCAGATTGTATCAGTTATCTACGAGGTTTGGCTAAAAATGTAATTTTTCCTTAAGAGTACCTGTATTTTCGCTAATATCAAAAATTATTATAAAGAAAGATGGTAAGAATTAAAAATTACTTTTAAATATAAAATTTTATTTTTTAACAATAAGAAAAAAATATTTTTTTTCCGCGATAATGGTGAAAATTTAGGTTTGTTCATTAGTGCACTACATTTTATAATTATAAGCGTCATAGGACAGTTTCAAATAACCTTTTAAAATTTATTGTTATTAAAACAAGAAGAATGTACAATGCACTAATGTAAAAACTTAAATTTTCTTGTTTTCCGCAAAAAAATGGAAATAAACAAAATTGCATTTATAGAAGTAATTTTTAAGTGTAAATATCTTTTCTTTTTAACAATTTGCGATATTAGCAAAAATATAGAAACCTTACTCTCAAGCAAAAATTAAATTTTTGGCCAAGCCTTGTAGATGACTGACACAAGTTGATTTTGACGATTGTATTTTAAATTTTGAATAATGCAAAAGAAGAATAACCTTTTTTCGTAAAATTAAAAATAAAAAGATTTCCATATGACGCCAATTTACGTAGACACAGTGTAGTAACACCTAGAATTTAAAACTATATGGGTTAGAAATGGAGAAAATCTATTTGAAATAATATCGCCCTTAATGAGAAAGACCCTATATTAGACAAAACAAAAATATATATTTTGTAAAAGTGCTATAATACTTTATTTATTTTTATGTTACCTAGCTGAAAAATATGTATCTAATTTATGATACATTGCTTGAATTCAAGTAACACATATTTTTTTTAAATTGCATATTTATGTTTTCTAAAGTTTAAACATTAAAATGTCTTTTTAAAACCACTTTTAATAAAATATTAACAAAAGGACTACATAACCACGAAGAGGCGTAATTTATATTCAGCTTTTGGAAATTCCGTCGAGAATTATATAATGGAAAGATTCGTAGCCGACTTGCTGGCGTCACTTTGTTATGAACCGTCCCGAGTGCCAAAATCTGAAAGCTGGGATTCCAACGAATAAAAAATAAAAAAGTTATGTGGGAATATTAATAAAATTGTTAATGTGTTTGTTAAGAAGGCTGATTTTGAAATTTTTAAATAGTTGAGTTGCCGTCTGCCTTAAACACGTAAAAACATGTATTTTAACTGTAGACTAATTATATTTTAAAACACGATAAATATTAAAACTTAAAAAAACACACAATGCATTCCAATTAAAACAAACTGCTTTTTATAATTTCTTTATATGTGCTTTATTAGAAAAAGTCTCGAAACACATTAATTTTTATTTTTAAGTGTTACCCCCTCACCTCCAACACAAACGACAAAATTTTTAAGTTAGAAAGGAAGTCAAGTTTTACCTCATTTTAATGGGTTTTAAATTCTCGCTTTGTAAGCTTTTAGTTTTTTTTTAAATCGATTTAGTAGTTTTTGAGAAAATTTACGCCGACTGGACCTTAAATTTTTTTAAATACCAAATATTTTAATGTGCCTTTTAACATGTTAAGCCATTTCTATACATTACAATACAATTATTGTATTGTATTTATAAAAAAGTATTTATTTTTTGTAAAATAAATATGATTATTATTCAGTGACCAAAAAAGTTTGCAACATACGGGAATTTTTTTCTTGCGATAACCTCTGCATGTCCGATAATCCTATTTAAAGGGTAAAAAGTTCTTAAAATTCAACTTTAACTATAAATGCAAGGTTTAAAACATGTAAAAAAACGAAATATACACCATATTCTATATATATATATATATATATATATATATATATATATATATATATATATATATATATATATATATATATATATATATATATATATATATATATATATATATATATATAAATATATATATATATATATTTTCATTTAATAAAAATGTATTATATTTTTTTACCAAACTAGATTTATTTAACTTAATTTTAATATCAAAGGCAGAATAAAACATTGTTTTAAACATTTGAACAAATAATAATACAAGGCTGAGATACCCGGTGTTGCAATGGTTGATTCCTAAAAATATTCTCATCTTATCAAACAAGAAACGTTAAAATATTTATATTATGTTTAACTTATAGCTGACAACTTATTCTCAAATTTATACATTTAATTAAAAATAACCATTACATTTATTAATATATTTTATTGTTATGTACATCAAATATTTTATTAGCTTAGCAAGTAAAATAAACAATTGAAGAGTTGAAATATCAAAGGTGCTAAGTGCCAAAAACAAGAAGCAGAGTTATTTTGAAGAAACTGTATTATTTTCACATTTTAAAAGCTACGGGTCAACAAAATCTAAACACAAGATGTATTCTGACGCCAGTTAAGATTACCTACAGGCACTTGGCTCTTTCTCAAGTTATTCTTCTTGGCACATAGCACCTTTCTTTGGTATAAACTCATTAAAAAAAGAAAGACACTTAGCCCCTTTGATTTTTAACGCCTCAATTACGCTTTTTTAGTTTTATATTTTAAACGTTTCAAAAAATTAAGATAATCTTTACTAAAAGTAATGAGCAAATTACCCAAACAAAAATACTAAAAAAAAATAAAATTAAAATTGATGCTTTAGTAGGCTTTTGAGATAAATAAGAAGCAACTATTTTAAATTTATGTACGATATTTGAAAACTTACAAGTTAAAGTTTAGATAAATAAAGCCAAATGATTTAAAAAATATTCTAAAAATGGCGATTTTACTACGAGTTTAAAACTGTTTATATGACGTTACAGTTAATTTTTAAGCACTGTTTGCCCTTTAACTTTTTCCGAAATTTTGTGACATCACTTTCCGTAATTTCATTTCAGTATTTTTTTTAATTTTCTTATACCGCTGTTCACATACTACATTAGGGTGAGGTAAAAAATATTACCTATCGAATTTATGTGTTAAAATAAACTTGTTTACTGAGAAAAAAATGACCCCGCATAAGAGAATTTTTAGCTCGATTGTAAAAAGTGCCGGAGGGAATTTAAAGTTTGCCATTAACACGTAAAAATATTTTTTTAATAAAAGCACCATATTTTCTGAACCGTTTAAAATAATAATAAAAATATATATATACCACAAATTCTTGTAAAGCATAAATGTTTCTAAAAAATCTATCTAAGGTTTATTTTTTAATTCAAAAATATATATAACATATTTAAAAGCAAATTTTATAGTTGAAAAAAAGCGATTTTTGAAAAGAGGTGTCTCACAATTTTGAAAAATCTTTAAGGGCAAAACGTGCTCGGAATTTAATTATAACGCCATATGAAAAGTCTAAAACGTTTTTTTTTAAATATTTTTAATAAAGTAAAAATATATCATTTTATAACCCAACATGGCTTTATTTACTCAACCCTTAACTCCTAACTTAAGAAAAGCTTTTTAATTTTGTTTATAAAGTCAGTAAATTTATTAATCTAAATTAGGTTTAAAAATTATAGTATATACTTTTAATAAAAAATTATTAATATTTTTTTATCTTTGGACAACCACGAAGGCTTAAAGCCTAAATTAACTAACGTACCGTGGGTGTCTTAAGCGAGGTAAGAGGGAGTTTGTTGACTCGGGACTTAAATACTTGAAGATTTGGGGGGAGGAAAGACCTCCGCGGGCAGCAGGTTCCACAATCTAGAAACTCTAGGGATAAAAGAACGAACAAAGTGAGAAGTTCGGGGCCTGTCTAGTTGGACCGTATAGGGATGAATACGCGCGGAACCACGAGTTTCTCTTTTGGGAACCGTGAGTGGAGGAACTATACTGGATAATTCTTTAGAGCAGAAGCCATGAAAGTACCTATAAAAAAGCGATAAATCCCCACAGCCCGACGATGTGCAAAAGAGGGAAGCCTTTCTGTAAGTGAAGGATCATTAATGAGACGAATAGCTCTTCTTTGAATAGAATCAAGTATGCTTAGGGTTGTGGGGGACACCATGCCCCAGATATGGGAACAATATTCCAAGGGAGGTCGGATTTGGGACACATATAAAGTGTATAAATTAGAAGCGGAAAAATACTTTTTGACTCGAAAGAGAAATCCAAGCTTTTTTGAAGTTGCGTGGCTATAGATAAAATGTGTTTATGCCAGTTAAGGTTACTTTCAAATGTGACGCCCATAAGATTGAAGGTGTCTTTAGTCTGTAAAACTTGGCCGCTCATATAATAAGTAGAGGATGAGTATTTGATGACTCTTTTCGCGACAAAAAACATGATTGTGTTTTGGTTTTGGAAGCATAAAAATGGACGAGATTTTTGGCGCCCCAAAAATGTGAAGAAGAAACAATGTTGGTGCCAGAACTGAGCCCTGAGGGACTCCAGCATTTACTTGGTGAAAGCTTGAAGAATGGCCGTCTACAATAGCTGATATACGTCGATCAGATAGATAACTAGAGAGCCACGTACAGAGTTTAGTTGAAAGACCATAGGAGGGAAGTTTATTAAGAAGTGCGGCATGCCAGACCTGGTCAAAAGCTTTGGATATATCAAGAGCAACGATCTGGGACTCACCTAGAAACTTAAGAGACTTATTCCAACAGTGTGATACGAAGGAAAGAAGATCTGCTGTAGATCTTTTGTGGCGAAATCCATACAATTTTTTTCTGTTATTTTTTAAATGGAAAACTTTTATTGGTTACCGACACCTTTTAAAGTTGAGCTAAAAATCCTTCCTTGCAGGGATATTTTTTCTGGTTACATAGGTTCATTGTAACACATAAATTCGATTAGAATACAATTAGAAGTTTTGGCTGTTATTTCTTTGTGGTTTTATACCCATTTACATACAGCTGGTTTTATTCATTTTTTTTAAAGAGCTAAAATAGTGTATTTACCTTTGCAGGATGTTAAAAAATCACCTCAATCAATTTTTTTTTCCTAATGCCACACGTTATAATCAATATTTAGGTTAGTTCTGGTTATATGTCATGCCAAAGTTATCAGAAAAAAATTGAAACTCTTAACAAAAAAAATCCATGTAGCAAACATTTATTTTTAACAATAAAAATTTGATACCAGAATATTACAACAACCTCTTTATAGTGTTGATGCCTAAAAACTTTTAAATATGTTACTCTAAATAAAGGGACAACTTATGACATATATCTGTTAAGTACCAATTCTTGGGACAGGTGACTGTCTAATATTATTAAAAAGTCCACAATTTTAAAAACAGCAACCCAAAAAAACCCAAAAATACTAAAGATGATACGACAAATTACCTAACATTACTATTTAATATTATTAAGCATTATTTAAGTAGATAAATTTACGCTTAAACAACCCTATTTTACCCTAACGTAAAGGGTACGTTTTTGACAAGATCTAAAGCTCATTTATCCCAGTTGATCTCCGAAAGACTTGGGGAAACATAATTTCAGATTTTTTATCCCTTTAAGAAATATGGGACGATATCTTCATGGCTTTATCGTGTTGGGGAGATATATTTAACTTTTTTAAAATATGGACTTACCTTGTTCCACATTAATAATTTGATTTAAATGGTTACAGTCGTTGTTATTTTAAAAATTTTATTTTTGAAATATAATATTTACCCATTTTTTTCTTGATAAGTTTTTTTAACAGATCTGTATTCAAAAAAAGTGATAGGGGAAGTTTAAGAAAAGCACTGCATAAAGAGGGAATTAATTTTGAAAAACATGTAAAAAATATAGCTTATATAAACCTACATATAGTTTGTTTATTATCGGTTTAAAAATATAACATGCAGTGAAAATGTAAGGCTATTGAAACACGGATATTTAAAAAAATTAATCGATATAAACAGAATAAAAATGTTAACTTGTAGAATATAAGTATTTGTTTTAAAAACTTCATTTTAGTCATAAATAATACCAAAAGTTAACTTAAATTCAAACCAGGCTTAATAGTTTATTAAGTACAATTAGAAGTATTGGCTGTTATTCCTTGGTGGTTTTTATATCCATTTACGTGCAGCTGGTTTTATTCTTTTTTTAAGAGCAGAAAAAGTGTATTAACCTTTGCAGGATGTTAAAAAATCACCGCAATCCATAGTTTTACGCTTGAATTGTTTTTTTTTTTAAATCTGATGTCTTTTATTTTTTAAAAACATCCTTTTTATATTTGAAATGGTTGGTTGCTATTTTAAAGCCAATATCAGGACACCTTGATTTCTGGTAGGGGGGTCAGTCGATTTCTTTGGGCGGTTTGGTCCATATCGTATATCGGGACTTTTGCTATGAACGGGACATAAGACCTAATAACGGTGATATTCCCGATATATCGGGATGGATGGCAACCCTGGAAATGGTTAAAGAAACATGTATTAATCTTATTATGTCTTAATAATATCGTTATTAACAACATATATACTAAAATAATTTAACTGTACTACTATAAAGTATAATTAAATGTTTACCCCAAATCACGTACTTCCAGTTTTTGTTTTTTGCTTAAACCGAAGAGCAACACTTTTTTAAAATATTAAACCTTTGTTTTACTTATGCAAAAATATCTCTTTTGGATGTTTGTAGGTAAAACGAACTCAAAGTTTAAAAGTTTTAAAGTAAACGCTAAAAGAAAAAATGTAAAGATAAAACTAGTTATAAAAGTATTAAAATTAAAAAAGAAAACTGCAAAGATTTTTGAACCCACCTTTTATTTCTTGTACAATTAGCGGTTGCTGAGGTATTAATGGTTAAAAAAAGGTCCTTTTTTATTTATGGTTCAATATCTCAGCGATAGGTGGTCGTATTAAATTTATTAAAGCATTATACGTTGCCTTACACAGGTCTGTTCGCGACTTTATAGTACGAGAGCTAATAAACCCCTTGAGTAACGTTAGACCTGTAAGGCTGAAAATTTGTATAGTGATGAGTCATAGCGTGCTAAGTACGAAAATCATCACCTAGCAAGCATCAGCCGTGCACATCATCACCCTCAATATTTTTGAAAGTTTTAAAAAAATAATAAAAACAAAAAAACTTGGAGCTCTAAGCTTAAAATTTTTCTAGGATTTAGTTCATTCATAGTAAGGTTTGAAAAAAATTGACAGGCGTTTTTGATGACCACACAGACGAACCGAAAGGTTTGGCTGATTTGGATGGCCATATTTCCAAAACTAATAAAATTAGATGTACTTAATGTGGTGTTTTCTTAAATCTTTTTAAAGATATTTTTAACGGTTATATTGGTAATAGTATACAGGGTGAAAAAAAAGTTGTGTGTATATTATATTACCATTAAAAAGATCTTCATTAAGAAAATACAACATTTAATATGTTTATCTCTAAATAGTTTTGAAAATATGGCCATCCAAATCAGCCACATCCTTCAGTTTGCCTGGCAGGTACTTGTGCTCATTGAAAACGCCTGTCATTTTTTTAACCTTACTATAAATGAACTAAATCCTAGAAAATTTAAAGCTCACTCCAAGTTTTTTTTTTATTTTTTTAACTTTTAAAAATATACATGGTAATGATGTACACGGCTGATGCCTGACAGGTGATGATTTTTGTACTAAGCATGCTATGACTCATCCCTATACAAATTTCTAGCCTTACAGGTATAACATTACCCAAAAGGTTCACTAGCTCTGGAACTATTATGAATTCTTTATTTCATTTAATTTTCTTACCGCTTACTTTAATTTATTTAAAACTTCTTTTGTGTCATTTTTTAATTTTTTGTCTGTTTATTAATGTCACTTACGATTTTACTTATTCTAATGCTTCTTCGTATCAAAATAGAAGTCCGGTATTAGTAAGTTTGTTAGTCAAAATACGAAATTGTCTTAACTGGCAAAATATTTGTATTTTTTAATGCTTTAATTGCAAAATGGCTGTTTATTTTATTACCACTGAAAAGATCCTTTAACAAATGCCACATGTAATATATTTAACACTTACTAATAAACATATATTTAAAAGAGCTTAAAAAACACCATATAATATGTCTTACTGTCTTGTTTTGCAAATATGACGATTTAAAAAAAAGGTGGATATTAGATCTATTATATCTAGAGTATTAAGTTTACTGCTAACAGTTTAGAGCTGTAGACATAAAAAAATTAGATACCTATATTTTAAATACCAATAGACGTAGACATATTAAATGATCATCAAAATTTTCCTAAAATTCTGGTGATTGTTTTAATAGTGATATAATATGCAAAAGGATTCATTAAAAAATTTCTATTTTATAAGGAAGCTCATAATGGTCATATTTCCAATTTTTTAAAAAACTGAATATAATAAATGTGATATTTTTGTAAGGTCTTAAGTACATATATTGAAAATGTTTCAACAATTCATGAAAAAATTTGGATTTTGGTAATTTATCGACATAAGGCAACTTTGATATTTTAAATGAATCATCCTGTATATTTTTAAATTCTTATAATAAAATATTTCCGTTTAAAAAAAATATATATAATTTTAGAAATATTTAAAAATGTTAAAAGTGTTTTTATAATAAGACAACGTTGTTCTATATCGAAAAATAACCAAATATTGTATTTGTCACGAATTCTTTAAAAATCCTAAATATATTAAAGTCTCTTATGATACAGAGATCGCTTAAAAATTTAACCTTTTTACAAATGTTTAAGATAAAAAATAAAAGTTTGGTATGGAGTTTTTGAAGCATCCCATTTAATTCTTTATAAATTAAAAATGGTCTAGTACACAAATGTTATATGTGCATTTTTCGGAAAAATTAGGTTATGTTATAAACATATAACTTTATAAAAAGAACTTTTCAATGCACACATTCTTAAAGTTTAAAGTTTACATAACATAAGTATTCATTTTTGCACTTCCAACATTTGTGAACTAGACCATCGCTATAATGATAAGAATAAAAAAATATTTTCTTTAAATTTTTATTACCATTAAAAATATGTAAACCAAATCTTTTATACTTCTTTCAAGTAAAGCTAATATTTCATCAAGGTTAGTTTATATTTATTTTATAAGGTTGCGACATATTCTCAACTTTTAGGCGGTTTGAGGTCGGGGACGCAAGGAAGGGCACACCACGGAGAAAAGTTGGCAAGATTGGGTAAAATCAAAGCAGATGATCAATCCAGTGGCGTCTAGAATTTGCGCATTTCATTTTGCATTGTTTTGGAAGTGATATTTGTTGCAAGATGTAATTCTAAATGCTTTTTATTTAAAATAAAAGAATTTACAACTTTATAATAATTAAAAACTGTTGTGTAAACGGTTGTTCTACTAATACAATAAACTGTATATCTCCGGCACTGAACAACATGGCCGAAAAATGGGAGATATGACGTCATAACACGTCAAAGCAATATGGCCGAATGTCGCGACCCTATATAGACCGACTTTAATAATTCATAAACTTTAATAAACAGTTAATTATATTGGCTTGTTCTTTATTACCATTTTTTTAAAGAAATAAGAAACGAAGAGTGGAAATGCCAATCTAAGTGCTAAAATATTAATTTTTGTCTTTTGTCCAATAATATTTTCTAATACAGCAGACCAAATATTTCACTTGAAAATTACAGTGTCAAGTTCACCCTAGCGATTGCACTTAAAGTCAAAAATCCCCTTTTCTACTGGTGGGATTTAGTGATATTTTTCCACCCCCTCCCAACCTCTAATCTCACGTGAGATTTATCGGAATGCAAAAGGCATCATTTGTCAAACCAAAATTAATTTTGTAGGCAAATTAATTTTGAAATGAACAAAAAAGGTCCTCTACTCAAAAGGTAACACTGCATCATATTTTCCTGAGGGGGGCTGCCACGAAATTCGTTAACTTTTTCTTGTTTTTAGCTGGTGAAAAATTACGTGATATTTGCACAGACCCGTCCTCCCTGCTCCCTGCACTCATGGTAAGATTTGGTGAAAATAATCTCGACCCCTCCCCTCCTAATCTTCCCCCTCTAAATGTCTCGCGTAATTTATGGACGCCCCCTGTAAAAATATACATAATGTAAAATGTCAATGGTTTCTTTTTACTGTTTTTATAATATTTTTAGGCATAACTTTTCCTCATATTACAGTTTTTCTACTTAAATACTTTTTAAAAAGTTGCTTTTATTTCTTTAGGTTCTACCAAAAACTTTTAAGTCTTTCTATGGATACCTAAATGCGATATTTTATATAAAATGCAGGTTAAACATGGTAAAAACTTGCTTGAACACACAGAGTTATAAAAGTTTTAGTTTCCTGCAAGCTGACTCTTTCAATTAGGTACATCTACATCGTATATTAAAAATATCAAAGTTTAATATTACAAAAATATAGATAGTTTTTGTAGTACACCTATATCAATTTTAAATTATTAAAAAAGAAAAGGTTTGCAGTTTTTTGTGGCAACGCTTTATTGGTATTTACATTATTTAAAACAAATAAGAGATTTTTGATTTTACAGGGTATTTCCAAAGTTAAATGATTAATTGTAACAGCTTATAGAACTCAATTTACCAATTATTGATAAAAAGAACACGGATGTGGTTTACAATGGCACAAATGAATGAAAAATATACATACATTTTAAAAAGAAGTAATGTTTTGTTTAAATTTGTACCAGTAAAAAAATATGATTTACAAAATGAAAATAGACATTTTTTATACAAGGTTTGCAAGGTCCCTAAAAACATTTTTGGAAAGTAAAAAGGCTATATCTTTTTTTTATAAAGCAAAAAATTGATTAGAAACTAATAATTTTAATTTTAATAATAAAATAACATTTAACCCTTCTAATTCACAACAAATATTTAATTTTTATTTTACTAGTTAAACACCTTTTTTCTATCCATACTGCCCTGTATTTACAGGGTAGGGCATATCTGTTATAAAGTTTATTTTCAAGTTAATCAACTTTTAAATTTTCACATGTTATGTTTTTAATTATGTAGGTTTTATTAAATTCTTTAAGTAAAAAATACGGACTTTAAATTACAGATATAAAAACAAAGTCATGGTTTATTGCTTAAACGGTAGAAGTCAGATGCAGATTATGCCCTTCTCAATTAACACGACCGCATTCTCAAACAATTTTTAAAGTGTAAACAAATGTGATTAAAGCGCCTTTAAATTTTACATTAAGATATTTAAGGTAACCTGTCGAGTGCAAAAATGTTTGTGGTGCCCACCTATATTTTTTACATTTAAAGTTAGAAACATGAAATTTGGTATATGTTTATTTGACATAATTTTGGATACATTGGTCTAATTACTTGATTTCCAATACTTCCGGTTTGATCGGAAATGACTGCTTCTTTCAAATTTTAAATGGCACCACCGGTATATGTTATCTTATTTCGACAGAATATGACATTTTGAATACAATGACACCTCACATGTCATTTTTTGACGGTTCTGCTGTCAAAAATTTATTTTTTAAATTTTAATCCAGAGTGCCATGATAAACTTTATTCCAATAAAATTTCCTTAAATTTTGCTTAAACATTAGAAATAGATAAAAATCATGTGTTAAAAGTATTTGGTGAACTCCCCGAAAAAAAACACAATTTCTTCCTTGCAAATAATTTTTTGGAAGCAAAAATTATTATCAAAAATGCCCTATCAAAAAAATTATGTTTTATTCCATCTGCCCTCTTGTAAACCAAATGCGTAAATGGATTGTATATGAGTTGCCAAATTAGGTAGTTATAATATAAAAACAGAAGTTTTAAATAGTTATTTATTATACAAGGAAAAAAGCTCTAGATTCTAGCTCAAGGTTGTGTTGTCTCCCAACGCGAAGCAAATAGATACAAAAAACCGGAGCTTAAGTCTAAAATTTTTACCTTGTATAATACACTTTTTTTGTGATGGAAAGAACGACGGCTTAATGTTTAAAAATGTGATAATAAAATATAATAAAGAATAAGAAAATTAATCATGTAAAATTTAAAGATTTACACTGGTAGGTTTGCTGTATTTCAAAAGATAATTAAAACTTAATATCAAAAAACCCTTAAGAAATTATTAATTTCTGTCGATGTAATTTTGTGATTTGACGGAATTAAATTATAAATTTGGAATTATAAGTAATTGTTTAGAAGTTATTTTAAATATTGCCAGTAATGCAATAACAAAACATAAACAAGCTCTATTAGTCCTAATCCAAAATGTTTACATGCCGGCAATCAAGTCGTGCGTACGGAGTTCAAGCCCACTGACGAGCCTTAACAAATCCCTTTGATGTGTGTCGAAAATACCGCTCCCTACGCGGACCCTGGCCAGCGCCAACGTTGGCTTTGCTTTGCCATATGTTTTGCATAAACACGATGCGCCAACGTTGGAACGAGGCGTAATTAGCCAAGCCTTGGCTTGTCGTCTGTAGCTGGCTATAGAAAAAACACCCACACAATGGTGGCTTTAAAGCGCATCCAGGAAACTTGGATAAATGCTGCACAGAACAGTCATTATGGGAGGCCTACGTCCAGGATTGGACTAATGTGTAGCTGTTTAATAATGACGATGATCATAATTATGTTTAATAAAATTGGCAATATATAGTTGTGAAAACTTTAAAATAGTAGGTAAACTTATTAATAACTTTATGGGTAAGGGGTGGCACCAAAATGCAGTCGCGGTAAGTTGTTAAAACGTCAATTTTTATTTAAATAATCGTTGGTATTTCTTAATTTTAAAAACTTTTATTTCAACAATTTTTGATCGGTACAGAGTTTAGGATGTAAATAAACTTCCTGCAGAAAAGTTTTATAGAATATTATTATATATTGGGTTTCTTATTTTAAAAAAGTTGACCTTTTTATTTTTCTTAAGTTTTTGATGTTCTTTTGTTTCTTTTGTCATGCTCAACAGTCAAGTCTCTAAGTGACAGCAATATATCTGAAATGGGCAGGTTTAACCAACAGTTAAGTTCATCTGATTCTAAGCTGAACTAGCAATTGTAAAAATTGGTATATAATTGTTTAAAATATTTATTTAGTTTGACGTACCCACCTAAAAACCATCAAATAATTTTTACTGAAAAAGTGCTTACCTGAAACAAAAAAAAAATTATATTAATATTAGGAAGAAAGAAATATATCCTAATAAGCACATATAAAAAAAAACAGGATATCTAACACAACCTTAAACACAGTTTTTGAGGCATCATTGAAAAATGTGCTTATTAAGCATACAGTGTGTCCCAGAATAGGTGTTACAAGGCGACAAATAAACCAACATTTTTTGAATTGTGAATCAACATTTTGGAAAAAGTAGTCGCATGGGGCAAAACTAAGAAATTTAAAAGTCTACTTCGATTGGTAATGGTCGAGTTGTAACTTAAAATATAAAAAATAGCCAAAGGTAAAGTACTTTTATTTAAAAAATAAAACAAAATTTAATAAGCAAATGTTGTGGAAAATTAAATTTTATGTCATTTAAAGTTATAGAATTAAAGAAGAAAAAAGTTTTTTTACGTTATAAATTAGCACTTAAATACTGGACACAACATAGCAAATTTTATAAATAACTCTAAAAAAATAATAATTTAATTTTTCTTTTATTAACTTTGCCCTAGGGTATAATGTATAACATTTGTATAATACCAATCAAAGTAAAATTTTGGATTTATTTGTTTTGGACCATGCGTACAGTTTTTTCACAATGCCAATTTAGAACTAAAAAAAATTGTTTTATTTGTTTTTTGTATCACCTATTCTGGGACGCAATGTATAAACAAAATATAAAGGTCAAAAAAGGAACAGTTACATTAAATACACCCCAATCTACACAAGATATCTATTGAAATATATACTGAAAATATGGGTTTAAGTTTCCCCACTAATATTATATGTTCTTAGTTTTTGCTATAAAACTTTAAATATTAGTTTTTCCCTCGTTTTTTGAATTTTATTTTAAAAGTTTAAATTGCGTTGTACTTTATAAATGATATCACGTATTCAAATATAATATATGGAATTCGACGAAAATCCAGCAACCTATTCTCTGAGAGAGAATTAAAAATATAAATATACCGGGTGTCCAGTAGCGTAAGGGTTAAAGTTTAAAGGGTGATATAATAAAAAATTAGGAAAAAACTTTATTGGATGGTATTTATTTGGGTACACGCCAAAATAAAATTAAAAGTAATAAAAAACCAAAAAAAATTAAACAAGTAAAAAGATAATTAATAATCGACGGTGGCAAATCTGCCACCGTTGTCAAGACAAATGGAATAAAAATAATAAAAATAAAACTTACTATTATTTAGGTTTTAATATTCAAAATTTTTATGTTTTTCTAGGATATTCTGAAAACTTTGACATTAAATGTCAAAACATGTTTGTTTGGTTATAGTGTCATAGTGACATAGATAACTGGTTGCTGGTGTATTGATTGTTTATTTTACAAAAAAGGTGAATAGTTAGTTAATTTTTAGTCTTCCTGAAGATACTTCAGTATCAAGCAAAGGCAACCAAGTGTTATTTAAATTAACTGAAATTGATGCTAGACAATTATCTTTATTTAATAATATATACGCACTTTCTTTGATTTTGCGTTTTTAGAACAAGTTTCCTTTGCTAAAATGCTCGAAGCATCCCAGTTTATTCTATGATTGTTATCAAATGCGTGTTGGCAGATTTTTGATTTATGAAATTCTGTGTTTTTAATGCATGATCTGTGTTCTTTTATGCGTTTGGCTAATGGTCTACAAGTTTCACCTATATAAAACTTATTGCATTCGCAAGGTATTTTATAAATAAATGATATTTTTTGTATTTTCATTTAAGTTGTATGGTTTTGTTTTTGTTAATTGAGATCTTTATATAAACATGTTTTGTCCAAACTTCTTAATTTTTAAACTACGGGGTGTTTTTTTATATATTTTTTTATAATAACTTTTGTAATAATTTAGTTATATTTTTTTAAAGTTTGGGGGACGCCTCCTATAAAAGACATTTATAAAATGGTACGCCACTGCATTGTTCTGAAATATTAGTTTTTTTTTATTCTCACTTACTTTAAAACAAACTTTTTTTATTTGATGCACGGTTTTTCTGTAAATAAATAAAAACAGATTTTCAGCGCGGTCCCTATTAAATTATAAAAAAATAATGGGAGTCCAAAAGTTCGTAAGCGGCAGACCTTCGTTATTTTGTAAAAGCTGAAAGTTTGTAAGGGCATGTTTTCAACATAGGTAACTGCAATGGTAGTCTATAAAGTCTGACTTATATTGGCTTTGGCAGGTTCAAAAAACCAAAGGTTAATGAATTGAAACTTAACTTTCGTCATTATGTAAAAGCTAAATTAGGTACGTTACTTGGGTACCCATTAGAAGATATTGTCCCAGTCGCTAGACAGTTCTAAAAGTTTTCACCCTTTGACAACCAAATAAAGTAGGTATATAATTTTTTTAACGTTACAATGAAAAATATTATAATAAAAATATGTAGTGTGTCCACGGATGATCACTTTATTAAAATTTTTGCTTTGTCTTAAATGCTAAAAACTCGATAATAAAAATTGCCCCATGATATACATGATGGTTCAAAATCACAAAAATAATAAAAATATTATTAAAAACTTTAATATCTGTTTTTTATCGCTTTTTTACTTATACCCCAGTCATCTTAGTTAAATTAAAGGGTCAATCTTGGAATCTTACGGAATAAGCTGAATACCTATACATAGCTTTATTATGGTACAAAAAATACTCTCCCAAAATCCCATATAATTTCGTGTAGGAAATTTAAAATCTGACAGATCAAATGTCAAAAAAAACGTTTTTTGCGAATATCTCGTTTCCTTTACCTCTAATTGCATTTATATATAATATAATAGTTTTAGAGCACAAAATTCTCTACAAATTTGACTTGGGACATTTTTTTGTACGATAAACGAATCCGGAGATAGAGGGCGCAGAGTGTAAAGCGCCTTCTGAACATACCTTAGCACGCAGTTAATCGTGATTCTTAAGTGGTAATCTTTCGAGATTATGATCAGCTTGGCTTTCCTTAGTTCGTTTACTTGCAAGTGATCATGATCATTTGATTGGTACAAAAATTACTCTCCCAGACACCCCATATGATATCGTGTCAGGAACTCAAAATATGACAGGTCAATTGAAAAAAAAATCGTTTTTGCGAATATCGTTTCCTTTACCTCTAATCACATTTATATTAATTTTAAAAGTTGTAGGTCACAAAATTCTTTCTAAATTTGGTTCTAATCATTTTTTGTCCGGTCAATGAATACGATGATAAAGGGCGCAGACTGTAAAACACTTAACTGTACATAACTTAGCACGCAAGTAAGTTTTAGTCTAACTAAATTTAACTAATCATCATCTGCTTCTTTTTCTGATGGGCCAAGAACTTTAAAATCATTTTCTTCATCATCACAGCCGTCATTATCATCGACACAAACAGATACATCTTCGAAATTTTTATGGTCATATTTATTTCATTCACATCTTAGGGATCCGATTATGTATATTAGATTGACATATTTATGACATATTAGACTAATGTGTTATTTTTTTCGAGAGGGAAATGAAACTAATATCATGTTTTTTAAAACTTATAGGGCATACTTCGTTCTGAATGTTTATTAATATTTCAAATGGCTCTGGGAGGTACTTAAATTACAATTCAAACCACCCATCTAATCAAAAACATAGCGTCATAAAGGGCCTAGCTGACAGGGCAATTCAGTTTACATCACCTGAATACAGACAATAAACATTAAATAAAGTAAGAGACATTTTAAAAAACAATAATTTTCCATTACCACTAATTAATAAAATTATTAAACAAAGAATTCAAAAATTTTATAATAAAGAGGCCTTCACTACCAAAAATGACAACTTAGAAAATAAAAAATATATCGCCATGCCATACACAAACTATTTGTCGGAAAAAATTAAATATATTTTAAATAAACACAATATTATAGTATGTCACAAAGGACACAACTTAATAAGTCAATTTTTTACAAGATTAAAAAGTCAAACACCCCAAAAGAAAAAATCAAATGTCGTTTATTCCATCCCTTGCTCTAATTGTCCAAAAAACACATTGGTATGACTACCCAACATCTAAACAACAGATTAAATGGTCACAAATACCAAAAAAATGCATCTACAGCTTTACATAAACACGAAATTGAAACAAAACATTCTTTTAATTACACAGAAACAAAAATACTTGATCAAGATAAAAAATACCAAAAACTAATGATAAAGGAAATGATCCATATAAAAAAAGAAAAAAATTGTGTAAACAACAAAAAGACATTGAAAACTTAAGTCAAATTTATTACAATTTAATAAAATAATAAAAGTATCTATCTCGAACATAACATAATTATCTGCACTACATAGGATTAAGATTACATTTTTTGAAACCGTATTAACACAATTTTTTAAGTTAATAAAAAAATCAACTGAAATTCTTATCCTGCCGACTACCAACAAAACAGTTGTATTAATATCTAATAAACATCTAATATAAAAGGTATGTTTTCAAGGTGCGTATCCCATTATTTTATTTTATTAGTTTAATGTTTTTAAAATATAATTTTAATTGTCTTATGTCTACCTTTGTGTCAGTTTTATTATATAAATATAAGAATTTTAAATGTAAAAAATCATCCATTTAATATTTTGTAAATGATTATTATTGTTTTAACTCTTTTGTTATTTTGTAGGAACATGCCAAAAGACTATCATTAGGATAAATAAATAGATCTTTGAAAAAGCCTTCCATGTAAGGCGAAACGTCAGATAATGTAAATTATTGTTTTATTAACCTCAATCCCAAGAAACAAAGTTAACAAAAGTAATTATATATATATATATATATATATATATATATATATATATATATATATATATATATATATATATAAATATATATATGTATATATATATATATATATATATATATATATATATATATATAAAAGAGACAGTCTAACGTGAATACAATGCACTTCGTATTGGATGATTCATCATACATCTTTTGTTGTTGCTTTATTGGTCGATATACCTTTGGCTATTGCTTATACAATATAATTATAACATAATAATAAAGACAAGTTTATAAAATTATTATGGAAAACGTGAAATATTTGTAATAGAATTTAATTTATTACTTTTAAAAAATATTTATAATATTGTTATTACACTTATGTTAAGCATTTTTCTGGATATAAAAGGTACATTTAAGTACAGTTTGGACACTTTTTGTAAACGTTCATTAAGTTTAAACAAACCGGACCCAAGAGACACATTGAACTGAATTATACGCTGTGAGTTTTACTAAAACTTTTAATATAATAAACTAAGGAAAATACATGTAAAATTTGTGAAATTGCCACATCAGTTTTAACTTAACACTTTATGTTAACAATGCGGCTTTATGTTTGGTTATAATAGATATAAAATAGAAAGAGCTCTGTTTCTTTGGATTTAGGTTAATAATGCTTTTTAAAAAGCAATATCTCGTAGAGCATTTTAAATTTGTTATGTATTTTATTACTGTTTGCTAAATAATTTTATCATTTTTAAAATATTTTTAATTTTTTTTCAAATCGATATAAAATAAGAGATTAAACATATACCTAGACACGCAGCAGCATATCAAGCCAAGTTTACACGAACCACTTAGTGCCAGATTTGACCCCTCCATAACTCTAACCAGAACTAACCAAAACCTATTTACCGTAAACAGATGAAACAAGGTGTGTTTATTTATATCCATAAAAAAACTAGAAGCCTATATTTCATAAAGAAAGCTCAAACGGTTATAAAGATATAAAGGTCGCCAATTTTCCACTGACTGACTAACTTACTCACTAACACTATTTTGTTGTGTTGATTCTGTTGTATCTGTATCATTTACTAGAATTATTTTATCTTCTAAGTTATTTAGGGTGGGACAAAAAGTATAATATTTTTAAATGGAAAACCCGGTATATAAAATCACCATTAAAATGATGATTTAAAGAGCGTTACGAAAATACTATATTTAATATGTCTATCATATATGGTTTTAAAAATATGGCCCTAAAAATATAACAAGCAATTGTTGCCGTAATATACCTGAAATTTACACTTATTCTTAAGATAAAGATCAGTTGGATGGTATTATAATAAAAAGGGTGTTTTCCCTAAAAAAATATAGTTGTCGTACCCTGTTTATCTACCAAAAGTATGTTTAAAAAACAAGATTTACGTTAAGAAATTTGCTTGGTTTTGTACAGGGGTTACAAAAGCTAAAAAAATATAGAAATTAACCAAGACCAAACTACTTTTATTTTTACTTATTGAGCAAAATGTTGAATCAAAAAGGTTTTAGAATTAAATAGGAAATTATTTTACATAAAATAAACAAAAAAAATATTTAGTATGATACTAGTTTAATCATGTTTTACACTCATGTTACCAATATACCTGGTTTTTCATTTTTAAATTTAAATATATTTAACAAACTTTAACATAATTATTGCGTTGTATTAAAACTAGGTAAATTACGTAAAAAAAGATATAGAATATGATTTAAAAGAATATGACACCAAAAACAAAAAAAAATTTCACATATGGAATCCTCATTTAATTTTAAAAATCTTTTTACCTAACATTTTGCTAAATTTAAAAAAAATAAAGGCAGTTTTATCCTGGTTCATTTTTACATTTTAGTAGTTTTGGAGCCTCTGTACAAAACGAAACAAATTTTTTAACGCGAATCTTGTTTTTTAAGAAGCAAAAGCAGTTGCCATACCCGACATTCTAAAACATTTAAATTTTTGGTCCATTTGTCCTATTGTAAAGTTCAACCGTTGTCATACTGTATAGATAATAAAACTCCCATATCTGAAGCAGGAACTACTAAATAAACTTAACAAACTGATATGTTGGTTATTTCCTACGATAAAAAAATAAGTTAAAGGTGGTGTAAATTTATTACTTGATACCCGGGTCCTTACTCTTATTTTTAAGTAAGTAACTTTGGGTTATTTTTTTTTGTCGTAACAACTATTTATAATATATTTCAAATTTTAATTAAAAATTTATATTTTCCATCGCTACACAAAAAAAAAATCCGGGAAAACTCATTTCTCTGCCGTGTTTCTACGGTCCACTTTTTGAACTTGATATGGGCCACAAAAAGTGGTCGCTGCATTTGTTTTGGTCGGTAGATGGGATCGGCAACTAAGGGCGATAGAACTTTAATGTGGTTGTCAAAACGCCCGTGTAAAAGGAGTAAAATTTTAGCATTGTTGGAAAATGAAACTACAAGTTGGCGACAGTAGACCAACCATTTTTGTGGCCCATATCAACTTCAAAAAGTGGCCCGTGAAAACACGGCCTAGACCACATACCTTCCACTTTTTGTGGCCCATATCAACTTCAAAAAATGGCCCGTGGAAACAAAGCTAATTTATGCTAAACCACGGATTGACAGTAGATTCTAAAAGTTGCCTTACATCATGAGTTAAACCAAGTTAAAACTATTTACGGATCAGCACAACATGCTAGTACGTAACTTGTTTGACTGTTTCATAATTACGAACCTTTAAAACCCTATATAATATAAACCCCAAGTTTAAATAAAACGCTGTAGTAGGTCGATAAATGTTCTGAGCGAATAAGGGAGTGTAATTTAAGTTTAACGTCTATAAAGGTGGTTTTAGTCCAAAATTATGTATTCGAACGTCGATTGATCTACAGGTTATAACAAAAAAAATCTATAGAGGGTGTTTAATGTTAAGGACAGGAATCACCGAGACCGCTGCAGCTATAGAGATAGTTACAAAAAAATAATTTTAGTTTTAAGGCCAGCCGCGCACTGGCAACTTTTTTCGGCAACTAAAAAATGTCTGTAATAAAACGTATTTGTTTTTATGTGATACCGTTTATTAGCATCTTTTTAATCACAGCAACTAAAAAATTACATCTTGAACTATTTAAAGGAGATTTAAACACAATGTCGTTTTTGGTTTATCTTTTTTCTGTTTTTCAAAATAAAAGCAATACTTACTGCTGTCTCAGTGAAACTCATGTTAAAAAAGCAAGATCCTAGTAGACAATTGCCCGAAACACAAATTTAATGTTGATCAACAAAAAGTTGCTAGTTCACGGCTAGCCTCAGAGCTAAGTATTAATTACTTTTTGTTTCGTCCAAAAAAATCAATGGTTACTAGATAATTAGAAAAAAAGACAGTTTTTTTCTCAACTTTATTTTTTTCTGTAATTAAGTTAATATTCGAAATAAAAAACAAGTGTAAATAGAAAACTTGTAGAAAGGTAAAATCCGATTTTGAGCTACGACATAGGGCTCTTACACACGGACGTGAATGTATTTATGTAGACATGTACGTGTATACATGAAGGCCCAAACAAAAACGTGTACGTCGCTTTTGTACAGACGTGAGTTTAAAACTAAAATATTTTTTGCACGTTTAAACACGCAGCAAAATTTTGCATACACATTGTCGTTTTTGGTTCATATACAGGGTGGCCCACCATATTCGACACGGTCTGTAGATGGATAACCATGGGGTTTTAAAAAAGTAAATACTGAAACATATACAGGTCGGATAAGGCAACAGTATAAAATTATTTTAGTCTATACAGGGTGTCTCAAAAAAGTGTGATGTATCAAAGTTATATTTTTTAAATAAAACACCCTATATTTTATGACGGTTTTAGATTCTACTTTAAAAATTAACTAAAGTTTGTTTATAGTACTGTCTAATTTTATTCTTTTTTGTGATATTTGATTTTTTAAAAATGCAGAGGTAAAATTAAATTGATTTTACTTTAACACTTTTAACACTTTAAACTTTAAAATTTGTTACAAGATTAGGAAAAGTCTGCCTTATCATACGTAGGACATATCGATATCATAGATTATACAGGGTGATCAAAAAATAATTTCAATTTTTTAGAAAGTCAAATAGCAATATCTCTCTTATTTTAAATGGAACACCACATGATGACAAACCAAATGCTCTTTCAAATAGTGTATAGGTTGCCTATACCTATCTTTTATACTTTTTAAGTAAATTCCGTTTTAACATATTTTTATTCCAAATGTCTATATATATAATGATATAGCTATGCCTATTTACTAAGCCGTTATTGCAAAATGTAAATTTGTTGGAATAAAGCACAAAATATATATAATGATATAGCTATGCCTATTTACTAAGCCGTTATTGCAAAATGTAAATTTGTTGGAATAAAGCACAAAATTAAAAGATTTTGTATTATCTGCCACTATTTTTAAAATTCACAGAAAAAAATTTATAAGTTGCTTATAATGCTACTTCCAATAACACTTATTTCAGCTGAATGTGGTAATGATAAAACTTGTGTATTTACACAATCCTAATAACGCCTCTGGTCAGTTATGACGACATTCTGTGACCTATAACTCGTTTCTTCCAATATCCATAATCACTGTGTCAAATTTTTTAAAGCAACTATTAAGGTTATCAGATGGTTTCTCCTGGAATATTTTTAGGATTAACTCGACTAAAGTAAACCATTTTTTTCACATCCTACCAGTATTATATCATCTTGTTGTTGTAGAACAAGGGTTTTTATTTAAAATCATTGAAATTTCTTTTAAACTGACTAAAACACTAGTAATCAATAAATGGTCGTTGTTATTTTTTTAAGAAAAATATTAATGGCTGCTATGTCACAGCCAACTTTAATTTTAATAAATAATTGGACTAAAAATTTGTAAAAACAAATTTTACTAAAAAAGCACAAAAGATAGGTATAGGCAACCTATACACCATTTGAAAGAGTATTTTATTTGTCATCATGTAACGTAAAATAATATAGGGTGTTCCCTTTAAAATAAGAGAGATATGGCTATTTGATTTTCTGAAAAATTGAAATTACTTTTTGATCACCATGTACAATATTTGATTTTGATTTGACCTACGTATAATATGGCAGACTTTTTCTAATCTTGTTACACATTTTAAAGTTTAAAGTGTTAAAAGTGTTAAAGTAAAATCAATTTAATTTTACCTCTGCATTTTTCAAAAAAATCAAATATCATAAAAACGAATAAAATTAGACACTTAATACTAAAAACTAGAAGTTTGATACGTCTCACTTTTTTGAGACACCCTGTATAGACTAAAATAATTTTATACTGTGGTCTTATCCGACCTGTATATGTTTCAGTATTTACTTTTTAAAAACCTCATGGTTAACCAGCTACTGACCGTGTCGAATATGGTGGGCCACCCTGTACATCCGGGTTCGTGTGTAGGAGCCTATTACGTCCGTGTGTAAGGACCTATAAATTTTTTTATAAAAACCATACTTGGCTATGACGCTTTTAAAAAGGTCTTTTTATAAGCTTTTAACTACGCATCACAAGATATACTTTAAATAATAAAATAACGTAGTTTTGAACATATATATTTTTAAATTTGTTTTTATGTTATTTAGCCCTTAACAATTGAACTAGTTTTATTGACAGTAAATATTCATTTTTATTTTATCCATTACTTAAATTGTGTTTAATTTGTTATTTAAATAAAAAGCATTTCTACAAATTTTCAATTATTAAAAACATTACCTTTTAGAAATAAAAAATGTAAATAAATAAAATAAAATAAAGTTTTTTAAAACGTTTAACGAGACACTAACAGTATTTTAAATGTGCCAGACTATAAAAAAACAAACCAAAATTATAAAAATATTTAATAAAAACTAACAGTTTGCATCAATGCAACTACTAAATTTACTGCTATACCTAATAATTGAAATATAATATTGCCTGTACTTAATCGACCACAAGTCCCGATATTAGCGGGCCAGTTCCGCTTTTTGGAGGAATGTCCTGCGTCCCGCCAATTTTTGAAAAAGTCCCGTTTTTTTGGGGGGAGCTGGGTGTAAACAAAAAAGAATTAGGATTTTTTCAAAGATGTGAGGACCTTTTTTTGCTCTTCAAAATAAATAAATTTTATCAATAAGTTAACCGATATTTATCGCCTTCCATTCAAATATTTCAAAGGTAAGCATCTTTTTTTTTGCATAGCATTTAGAGGGAAAAAATGTATTCCATTTTTTCAGTTGTCCCACTTTATAGGATTAAAAATGTGGTCACTTTGGCCTCTACCCATGTTATATATTTTTAAAACCAAATTTAAGTATTTACGACACAAGGCCTACCTAAACGTTATAATCATAAATATTTATTGTTTCGTGAACTGATTCTTACAATTGGTCAAAAGAAGTACACCAAATTTTATAAAAATATCTTGAGTGGTAGAAAAGTAATGATAATAAAGGCATTTTTCTTAAAACTTAAACACTCTATTTTTTTTATTTTTATACAACGGGAAATAACTTAAAAATAACTCTGTACTATTATACATTAGTAAAAACCAAAAAGAAATGGCATGTGAATAAAAACGAAACAAAATTCCCCCATTTACGATTTGTTCATAATTTCTGAAAGCAGTTAATGCAAAATATTTAAAACAAGGTAAGTAGTACACCAAAAATACCATAACAACCAATATATTTATTATTATTTTTGTAACGTTTAATTTTTAAAGCGATCTAAGAATACTAAATCGATCTATTTTCGTGCAGAACTCGTATTCCATCAATAAGTAAAATAATATTCATTGGTCTACTGCTCGATTTTAAATCGTGATCAATATAAAGGTCAAAAGTAAAACTTTGCATTTTGTATTAAATATGCATGCGAATATTGAAATATTTCAAATTTTTTACCCTTTAAAAATATTAATCAAAAATTGTTTTACATAAAATAGGTACCTTTTAAAATAGCATTTATAATTTTAATAAAAAGTAATCTTTTGTTAAAATAATTTGTTTTATAAAAAAATACTTAACTAAGGTTTAAATTAAATTTAACGCCAAAAATACATAAAAGTTAATGGTTTTTGAATTTGACGACATAGACGGGTAGACTAAAAACCAGAAGCCACAAGCGTCATACAAATAAAGACGGAATCTACTATTTTTTATCAAACGCATCATTTAAATAGTGTGCGAGCAACAAAAAGGGGAATAATTAAAAGTGAGACAGACCTAATGACCACCTGGCTTCTTTACTACTTATTTTAAGTTTACTGAGTATCACCTAAGTAAATTATTTAAATTATATACCATTAAAGAGATAAACTATAATAAGTTGCAATGTAATTTTAAAAAAATTAGTTTTTAATTCAAATCCAAATAAAAATATTATTAATAAGCGATGTTTTTGCCTGTCTTCTAAAATATATATTTTGCGACTTATGAGGTACTGCGGTATGCAATAATTTTGGTTCTTATTGGCTTTAAAAATGTTCTAAAATTTTACAGTAATATTTGTTTAAACAATGTTTATACACTCATGGACAAAAATATTTAATATTTTTGTCATCGCTATTCCTGGAGCACAACTTTAAATTATCGGAGTAAGCTTATACCGGATATTTCTTACAGGTGGCTCCCCTATAACTTTGTTTCCTTTTACGCTAGAAAAGTAAAATTTGGTTTATTCTTATTCGGCATAATAATAGTGGATTGGTTAATCAATTAAATTTTTTTATAAATCCCGGATTTACCGGAAATTACTGCTACTTTTAAATTTTAAATGGCACTACTGGTTTATTTTATCTCATTTCGATAAAATATGACATTCCAAATATAATGACACCTCACATGTCATTTTGTGACACTGTTGTCAATTTTTGTTTTTAATTTCAACTTAAGTCAAGTAGCCATCAAAATTTCGACTTCTCGGGACAGAGTTAAAGCTTGGAAAAACTATTTATAATCAAAACTTCTTTTTTAAATGAAACGATTATAATTTATTAGGATATTCTAAAAAATAATTTTATTTTAAACTAACCGACCCGTACCCAATTCGGTGGGTGTTATTTATATTTTTCCGCTAACTAGATATTTTACATAAACCCTTAATTTTCTTTGAACCTTTTGTTTAATCGTAATAAAATATAGCCTATAGCACTCCCGAATAGAGTAGCTTTCGGATTGTCAAAGAATTTTTATAATCAGTTCAGTATTTCCGAAGATTAACCCTTAAAAACAAACAAACAATCAAAGTTACAAACTTTACCTCTTTTAATATTAGTACCACATACAAAATAACTATGATATTTTTTCTGTCACATAATTTGGTACCACACAGGCGATATTTTTGAGTAGGACATTTTCTACAGAACACATAATAAATTTATAATGAGGTCATAAATCAATATTTATCATTTACTGTAATGGTTGGTTTAGAATCAGTTTATTACAAGCTTTTTGGATAAAAACATTTCTTGAAATACCGCCATTGTGGTACCAAAGTTTTAGGAATAAAATGCTTTTTTAGGATATGCTTACGAGTTACCTTCATTCCATTTAAAAAAACGGAGTCATGATATAAATAGTAGTTTGCGAACTTTGACTCCGCCCTAAAGTAATAAAAACAAAAGATCATTCCTTTCATTTTTCCATGGTTACTTGACTTAAAATAAACCGTTTAAGCTTAACCTTCATTTTAAATTGAAATAAAAAAAAGTGACAGCATTGAAGTGTCCAAAACTGACATGTGAGGTGTCATTGTATTTTGAATATTAAAATAAGATAAAATATACTGGTGGTGCCATTTAAACTTTTAAAGTAGCAGTTATTCCTGCTTAAACCAAAAGTTATAAAAAACACATAAATATATACATAAACCAATCCACAATTATGTCAAATAACGACAAATAAAATTTCATTTTTTATCTTTAAAGGTAACTAAGTCATAGGGAAAAATTACCTGTAAGAGACACCCGGTAGCATATTCGTAACGAGCGTAAGCTATCGCACGACGAGTTGAGCCGAACAATTTGTACATATCGAGCGTCTGATATCTCAACCATATTGCTATAATGCACGCTCGGTAAGAGAGTAATACCACTGTTAGATTTTAAAATAAACGCATATAAAAGTATACTGACAAAAAGCTACATATTTATTAAAAACATGTAATAATGATGGCTACTAGTTTTAAACACAAAAATGGTATAAACAAATTGAAAAAATAAATATGAATTTTTGAAATACATAATCACTTTACAAATTTGTTTTCTCCTAGTCCTACATTTTTGTCTACGCAAATATTTAAGGAGTGAGGTGCTTTGGATTTTGGTGTTGATAATCCTTTAGCTTTTCTTCCAGCTTGAATTTTTCTTCTACCGGTGATTAATACTTTTCTCCTCGACACAGAAGTTGGTTGTACTGGTATTTTCTTCCCCTTTTTGATAGTAGACGCAGAATGCACTTTTAACGAACGCGTTCCAAAATTTCGAAAAGACGTAATAAGACCAGTCATTAGTGTAGAAGGGTTTTTTACGTTTTTGTTATAATTGCTTATAAAACGTTCCACAGCTGACGAAAAACCATGAGGATCGTCCTTTAAATTCTTCCTTACGTCGTTATCTAATTTTTTTATAAAATTGTCCCATTTAGTTTCAATGCTGTTAACATTTTCTTCGGGCTCAGTGGAAATTTCCTCATCCTTTCCTTCATCAAGTTGAACTGATGAATTCTGATTTAACAAAGTAGTGTCAATATTTTTTATAATTTTTACCGCCTTTTCGGTATTTATCGTATTAGATTCGTTTAATTTTAAAGGTAATAATATATTTTTTGTAGGTTCTACTCCAGTTGCAATTTTATAAATAGTTCGTTTACTTTCTTCAGATAAAACGTTACAAGCACTAGTTATATTGTAATTTTTAATGACCGCAGATTGGTGTTTACATATTTTACCAGTGGTTCCCTGAGGGCAAGTGCATATATTGGAATTCATGTCAACAAAATATGTGACTGTGCTATCCTTTGAACTCTTAACTTGGTACTGCATTTCTCCCAAGTCAGTTATTTGTTCTGGCAAAACATCTCTATCGTTCGGTGATAATCGATTTATTGTAGCCTTATTTAATTTATTCATTACTAAATCTAACAGTCTTTGTTTATAATAGGCTTCAAAACTGGTAACAACAAAGTCAGTTAGTTGTGTCACGTTATAGGCTTTAGTTCGCTCAAGCGAAATGTCTTTAAATAATCTGAACATGACTTCAATGTAATTATTAGTTTCCGAACCTCTTATCATCAAATGTTGCCTAAAAACAAGACACCAAGACTCTAAACTGTTATTTATCATGTTTTGTATATAGTTTTTATATTGAGGATATTTAGTACACATAGCGGAGTCTTGAAATCGTTTAATGCTTTTTTCCATATCAGTCTTTGTTTTAGATAATAAAATGTTTCTGAACAAATAGTATGATATTTGTCTATCTGCCTTATCAATCTTATTTTTGTTAAACATAACCATTTCCATACTGCTTTTAATACATGGAATGTACACAGAAGCAAAACAGAATTAGACCAGTACTTTTTAATGTGTTGCGCTCGGCCATATCATCATCTGTTACTATAACTGATGGACAGATTTTTGTAGGAAAAATTTGTATCAAATTTTCTACAGCGACGTCGAATACTTCACTTTTTTGAGAACTGGTTATGGTGCAACCTAAAGGGATTCCTCCAGCTGGTGACAGTGTGGCAAAAAATATAATTTGTGATTTTGAACGTCACAATTACTAGTGGTATCCACAAATAATATTTCAGATGACTGTTTTAGTTCATGTGCTGCGCGCTGCATTATGGGGGTGCATAAAGATATAGCGTTATGTTCACCAACATGACCAATTTTGTACAACACACCACTGGCGTTACTTAAATTACATTCTAACTGAGTAAACATCTCATCACCAGATTTTTCACCGTAATGAGTTTTGAAATTTGCTCTCATGTGTTTTTTGTACAATTTTGTAGATCTTTAACCCATTTCTGAAAAAAGAAACCAAATGGTAACACGCAAAAAATTACAAAATTGTGGTATACCTAATACGCATTTAATTATGGTACCTCTGGCAACACTGATTAATCTGGAAACAACAGTGATCCGTTTAAAAGAGGTTATGTTTACATTAAAAACTGAAGCTTACGAAAATTAATTATGAAATATTACCAGAGCCAGAGATCAATAATAGTTTACTTACTTGTACTTCATCACTATTCTGAAACGTTCTAATTATACTGTTTGAAACGTTATATTAATCATAATTATCGGGCAAATCCATATTACAACAGCGATTTTTATGACAGTGTAAATATGATGCAAGCAACACAATAATATCGAGCGTCTGGAAATGCACAACAAATGCGATAACAAACGCTCGATATAAATGATTATCCGGCATCGTTCGGATTCCTTCGGCTTTGCAATAACTGACGCTCGTTACGAATATGCCACCCGGTATATTTATAAAAGCTGATAATATTAATCTATTTGGCGTAGCAGATTTTATTCCATGAGTGTATTTGTTTAAACTTATTTTTAAATTTAAAGATTTGTTAGAGTTTTTACCTATTACAGGATGCCTTTGTATAAAATGCTCCCACAATAAAATTTCTTGGGCCAAAATACAGCAATCTAAGCCAATTTACCTCAGTCAAAAAATGGTCTCTTACCTAAGTCACCACGTGCTAGATTGGGGTAGTTTTCGTAACCATCGATGACGTCATCACCTACTGCGCATGCGTCAAGTCTCTGACGTCATATTTAGGAATCTTGTGTGACGCATTATTTAGGGCGTGGTCAATCTGTCAAATGTCATCTGTCAAAAATCACGTGACCTTGAAAATGGCGCCTGTCAGCTGTCACCTGTCATATTTCGTAAATCACGTGGTGTATGCTTACGTGTATGAGATGTATCGTAGGGTCTTACGCATGCGTTAAAAAATGGCGCCTGTCAGCTGTCACCTGTCATATTTCGCGAACCACGTGGTGTCTGCTTACGTGTATGAGATAAGGTCTTACGCATGCGTTAAAAACAGCGCCTGTCAGCTGTCACCTGTCATATCTCGCAAATCACGTGGTGTATGCTTACGTGTATGAGATAAGGCATTACGCATGCGCGAAAAATGATGTCAATATAACCTAGAAATAAGGCGTTGATTGAAATGACATAACCTAAATTTATACGGATAAGCCTTCGGCCCCACGCCTAGGGCTCCGGGCCCCACGTTTAGGGCTCAGGGCTTCACGTCTAAGCCCTGGGGGCCTCACGATCGCAGTGAAGTTAGCTTCATACGTCATATACTTAAATTAGTCAACATAACCTTAAAGTTAGTTTAGGTTCTTAGACATGCGCAAAAAAAATGACATCAACATAACCTCAAACTTAGGGCCTTACGCATGCGCGAAATAAAATGGCGTCATACGGCAAGCTTAAAATAACATAACCTAAAATTTTGATCTATCTTAAAGTGCATTGACATAACCTAGAAATAGGGACGTTGTCCGAATATGCAATAAAATCGTCATTTCCGGTCGCAACTTCCGGTCGTCAGAAAATAGTCTTGTTTGGGTTCAAATGAAAGGTCTTGACTTGTAGAATACTAATTAAACATTTTTAACAATTTTTATTTTGTAACTTTCTTATTTATAAATATTTTTGTAAAATTTTAACTTATTTAGATTCCTTACAGCTTCTAGATACCGAATATGTAATAAAATCGCCATTTCCGGTAGCAACTTCCGGTCGTTAGAAAGTAGTCTTGTTTAGGTTCAAATGAAAGGTCTTGACTTGTAGAATACTAATTAAACATTTTTAACAATTTTTATTTTGCAACTTTCTTATTTATGAATATTTTTTAAAATTTTAACTTATTTAGATTCCTTAAAGCCTCTAGATATCAAATCTGCAATAAAATCGTCATTTCCGTTCGCAACTTCCGGTCGTCAAAAAGTAGTCTTGTTTGGGTTTAAATGAAAGGTCTTGACTTGGAGATTACGAATTAAGCATTTTTAACAATTTTTATGATTTTTAGCTAATTAATTATCACTTGTTTTGCAGAATTATGCTAAATGTGAATATTGTAACCGCGAATTCACCCGAAAAGACAATTTTAAACGACATGGCGACTGTCGGACTGCATTTAAAGTCTGCGAGCACCGGGCTTTAGCGGGGGATTGCCGTATTTTAGAAAAACGGTGCCGTATTTTAGAAAAACAGTGCCGTATTTTAGAAAACGGTGCCGTATTTTAGAAAAACAGTGCCGTATTTTAGAAAACGGTGCCGTATTTTAGAAAAACAGTGCCGTATTTTAGAAAAACGGTGCTGTATTTAAGAAAAACCGTGCCGTATTTAAGAAGTACCGTGCCGTATTTAAGAAAAACCGCTAACGCAAATTATAAGGTCAAATATTGTGGCAAAAATTATATATTAAATATATAAAGGGTTATCTTAAAACAAACAGCTAACAGCTACATATGAAACATAAACAAAGTATAGAAAACAACAAGTAATATAACTCTCCTTGTTGCTACCCGTCACTCTCGGGGACCTCGAAGCGGTCGGTATACTGAAAAGTATAATGAAATCGTCAGTGCAGTAGTTGCCGGTGGCGCGATCGGAGAATGTAAATTTTTGCATCCCTGTGAGAATTTTCCTAAATTGTATTTACTTAGACTGTTTGGAAGAGTAAGATTATTTTACACTATTAAAGATATTAATAGGAACTTTAAAAGCTCCAAAAATAACAAAATTCTTATTTGGAGACATAAATAAATATTTATTAGTGATTTATATTGATATCCACTTTTTTCTTTTTGTATTATCATAGATGATTATAGATAGTATAAATAAAAGTGAAGACCCTATAATATACCTAGTAGTTAATAACATAATTCAACCTAACTGGTAAGCAAGAGCCGTTCGCCGCCAATCCAAACTAACTCAATTTCATGAAAACGAAAAGGCAGGTAAACACTCTGTGTAAAAACAACTCGTTATTAGAATATTTTGTTAATTTGCGAATTAGAACAAACAATATTTTATATAATAAAACTATTTTATGTTTATTAATTTGTTTAATCTTGCGTGCGACTATGGTACAGACGGTAACCGCCCACTTCAAGGTCTTTGAGACGTTCGCGATAAAACGTCGAAAAACAGAGGAGTTAGACTACTTGTTGTTTTCTATACTTTGACATAAACATATATATTGTACTTAATAAAAAATGTATACAGAGTACATGCGTAATATGTTCATCGAGTGTGATTACTATTTACCAAAAATGTTAAGAATATAGTGATTACAAAGCGACATTGTAACAAACTTAGTCTTAAACTAAAAGTATTTTCTAATGATTGGACACTTTTCTTCTACGGAAACCAGGAACTTGTAGCAACATATACGGGGAAAGATCTTCATAGTCTATACCTCTAAAGGATAAATAATTCTTTAGTTTCTTAAACTCGGGATGGATGCCAATCTTGAGAGGTTTTTTCTACGTTTTACATCTTTAATCGTCACTGCTAGATAAATAGCAAACACCAATTGTAGTTCGTGAAATAGCTCACAGGCTAGGGGTTGTTTTATATCTATTGATTTGTGAAGTGGAAATCGTCTCGTCCGTCGATCTTCTGATGAAAAATATTCTGATAGCACCTCCTTTACCCATGGCATACCATAATGTGCCTTTTTGATAAGGTACAGGTAAATAGCAGGAGAAAAATAAGGAGACTCTTTATTCGATATTTCAGTTTTAATCTCATAATCCCAGTTCCATGAAATGTTTTTATTAAACAAAGAGATATAGGAGTGAAGGACTTCATCGGGAACTTTAGAATTCTTATATAATTTTTGAAAGTCTTCAGAGACGATACTCATCTTGGCAAAGCTACTACACAACTAACGAAACCAACAAAGATTAGAACCTTTTAAGGATTTTAAGCCGTGGAAAAGAGCTTTTCAGTAAATACCATAAATTTTATTTAAAGAACGCAAAATTACTGGTTTTTAAATAAAATCACTCTTTTGTATCCTTTAGAGGTATAGATTATGAAGATCTTTCCCCGTATATGTTGCTACAAGTTCCTGGTTTCCGTAGAAGAAAGGTGTCCAATCATTAGAAAATACTTTTAGTTTAAGACTAAGTTTGTTACAATGTCGCTTTGTAATCACTATATTCTTAAAATTTTTGGTAAATAGTAATCACACTCGATGAACATGTTACGCATGTACTCTGTATACATTTTTTATTAAGTACAATATGTATCTTTATGTTTCATATGTAGCTGTTAGCTGTTTGTTTTAAGATAACCCTTTATATATTTAATATATAATTTTTGCCACAATATTTGACCTTATAATTTGCGTTTGCGGTTTTTCTTAAATACGGCACGGTACTTCTTAAATACGGCACGGTTTTTCTTAAATACAGCACCGTTTTTCTAAAATAAGGCACTGTTTTTCTAAAATACGGCACCGTTTTCTAAAATACGGCACTGTTTTTCTAAAATACGGCACCGTTTTCTAAAATACGGCACTGTTTTTCTAAAATACGGCACCCTTTTTCTAAAATACGGCAATCCCCCGCTAAAGCCCGGTGCTCGCAGACTTTAAATGCAGTCCGACAGTCGCCATGTCGTTTAAAATTGTGTTTTCGGGTGAATTCGCGGTTACAATATTCACATTTAGCATAATTCTGCAAAACAAGTGATAATTAATTAGCAAAAAATCATAAAAATTGTTAAAAATGCTTAATTCGTAATCTCCAAGTCAAGACCTTTCATTTAAACCCAAACAAGACTACTTTTTGACGACCGGAAGTTGCGAACGGAAATGACAATTTTATTGCAGATTTGATATCTAGAGGCTTTAAGGAATCTAAATAAGTTAAAATTTAAAAAATATTCATAAATAAGAAAGTTGCAAAATAAAAATTGTTAAAAATGTTTAATTAGTATTCTACAAGTCAAGACCTTTCATTTGAACCTAAACAAGACTATTTTCTAACGACCGGAAGTTGCTACCGGAAATGGCGATTTTATTATATATTCGGTATCTAGAAGCTGTAAGGAATCTAAATAAGTTAAAATTTTACAAAAATATTTATAAATAAGAAAGTCACAAAATAAAAATTGTTTAAAATGTTTAATTAGTATTCTACAAGTCAATACCTTTCATTTGAACCCAAACAAGACTATTTTCTGACAATGCACTTTAAGATAGATCAAAATTTTAGATTATGTTATTTTAAGCTTGCCGGATGACGTTATTTTATTTCGCGCATGCGTAGGGCCCTAAGTTTGAGGTTATGTTGATGTTATGTTTTTTTGCGCATGTCTAAGAACCTAAACTAACTTTAATGTAATGTTGACTAATTTAAGTATATGACGTATGAAGCTAACTTCACTGCGATCGTGAGGCCCCCAGGGCTTAGACGTGAAGCCCTGAGCCCTAAACGTGGGGCCCGGAGCCCTAGGCGTGGGGCCCAGGGCTTATCCGTATAAATTTAGGTTATGTCATTTCAATCAACGCCTTATTTCTATGTTATATTGACATCATTTTTCGCGCATGCGTAATGCCTTATCTCATACACGTAAGCATACACCACGCGATTTGCGAGATATTACAGGTGACAGCTTACAGGCGCTGTTTTTAACGCATGCGTAAGACCTTATCTCATACACGTAAGCAGACACCACGTGGTTCGCAAAATATGACAGGTGACAGCTGACAGGCGCCATTTTTTAACGCATGCGTAAGACCCTACGATACATCTCATACACGTAAGCATACACCACGTGATTTACGAAATATGACATGTGAGAGCTGATAGGCTCCATTTTCAAGGTCACGTGATTTTTGACAGATGACATTTGACAGATTGACCACGCCCTAAATAATGCGTCACACAAGATTCCTAAATATGACGTCAGAGATTTGACGCATGCGCAGTACCCTAAAATAGGCGTCGCCCAAGATTGTCAATATATTTATTTAATTCACGTGCCTGCATGCAATTAATGCCAATAAATAAAGTTGTAACTGATCCCCGTTTAACAATTTAATTATTAGGTCCCTCGTAGTCTAATGGTATATGGCGTTGGGTTCTCACGCAGCTGTTACGGGTTCGAATCCCGGTCCAGGCTCCAAACTTTTTTAATTTATAGGTTAATTTTGACTTTAGGTGATGACGTCATCGATGGTTACGAAAACCACCCCAATCTAGCACGTGGTGACCTAGGGCATGAAAAATTCTAATTTTACGTTAGGGGTTGGGACGGCGATAAAATTGCAAATCGAACCTTAAATTTCTCCCATCAGAAATACATGGGAAAAACTACCCGTATTGTGCTCGTACGCACATAGCATATCTACTCATGGAAAATCCCTTTATAGCAAATTCTGTAAAAAAAATAAATAATTTACAAAATATAAAATTAAAATAAAATAAAAAATTCGATATCCCGTATATTCAAAACGATCAACATTTTGACTAGGACGTTTATACAGGGTGTTTTAAAAGGTGTGGAACTAAAATGCTAAAGGTATAATATGACAATTTAACCCAATATACCTTCAAAACTAAATGATTTCGGAAATACAGGCTGTCAATTGTTTTTCCAAATTTAGTTTTGGAGGTGATAAATTTGAATATGTCATTAACATTATTGTAAACTTGAGAAGGCGCCAACTGCAGTATCTTGCACAAATTGAAAATAAAATAAGTCTTATCTCTCATCAACATATTTTACATAAAAAAGGTGTTCTTGGTAAAGTTGATCTAAACACCTGTTTTTAAAATATCTGGATAAAAAATCCTGTATGGACAGGTCTTAGCTATACCGGGTGTTTTGGAATAAGTTGATATATCTTCAAAAATGTGAATTCTGAGATGATTTTAAGGAAAATATTAAATAAAGCTATGTCCTGGGTGGCTTATTTTTGGGACACAGGGTGGTTTAAAGTTTAAAAAAGGTTTTTTTACCACTCTGTATCTTAAAAGTTAAGCCATTTAGAACATAGTTTTATTAGAACTTTTTCCTTATAATCACCTGATTTTTACACTTTTAAAAATGAACAACTTTTTCAGAAACCCTCTATGTATCTTAGATATGGTTATACAGGAAGTGAATTTTAATATTCTAAAAACAGCCGTTTTAATCAACTTTTGACAAGTATATTTTTTATGTAAAATATGTTAAAAATGAAAAAAAAGGTTATTTCGTTTTAAATTTTTCAAGATAGGTAGCGCCCTCCAGAGTTTATAATAAAATTATTGGCGGAATCTAATTTCTTACCTTCCAAATTTCCCTGTTGCTAAATATTGTAACATTCCATCGGTTAATAACAAAATCTAAATCTATAATAAATTTTTGACAACCTGTATCTCCAAAATCATTCATTTTGGACAAAGGTAAGTTGGGTTAAATTGACATATTTTAGCCTTAAAAATTTGTGATAGCATTTTTTCTGCACTTTTAAGGACATACTGTACAATATAAAAATACCCATATTTATTATACAAGGGAAAAAGTTCTACATTTTAGCTCGAGGTTGTGTTGACTTCCGACGCGAAGCGGAGGAAAACTAAACCGAGAGCTAAATTCTAAAAATTTTCCTGTGTACACTATTTTTTTGTGTGTCGAAAAAAACTACGACTTTTTATTAAAGAAACATAATGATAAAGTCAGAAAATTATTTATGTAAAAATTAAAGTTTCAAACTTGTTGACTGATGTATTTGAAACAAAATTTGACCTTGCATTACAACGAAAACCCTTAAGAAACTTATTTAGTGTCTGTCAATGTAATTTTTAATTTTTTGACGTGCTGAAATTAAAAAGTTAAAACTATTGGTCGTTTAGTAGTTATTTGGAATATTATAAAGGTAAAAAAATATCTGACTGGACTCCTAATATACGGTAAATGTAAGTGCTGTATAATAAATTATTAAAAAAATTAAATATTTACTTTTTCTTACATGTATGTATTACCGGGAAAAAATAATTTTATGAACAGTCACATTTAAGTACCTGTTAACGGAGATACAATGTCATTTTTGCCCGCCACGAGAAAAATAACTTTTTATTTTTTAAATTGACGTTTTACATTTTATTAGTTACTCATTATAAATAATTTATTACTGGTGTATTACGTTATGTATCAGGTATTCAACGATTTTACAAATATTTTCTCATATTTAACGATTAATGGCCTTACTAAAAAATAACGAAGTTTAGGAAGTAAGCTTATGTTGTTAATATTTTCAAAATAGTCCAGTACAATTCTGTTGTAAAATTAACAGGAAAGCCAATATTAAAAGGTATCAAAATAAACATGGAATTTTCTATGGTCAGTCTGGCGATACACCACTCGGTATAGAAAAATAAAACGACGTAGCATGCACTGAATAAAGTGTTTTAAAAATTAATTTTAAACAATGAAAGGTATAAAAACATTTTAAAAAATTAAAAAAAAAACTTTTTTAAGTAATATTTATTATTATACAGAAGAACTATATCTTACATTTATTTTTTTTTTTAATTATAGCTTTCAAATATTGACCTTAACTGCGCCTAACATGGTCTGTTCTTAAGCTCCAATTTCCAAGCGCCAAATAAATTCGTTAGAATCATCCCGTACGCTTGCAGCTACTGCCGCTATATTTTCTGCACTACGTGCTGGATGTGGCTCATTTGGTCAAGAATTATCCAATAAGGAAAACTGGAGTTCAAATTTTTGTAATGGTACAGCCAATATTCGGCTCAGTACGCCGCGCCGCGCCGATTATGCGTAGACCATAAGTTGCCCGAGGCTCACGAAACACATTCCTCGAAGAATGATTATTTTTATAATACAGTTGAACAAGTTTTTGACGTTGTGCCGGGGTTTAGTCTTTCCAGGATAAATTTACAAACAGTACTAAACACAAATACCATAACAGTTTAAAATTTGGACCCTCTCATCTTTCCAAAAATACCTACTTAAAAAGTACCTCTAAATGAATCACCCCTTACAATAATATTTAAAATTTAGCAAACTGGTAGAATTTTTGACGCTCTTAAATATTAAAGAACACTACGCGCTCAGGTCTCGGTACGCTCACGGTCCGGTCAATTTAAATAGCCATTATTAAATGGTAATAAAAAATAAAGGCTGTTCCATTTAAATGCAATTTACCTTTTATTTAAACAAAAAATTTAGTTGTTTTTCTTTATTCTTTTGTGTTGTAGGGTTTTGATTAATACAATTAAAGAAATACCTTTAAAAAAGCAAGGTTTTAAGTATTTTTACTTCTAAAAACTTTTTGATTTTGTGCTCGGCAGCCGTTCGGTTTACACGAACGGTTCCGAAGTTAAAATAAGACCAAAATAAGGCACGACTTAAAAGCGACAGAAATAAAGCCAGGCACTATCCCTATTAAGGGAGTCCTTATCCCACCATGCATCTACGCAAGCTCAGATGTCAAAATAAGGCCGGTATTATTAGTGCCTGGCCTTATTTTACTGTGCAATATTTCTCTAATCTCGGACATTTTATTTAAATGACTTTTTACAGGGTGTCCCAACTCTATTTTACACGAAATAACTTGGCTTCTGTACAAAGTACAAAAATATTCTACAATTAATTTTTTCTTATTTGGATACACTCTTCCTATTGACAGTACTAATTAATATATAAGGTGTCTTAAAAACTTTTATTGTAAAGTTGGTTTCCTAAATAGAACACCATGTAAGTAAAAAAAATCTATATTAAATTCTACATCAAAAATATAAAACTCACTATCGTCACCACGTCAAATTTTGCTGGGTTTTGAGATATCACTAGTATGCTAATATACTTATTAACGTTTAAAAGTTAAAAAAGAAATAATATTTATAAGTTCTATTAATTTTTAAATAACTCTGTCACTGTCAGAGTGACAAATAATATAATAACATGTAATTAAATTACCTTCCATTGTAAGAGCTACCAATAGGTTTGTCAGCAATTTAGTTAATACACATATTTACTTAATTGCATTAAAAAAACAGCAATGCGTCAATTATGGCTGGTTTTTAGATTAAGTTAGTAAATATGTATCTAAAATAAACCAAATAGCTGACATACCTATAAGTAATTCTTACAATAAAAGGTTATTAATTACATGTTATTATAGTGTTTGTCACTCTAGCCGTAACAGAATTGTTTTAAAATATTTAGAACCAAAATATTATTTTCTTTCCCTACTTTTTATCGTCAAAAGTATATGCATCATACTGATGATATCGCAAAAGCCAGCAATAATTGACGTACAGTTTGTTATATATTTTTAATGTAGAATTTATTACAAAAAAAAATTTGGTGAAATATACAGGGTGTTTTATTTAAAAAACCAACTTGACAATAAATAATCTGTTTTGAACACATCTTGTATAAAAACTGGTAATATCAATAAAAAGAGTAAGCCCAAATATACATTTCTTATTTTAAGTTTATTTTTGTATTTTGTACAGGGGCGAAGTTATTTCGTGTATAAGTTGAGACAGCCTCTATATTAAATGTTATTTTGTTTTTGTAACTGCTAAAATTACATATTAAGGAAAGTTAAAATATTAAGGACGAAAATAATTTAAATATGCTTTCACATTGGAGTGAAACATCGTCCTCATAAATACTTCCAAGATACACTCTCGGCGTATTTTCAGCAGTGCAACATACCCTAAATATTAAATTTATTACAACACAATGGAAATACTTGCGGGTCTGTTTTACGAAATAATATATTTTCCTTGTTCTTACCATTAAACTTTGGAAGTTAGTTTTTGCTTTTGTTCGCTTGGCTTTAAATACTTTTAGCCGTAAGTAAGTAGATAGTAAATTACTTGAAATAGACTTTTTAAAGTTAAAAGAAAAATCCGCGTAAATATCATATACAAGGTGATTCAAAATCTATCACGAAACTTAAGGAGGTGATTCTACGTGACAAAATAAGGGTAGAGCTTCATATAATTTTTTTTCAAAATGTCATTCGTTTTCGAGTTACAAGCCAACAAAGTTCAATTTTAGTTTTGTTTTTTCGCCATATTGCATTTATTTTTTAACCAATCCAGTTGATATTTGGCACATAAATCGAGCTTTGCAGATTCTAAAATTTTAAGACAAAAGTACTTTTTTAAATACTGCCGGAGGGCACTTTACCTAAAACTTAAAATTTATTTACATCATAACTTTTTTATTTTGACAGATATCGCAAAGCTGGAGGCGCCATTTTATAGAGAATCAAAAACCTAAAAAATAAAGTACTTTTTATTAAAGTCGATAAACCTCACCAATTAGGCACCAATAGACATCAAAGTTTTCATTAATTTCATTCAAATTACCTACATACATACTGGGTGTCCAGTAACTCAACCGACAAAAATTTAAAAAAATAAATATTTAACACACCGTATAGTTCAAAAACTAATAAGATGTTTAGGGCATATGTTTATAAAAAGTTTTTTTCTTATTTTCTGTTGTAGAATAGCCCCGTAAAGTTTGTCGCTTGAGTTACTGGACACCCTGTATGTATGTAGGTAATTTTATTGAAATTAATGAAAACTTTGATGTCTATTGGTGCCTAAACGGTGAGCTTTATCGACTTTAATAAAGAGTACCCTATTTTTTAAGTTTTTGATTGTCTATAAAATGGCGCTTCTAGCTTTACGATATCTGTCAAAATAAAAAGTTATGATGTAAATAAATTGCAAAGCTTGATTTGTGTGCCAAATATTAACTGGATTGGTTAAAAAATAAATGCAATATGGCGAAAAAACCAAAATAAAAATTGAACTTTGATGGCTTGTAACTCAAAAATGACATTTTGAAAAAATTCATATGAAGCTCTACCCTTATTTTGTCAATTAGAATCACCCTCTTAAGTTTCGTGATCAATTCTTGAAACACCCTGTATACTATAACTACCATACATGGGCGGAATTTTTTTTTCGCACTATTGCGGTAAAATAGTGCACAAAAGTACTTTTCCGACCTAGTGCAAAAAGTAACTCTTCCAGAACTTAAATGCCTGCAAAAAGAAAACTTTCCTGCACGCGAGTAAAAAAATTAGGAACTGAGCCCTAGTCGCGTGTCATCTGGCAGTCTCGTTAGGATTTTATTTTATTGGATTAAGATGAAATAATTTCGACCGCAAGCCTATGAACCTTTGTTGAGAGTTTGCAACTTTCTTTGTACAGTAGGTAAATTTTTTATGCAACCTAAATTAATAGTTATTTATAATACAAGCGAAAAGTTCTAGATTTTAGCTCGAGCTTTTGTTGACTCCCGACGCGAAGCGGAGGCAGACAATAAACCGAGAGCTAAAATCAAAAAAAAAAAAAAATTCACGTGCATAATACACTATTTTTTCCTGTGATGGGAAAAACAACGCCTTATTATTTAAAAAAACATAATATTAAAGTCACAAAATTAATCATGTAAAGTTTTGAACTGATCGACTGGTATATTTGAAACACAATTAGACCTTGCATTACTATGGAAACTTTTAAGAAAATTATTTAGTATCTGACAATGTTATTTTGTAATTTGACGTATTGAAATTATAAAGTTTGAACCCAAAGCAGCCGCCCAATAGTTATTTGGATTATTATTAAAATAAAAAGATCTGACTGGACTCCTGATATAAGGTAAATATAAATTCTATAAAATAAATTATTTTAAAATTAAATATTTACTTTTACTTGCGTGTAGGTATGTATGTACTTACTTTTTCCCACTGTTAACTGAGATAAAATGTCAAATTTTTTACCCGTCACGAAAAAAAGGTAATTATTTTATTAAATTTATTAATTATTTCAATAATTATTTTTTTTAAGTAATCTTAGCTTTTATTATATTATGCAAAGGCAAAAAGTTCTTTATGAAATATAAAAGTTTAATGTTCTTAAAATCTCTAATAAACCTCTTTATTTAAAAAAAAAAACAAATATTGTTTTGTTTAAATTTAAACTCTTAGACCACAAATAAATTATAAAAAATTTAAAATTATATGACGAAAACAGTATGTTCATAAAAACTTTTTATATTTTAAATTTCTAAAAAGCTTAAATTATTCTTAAGCTTTGGTATTTTGTAATGTTTAAACAAATTTATGCATGAATTATTTTTGTAAAAATATAAAAATTTAAAATACCACAAACTAGTAAGCATCTGTTTATTACTACAAGTTTTAAGCAAACTTGTGATTAACCCTATTTAAACTTAAAAGTGCTTTTTCAGTCAAATTTTGCTAACGCAGAGCCAAATTTTAATTAACTAGGATAGCAGCTTAAATGCAGATATCCATACTTAACTATTCGCATACTCTCAATATACTAAACTTATTTAGTCAGATGAGTGCACCACTTATTGCCTTTATACAGTGTCGGACTGGAGACCATTTGGCCCACCGGGCAAAGTTCAAAATAAACCCCGGGTAGAAAAATATTTGGTAGTTAGACTTAAAATTAAATATAAATAATAAGATATACAATCAGCACAAAAGTCTGTGTACACCATTTGGACATTTGGAGGACCATTTACTTTGTATTTTTTAATACATTTGGTGCTGTGTAAATGGTGCTTGAGATGGTATATCCCACCAAAAACATAAATTTAAAAAGGTAAGCTAAGTTTAATACTAAAATTATGCTTGATTGTAAGCTTTGCCGCAAAAAAAATCCAAATGAGTGCCAAGTTCTATACCCCAGGGGCATCAGGGACTGAGACTGACCTTATAAGTTTTTGCTCAAAAGTTTTCTTCTGGGATGAAAATAATTATTAAAGTTGACGCTTTATTTAACAACAAATAAGAACAACAATATTTTTGTAGTAATTAATAATACTTATGACGGATTATTAGTTTAAAACAATGTTTCTATTAATCTGAGCCTTAACAAAATAATTTTAAACTTTTGATTCCAGAAAGTAGGTTAAGATTAACCCACATGTTTATGTATATATAATTATTATCGAATAGCGTTTGAAATCATAATAAAATATATTTTTGTAATCTACTTAACTCAAAAAAAAAAAAAAAAAAAAAAAAAAAAAAAACGGAGTATAGTGTAGTGTTCACCTCACACTATATTTTCTTCCTGTTTTTATGGCTAAAAAATCACTAAATGTTTGCTCCTACCTCAGAATTTGTGGAGTTTTTGTTCAATTAAATCTTTATTTTTAGACCATATTTGCCTTGAACAGTGTTTACTGATCAAAAAAATTGGAAAAGTATCGTCAAATATAAAACTGAAAAACAAAGCGAAAAACAAAGACAAATATATATGCAAATAAATTACACAAAACCTGGTATAAAAAAATAAATATTTCTTTCTTACTTTCACCATTTTAGAAATTATGATATACGTTTTATGGTTGTAACAAAATTAAACAATTTTTGCACCAGTAATAATATTAAATATTTTATTATTTTAGCTTTAAAATTATTAATAAAAAAAAGGATTTAGACTGCTGATAGCGAAAAAGCCTTAAACTAAAATATTAAAAATTTCCTAAAAATTGATTTTTGGTAATATCTTTTAAAAAGTTATAGTATATTGTAATATAATAAAGAAACAACTAATTTTTATATATCAGAAAAAAATTGAACGTATTTTTACAGTAAAAGCAACATGGCACAAAAATATATGTATACATCAATTGATAATTATAATTGTTTGTACCTTGTCTAAAAAATTACTAGTTTTCATTAAGGCGGCTTTAAAAAGGTTTTCCTAAGAAATGTTTTTAACGTTCTGCAATATTTACATAAATTATTAAGCATAAATTGCGCAAAATACCAATACCTAACTTTAAATTTATATTTGCGGCATATTAATTTTTCGTAATATAAAAAGTGTAGAAAGACATTTAGAAAATATTTTACTCAGCAAAAATAAAGAATTAAACGCATGGTCACGCATTTTCTCTTCTTTCACTTTTAACCAAATAATTTAGTATAACTTGGCAGCGCTACGTTTACAAAATGGCCTACACTTTAATTATATGGCCATTTAAGCTCCCTTATGTTTGTAGACGAGATGTAAAATGAAGGTAACTGGGTAGAAATGCTTAAAAATTACTTTTTGTCAGCAGGTTAGGTTAAACCTTTTGTTAAAACTCAGGGTTTAGAGTTTATAAATACTGATTAAACTAAAAAAATTAAGATTTCTGGTTGGTTCTGGTTACTTCTCAGGACAGCACGTACTTTGGTAAGATATTAAATTAAATTATATAGCAGAAATTAAGTAGCGACGCGTCTACTCGAAAAACCATTGATTTTTGTGGTAGTTGTGGAGTAGTTGTATAGTTATTATTAGTTTAGGTTATAGAGTTGGCTATAAAGATACGTAAAATGTCAAGGGGATAACCACTCCCACTTCAAGATGTCAAGAAGATGTCAGACATTGATGAAGCAATAAAATACATAAGTGACAAGTGTTGATCTTTATTATATAAATTTATAATTATAATAAATTATAATACCAAAACTAACATGGCGTAGTCGGAGCTTTAGTCGATTAAATACGTTATAACAAGGAAAGTTGTTGTGTGTCGGAATAAACCCAAAATAATAGATTTAATCATGGGTGACAGTAGGGGTGTGTCGCCAATGGCAGTTACGGGAAATATAGCCGAGAATTGGAAGATGTGGCGATCCCGTTTTGAAACTATTTAGTTGCTAGTGAAATAAATAAAATAGATGAAGCCATCCAATGCGCTCAGGTCTTACATTATATAGGGGAAGAAGGTTTCAAAGTATATACGACTTTCTTAAATTTGAAGAAGACCAAAAAACAAACTAAAATTTTGCTTGGACAAATTTGAGGCCCATTTCCTACCCAGGAGAATTTAACATATGAATGGTACAAGTTTTTTTCATACAAGCAACTCCCGGTCAATCATTAGAGCAGTATGTTACAGAATTAAAAAAATGGTACGAAATGCAAACTTGTAAATTTACAGGACGAATTAATAAAACTGTGTTAATATGCGGCATAAATAATAATTCAACAAGGGAGAAATTGTTACAGGAAGAAGATAATGTGTCCCTGGGACAAAAATTATAGAAAAATGTCTTATTATCGAAATGTCTAAAGAAAGAAGTGAGTCTATGGCAAGTAGCGTAAGTAATGAAATGCAGTAGATGCTATAACGAAGTTTAATAGAAAAATCCTGACAACAAAATCAAGGAACACAGAGAAAAATTAATTCATGTACAAGGTGTGGTACAAGTCATTTTGCTAATAAATGCCCAGCATTTGAAGAGAGTGCAACTTTTAAGATAAAGAATCATTTTGAAAGTAAATGCTTAAAAAAGAAAACAGGAGAGTTAGTGAAATTAAGGAAAACTCAGAGGAACGTAAGTGAAATAAATTCAGTTAAATTCGATAATTCCTTATTCATTGGTGAAATAAGCACTGAGTCAAGAGGGGGAATGTTTACTAACTTAGATATAAATAATAAAATTGTTAAATTTAAAATTGATACTGGGAGTTAATGGCTAACATAATTTCATTTAAATTATTTAGAAGTTTAGGTCTACTCCCACAAAATAATCAATAAAAAGTGAAATTATATTGAGATCTTATACAGGTGATCAGTTAGATGTAGTAAAATGTAAGCTAACTTTGTTTTATAAATGATAGTTTGTATGATTTAGAATTTTATGTAGTTAATAGTAATACACCGGCAATTTTGGGTTTGACTGCCTGCATATCATTAAATCTCAGTTACAAAGTTGATGCTGTGGTACCTTGAACAGGGTTTGTATAAAATATAATAAATGATTATATTGATGTCTTTATGGGAATAGGTGTATTAAAGAAAAATGTCACATACAGTTGGAACCAAATAGTAAGCCAGTTATTCATCCTATTCGAAAAGTTGCATTTCCTTTAATGGCACCATTAAAGAGTGTTTAGAAGAACTACAAACGAAAGTTATAGGAAAAAGTCAAAGGTAGTTCTGACTGGGTAAATGCTTTAGTATTAGTGTTAACAAATGGTAAGTTACGAATATGCCTTGACCCGAAAGATCTTAACCGAGTTATAAAAGGAATATTGCAAAATTCTACATTTGAGGAAATTTCAGGAAAATTGGCTGGTGCTAAGATATTTACCACACTAGATGCCACCAATGGATTTTTATCAAATCCCTCTCGATGAAGAGAGTGCTAATTTATGTACTTTGGCACCCCATATGGAAGATTTAAATTTCTAAGGCTTCCATATGGCATAAAATGTGCGCCCGAGATATTCCAGGACAGGTTTCAGAAATTTTGGTAGCATCGAAGGTGCTGATATTTATATAGATGATTTGATAGTGTGGGTCAAAATAAACAAGAACATGATGAGAGGCTTAAAAAGTCCTTGAAACTGCTAGATCTCAAAATATTAAACTTAATATAAACAAATTTAGGTTTATCAATCTGAAATCAAATATAAGGGGTCATAAAATTTCTGCAAATGGTATTAAACCAGATAAGACAAATTTAGCAATTACCGATTTACTACATCCTAAAATAAGCAAGATGTCCAAAGAGTGTTAGGAATGCTGACTTATGTTAGTAGATTTATTAAAAATTTTTCTGACAAAAACAAAACCATTAAGGGATCTTTTAAAAAAAAAACATCGAATTTACTTGGGAGTCTGAACATGAAAATGCTTTTAACAATTTAAAAATGTTCTTTCAACTGAACCAGTACTACAGTTTTTTGACATAAATAAAAATACAGCTTGTATCTGTAGATTCTTCACACCGGGGTGTTGGGGCTTGTCTTTTACAAAATAACCTCTTCCGTGTGCATATGCCTCAAAAGCACTGACTGATACCCAAAGTAGATATGTCAAATTGAAAAAGAGTTGTATGCAATTTATTTTGGTTTGAATAGGATTTTATCAATATGTGTTTGGTCGAAAAGTTATTGTCGAAACAGATCACCAGCCTCAATAGCAATTTTAAAAAACCTTTTAAATAATGTTCAGCTAGACTTACAGCGTATGCTTTCTTGCAACTTCAAAATTTGATATTGAACTTAGGTACAGACCGGAAAAGGAGTTACTTCTAGCAGATGCTTTATCCAGAGCGTTTCTGACACAAGGTGAAATCTTAGATCTTGATGAAGATATTGAAAGTCAAGTTTGTTTAATTAAAGCTGAATTAAACGTGCAACCCTGAAAAATTAATCAGTTTAAACTAGAGACCAATAAAGATCCCATTTTAAAAGATTTAAAAGAAGTAATTTTAAATGGCTGGCCTAGTTCTAATAAAAATTAAATGATCATTTAAGAATTTTTTGGCCTTTTAAATCAGATTTAACTATTGTTGATGATTTAATATTTAAAAATAAATGCTTAGTTGTACCAAAAAAATTTACAGTCGGAAATGATAAGTCGTGTTCATTATAGTCTTAGGTGTAAATAAATGTTTAAAGTTGGCACAGGAATCTCTTTTGGCCTGGCATGGCAAATCAAATTAGACAAAAATTTCTCAATGTCACCAATGTCTTACCACAAATCACAAAATAGAGAACCACTAATATCGCATGATATTCCAGACTTGCCATGGAATAAGTTAGTTGTGACATTTTTGAGATAAAAATCGAAAATATTTTACTAGGTAATTGATTATTTCTCAAAATATGTAGAAATAGCTGATTTAAATAATAATCTGTCAAGTCATTCAGTTATAGAAAATCTTGAATCTATTTTGTAATGACACGGGAATTCCTTTAACCTTAGTAAGTGATGGAGGTCCTCAGTTTTCTTCAGAAGAATTTAAAAAATTTGTGTTAACTGGGAATTTAAACACATTATGTCTTCACCTACCTATGCTCAGCCTTAATGGCATGGCTAAGAAAGACATATTCAAACGGTTAAAAAATGATTAAAAAAATTACTAATGATCACAAAGATATTAATAGTGGCACTACTTTAATATCGATCAACTCCTATTTTTGATAATTTGTCCCCATCTAAAATACTAATGTCAAGAAAACTTAGAACAAATTTAATGATTACTAAACAGCAGTCAAAACCAAAGATTGCTTCAAATTATAATAAAATATAATTAAAATAAACAAACTCTTCAACAAAAAAAAAATTATAATAAAAACTCTGCAAAAGAACTGTCAGAGCTTCAAAATAATCAAAATGTTTATAAAATTAAACTAAAACCAAAAGGATTCGGTATCCTGGAATTGTTTTAAGTAAAATTAGAGATAGAACGTATAAAGTGCAAATGAATAATGGTTCTGTCTTAGTTAGAAATCGAAGGTTTATTAAACCTCATGATAATAAAAATAATAAGTACAATAATAACAATAACCAATATTCAAAAACCATTATTCATTGGCAAAAAGGAAAGAAGAAGTTAAATATTTTATAGAATTAGGAACCGGTAGAACAAACAGAATTTAATAAACAGAAGCTGTTGAGGAACATATAGTGGAAAGTGAAAGTGGCTTAGAGCAAAATCGCAGTGATGAAAGTGATAACAGTAATCAATTTGTTTCTCGTTCTTTTTAATGATGCCAATGCTAATAGTGAAATAATTAGCGATGATGTGAGATCGAGCAGCTCTGTTGAGGATATGTATGAAGAATGTATTAGTAATAGGTCATATAGTTCTGATTTTAGATTCGATTTGGAGAGGCAAATAGTTAATAAAACTTATACAACGTCGTCTGACGTGTTTCAAAACCTCCTTTAAGTCAAAATCTATTTAAATAGTTATCACTGTTTTTAAGAGGGAGATGTGGAGAAGTTGTATAGTTATTAGTTTAGTTATAGAGTTATTATAAAGATACGTACGTCAAGGGATAACCACTCCCACTTCAAGATGTCAAGAAGATGTCAGACATTACGAAGCAATAAAATACATAAGTAACAAGTGTTGATCTTTAATATAAATTTATAATTATAATAAATTATAATACCAAAACTAACAGTAGTGGCACAGTTTCTTGCGTCGCACACATTGGACGCGTCTTAATTTCCGGCTTGTGTAAAAGTTACTCTGTTTATACATATAAGTAAAGGTAGATATTTAATTTTATAATATCTTATTATACAAATATAAATATTTAGTTTATAATATTTAAAGCCATCGGCAAACAGCGAGCGCGAAGGGACAGCAGCGTGGCATTGACGAGTTTTATTACATTTAATCTATGCCTAGCGTCAGGTCGCCGTTCCCCCTGGCGTGTCACGGACGTGTTTTCATATGACATTGACGCGCTGATGTCCTGCTGTGACATCGCGAACGCTGTTTGCTACCAGCTTAATATAGCTGCTATACAACCACACTTTGTTTACAATTTTTAAATTCAATTTATAACATCACAAAGTTTCATTGTGAAATGTCAAATATTATTAGATTACTTTAAATATTTTCAAAGAAATACAGATTTAATTATCATTATAAATACAACAGCCTACTAGTTAAATAAGGTAAAATTTTACATAATTAATTTTCTGACTTTATTACATATATTGTAACATTATCTAAGGGTCTGGATGGCATACCAATAGTCATTTAAAAAAAAAAAAATGTGCTCCCGAACTTGCACCAATCTTAACTCGGCTCTTTTGTTTTTTTTTATGATACGGGTGTTTTTCCGGAGAGTTGAAAAGCTGCACGTATCCAACCTATTTCCAAAAAATGATTTAAATTTCTTCAATCTAACCATAGGCCTATTTCACTTCTTTCAGTTCTTTGTAAACTAATGGAGAAATTTATTAATTTACAAATATTTATGAAGTATTTAGATAAAAACAAAATTTTGCATGACAGACAATATGGATTTTGCCACAAAAGATCTACAGAATATATTCTTTTTTCATAACAGACAGCTGGAACGAGTCTTTTCAGTTTCAAGGGAGTCCCAGATCGTTGCTCTTGACATATACAAAGCTTTTGACTAGGTATGGCCTGACCGCTCTTTAATAAACTTCCCTCCTATGGTCTTTTACCTAAAATCTGTTCTTGGCTCTCTAGTTATCTTTCTGGTGATCGACCCATATTAGTTATTGTGGATGGCTACTTTTCAAGCATTTACCAAATAAATGCTGGAGTGCTTCAAGGCTCAGTACTGGCAACAACATTGTTTCTTCATCACATCAACGACCTTCTCTCGTCCACAACTAATTCTATTCATAGTTTTGCCGTCGACACTACCCTACACTTCAGGATTTAGGTTTCTTAACCAATCTCTAAACCTGATTTAGGAAGCAAACACAAAGCTATGTAGTTATCTCTTCCACAGGACCTTGATTTAATATTGAATGGGGGCGCATAAAGTCTTGTCCATTTTAATGCATCCACAACACAATCATGTTTCTTATTACGAAAAAAGTCATCAAATACTTTTTTTACTCATGAGCGGCCAAGTTTTGCAGAGCTTATCTGGCATAAACACATTTTACCTATAGTCACGGCAGCCAAATAGTATTTTGCCCCTTTTAATTTATGTACACACAAGCTTTTATATCATTAAATTTTGTAATAACGTTCTATGTTAATAGTAAGAGTTTGAAAAAAAGAAGTTTAGTTTATTTTTTTAAGTGCATTTAATTTAAAGTTTGTTTTTACAATACATTATTACTCTAAATTTTTGCTTTTATGTTAGGACGTAAAAAAGTTTAGTAAATTAACCAGGTCGTTTAAAGTTACCACCTAACAAAAGTTTATGCGAATAAAAGCTCAAAAACTGATTATCTATTACCTCCTACACAATAAAGTACTTTCATATAATGGTATTGACATAAATCTTAAAAAACAAATTTAATATCCTAATAAATTTACCACTCCAACGAAAATTTTGCGGCCATCGCGGACCTATACGATGACGGTCCCATTGTAAAAATAATCTGAACTTCGTAATAAAGAATCTAATATAAAAGAAAATATGGAAAGGACTTTTCACGCTTTTGAGAATAATGTTTTGATGATTTATTTACCGCTTTTGCATTTTGCTATTAAGCATATTGACTGCAATAAACCATTTCAAAAATCAGATGAAGTTACACTGAATATATTAAATATGTCTCTTCATTATTATAAATGAAGTTACTCATAAATTATAAAATATAGGTAAGAGATCTAAATACGAGGCAATGTTTACCGATCTGCTTACTATTTTCTTTTTATCAAAGAGGGTATACAGCATTAGCCAAGTCAAAAGGGCAATTAGTGGAGAAGAGTGTAGAGCACGTACAAGTAAAGAATAAAAATATAATTCCGGCGTGTAAACAAGGTGACACATCGCACAGTGCGTCAAAAATGTATAATTTTATCTTAAATGCATAATAATATTGCATTAAATGTATGGAAATATTACAGTTTCCGAGATTCAAATTAGGGAGCACAGTGTTGCAAGTCAGTTGAGGCGCTTTTTCGTGTTAATACGGTTTAAAAATATTTTAAAAATATTTGAATACCTGTCTCTATCTAACTCTCATATTTGTCTTGTCATTTCAACTGCGGTTTGAACCACTCCGATGAATACGGTGAACACGAAAAAATGGCTTTAAATAGCTGATGAAAATGTGTATCTAGATTAAATTTGCAGAAGAGTATTTACAGAAATTATCGAAAAGGCATTAAATTATTCAAAAAATATTAGATATCATTGTCTTTTAACCTAAAAAGCAGATAGCAGGGCAAGAATAAGCATTCCCTGAATCTTTAAATAAATAGTCTAGGCGGTACATCGAAAAAGACAAAAAAATCTGACGGTTATTAATTGCACAAAGCAAGAAAATTTGTAGGTAATTTGTACACAAAAATTTAATTAGTTTCGCGCTCCAATTTTTGGCCATGGTAATTCAACATGGCGGCCATTTTAAAAACACACACACAAAATTAGTCTCTGATCCAGAAAATTGAAGAAATAGGACGTACCGCTACAAAAAACAAGAACATAAGCAGTCAACATATCAGTCAGGGGAGCACTACAGAAAACAAGAAAATAGGCAATCAACATACCAGTCAAGGGGGCACCATAGAAAACGAGGGAACGCACAGTATATGCAAAATTCACGAAAAAATAGCCAAAATGACATCACAACATTAACGAGGAGCAGATCTCAAGAAGAAGAGTAGTCACCCCTAAATGTAGCAATGATAGAAAAGTCGAAAATATGTAAATTAGGAGTACTAAAGGACTATACCCTGAAGCACGAAGAGACACGAACACTAGAATTAAACACCACAGGAAACCTGGATATGGATGACAAAGAATCCATCTACAATAACAAATTGATGACGTCAAGGCAGCTCACACCAGAATCACATATCTTTACGGATGGCGAAAAACTATTTTTGAAAGTAAAAACAAGGTCTCCAAAAGAAGTACTCATACACAAGGGCACAAAACTAGCATACCTCCAAAAAGCTGATCAAGAAGAAAGCGAGAACAAAGAAGGCAATTGGCTTCTGTTTTCCCAAGAAGAACACAAACAGGATGAAAAAGTTACATTAGAGGACCATAAACTAGAGAAGATAACAAATAAAGAAATGAAGAAGGCCCTACAGCATCTTTTCCTGGAATACAATGACGTTTTTGCAAAATCACCAAAATATATGGGAAGAACAAACCTTACTGAGCACAAAATAGATGTTGGTGACGCACAACCAGTAAAAAGTCGCCCATACAGAGTGTCGCAAAAAGAACGAGACATAATAGACGACCAAATTAAAGAAATGCTGGAAAGTGGCGTAATACGACCCTGTCACTCGCCATGGGCAAGTCCAGTAGTACTGGTGAAGAAAAAGGATGGGACCACAAGATTCTGCGTTGATTACAGAAAACTGAATACGGCAGTAAAGAAATCCAATTGGCCTTTACCGCAAATCGACGATATTTTAACATACTTAGGAGATGCAAGATGGTTCAGTACGTTAGACATGTTTTCAGGATACTGGCAAGTTCCAATAGCAGAAGATTCAAAACAGTACACCGCCTTTATAGCACAAGGACATGGCTCATACGAATTTAATGTACTCAGCTTTGGCCTCAGCAACGCACCAGCCACCTTCCAGGAGCTAGCAGACAAAGTTTTTGGGATATGAAATGGAAAGAAGTATTGATTTACCTGGACGACATAATTATATTTTCAAAAACTTGGGAAGAGCACCTGCTTAAACTACGACGAGTATTTGAACGACTGAGACAAGCAAACCTTACCCTAAAACCCAGCAAATGCGAATATCTCAAAGAAGAAATTAGGATTCTGGGATACAAGGTCAGCAAAAATGGCATTCTTCCCGATGATGCAAAAAATTAAGTGCATAAAGGATTTTCCCAGGCCACAGAAAGTGAAAGATGTGCAAAGTTTTTAGGATTATGCAATTTTTACAGAAAGTTTATAGAAAATTTCGCAATGATTGCTAGACCACTACACGAGGTTACCAAAAAAGGGCCGTATTTCCAGTGGGGGCCAAAACAAGAAGAGGCATTTAAAATTTTAAAGGAAAAACTGACATCTCCACCAACTCTGCAGCACTTTAACCCTAATAAAGGAACAATTTTACGGACCGACGCAGCCACATGCGGCATAGGAGCTATCCTGCTACAAGAAGACGAGAATCATCAAGCGCACCCGGTAGCGTACATCAGTAGAAGCCTCTCTGCCAGCGAAAAGAACTATACGATAAGTGAACTAGAGTTACTCAGCGTCGTCTGGTCTCTAAGCTACCTCAGACATTTGATTTATGGCCGTCCAGTGAAGATAGTGACTGATCACCACGCCCTTTGCTGGATGAATTCTATCAAAGAAAATAACAGACGGTTAGCCAGATGGGCACTCAAGCTAGCGGAGTTCGACTACACTATTGAATACAAAAGTGGGTCAGCCCATAAGGACGCCGACTGTATGTCCAGGAATCCTGTACTACATCCAGGAGAAGTCAACAGCAGAGAAGAAGAAGACGAGCTACCAACTTTTGCGGTAAAATCTATAGAAGTGGCTGCACTACAAGAACAAGACCCGGAGATAAGCCAACTAAAAAGAGCAGTTACAAATCCCGAGGACACAGATATACCCATAGCCATAAGACGAAGGGCTAAGAACTTCAGGATATCAGACAATACCCTGTATAAGATGAACACAACTAATAGGGGCCTAGAAAAAGTTTTGGTAGTACCAAAAACAATGCGAGAAGAAGTATTATGGGAGTTGCACGCCGCACCAACCAGTGGTCATTTAGGATTAAGCAAAACTATGGAAAAAATCAAAGCCAGATTTTTTTGGACAGGGATGATTAAAGATATAGAAAAATACGTCAAAGGATGCCCAGACTGTCAAGCCAGAAAAGGTCAGCCATATAGGAAGACGCCAGGGCTGTTGCAGCCAATTCAAATAGGCTCTATATTTGATAAAATTGGAATAGACTTGTTAGGACCTTTTAGGAGAAGCAATCAAGGGAAAACTATGATCGTAGTGGCGACAGAATATGCAACAAGATATGCAATCACTGCAGCATTACCAAATGGCAAAGCAGGACCAGTGGCCAAATTTCTTTTGGAAAAAGTGTTCTTAATACACGGGATACCCAGGACCGTACTCAGTGACAGAGGAAAAACTTTTCAATCAGAATTAGTGACTGAATTATCAAGACTTATGGGGGCCAGAAGCCAGTTTACAACAGCATATCATCCTTGCTGCAATGGTTTGACAGAGAGGCTAAATAAAACAATAGCAGACATGCTATCAATGTACTGCAACACACAACAGACAGACTGGTGCAGCTATCTACCATTTATTACATTTGCCTACAATACAGCATTACAAGATACTACCAAGTTTAGTCCATTTATGTTAATCTTTGCAAGAGAACCAACCCTTCCAGCAGAGGCAGCACTTGTGGATGCAGAGGGAATGTCAGACACACTTCAAATCAGGGAAAAGGCATTATCAATAAGGGCAATAGCCGCAGAAAATATAAAGAAAAGACAAGAAGAAGCAAAAATAGAATTTGATGACAGACATAGAGATTTGCAGTTTCAGCCCGGGGACAGAGTAAAGGTTTTCATCCCCATCAGAAAAGTGGGGCGCAGCGAAAAATTACTACTAAAATGGTTTGGTCCATACAAGGTACTAAAAAAAGGGGGAAGTAAACTACGAAGTAGAAAAAATTGGAGGAAGAAAGAAAAATGTCGACATTGTACATGTAAGCCGCATGCTCCCATACAACGATCCTTGGACATCCGCGTCGCCAATTTGTCAAGAAATCCCAGAAGAGGAGGAAAACCAGATGGCGGCGGCGTCCACACAGAATAGGCGAGAGGGAGAGGAAACTGTGGCAGAAAAGAATAGGGACTCCGATAGTGAAAATTCAAACGAAGAAGATAATCACGAAGGAGTGGGGCTAAATGCACTGTGGCCGTATAGAAGTGATAAACAAAAATCGCGCACGAAAAGAAACAGTATCAAGTTTATTATAAAAAATGGTCGAATAGTGGAGGAGAAATGGGGGGACATACACGCAGATTAAAAAAAAAAGTCTCACCAATAACTTATTTTGGTTTACAGGGTCCTAATCCAATTCTAAGAAAATACTTGTATCATATGTTATATCTATCTTAATAAGTTTTTTAAAAATGGCTTTTAAAAATGTCATGTTTATCGCCATTTTAATCGATTTGTTTAAAAAACAAATTCTGGTAGAAAAGGGGTAATGTTATTTTTTACACATATTTTATAAACCCTATAGCCTATTACTCTAATACAATAATTGTTAAACGTTAAAAATATTATTTTTTCACTTTTTTAAAGGCAGCATAGCATTTTACTATTAAAATCCTAAAAATATTAGGTTTAGAAATAAAATATACTAGCCGACCCGTGCCCACTTCGTTGGGCCTTAATTACATTTTTTCTAAACTTGTTTATTCATAATAAAATATAGCCTATACCACTTTTGAATAGTATAGCTTTCTGTTGGTAAAAAAAAACAATATCAGTTTAGTATTTCCGAAGATTAGCAAGTTACAAACAAACAAACAGAGTTACAAACTTTACTTCTTTATATTATTAATATAGATTTAACAAAAAAGTTTAGGAACTATGTGTTAAGTTTAAATTTAAGGTCTAAGATAGTGGTTTTCATTTAAATTATTGAAGTTCTTTACTGCCGATAGTTAATTTCTATGGAACTTCCGGTAAATCCGGAAATTAAATTTTAACGGTAAAACGATAGAAGATTCATTAAATTTGTGTAAAAAATCGCATTAGCCCTTTTCTCTTATCATTAGTTTTTTAACAGATCGATAAAAATGTCGATTACCATAACATTTTCGAACGCCATTTTCTCAAAAACTAATTAGGATAGGTATATCATATGGTACATGTATTTTCTTAAAATTGCCTGCTATTTTTTTTTTTTCATTTAAAGTAGCAAGGTTGGGATCACTTCCAGTTAAACCGGATATGTCACATAAAATCTAAAACGTCATAAATCTGCATTAGGTATATTTAACCATATATCCGACCAAAATTTAAAAATCATGTAACACTTCTCAAAAATATAACAAACTTGCTAGTAATTTTGTGGTCAGCTGTTATAGACTCTTAAGCAGAGTTTATCAAATATTAATAGTTAGCGCGCTCGACAACGCGGCTCCGATCAGGCCCCTCCTGCCCTGCCTTTCTTCAGATCACTTGCTGGCAAAAATAAAGTAGCGGTGGGCTTAACAGTGATTCTTTGATATCGGTGATCGCCCCTACTGCTATCTAAAAGTAGCTGCAACTGAAAACTGTGATATTATCACTCTTTACGGAAACATGCTAAATTTTCATAAATAAAGTCATATAGATAACCTTATTAAAATTGAATGAAGAAAAAATATATCATTTTTAAATACATTCTGTCATTTAATATACATATAATTTAATTACTGTTTTGCATTGGCATATAAGTCAATGTATATAAAAAAACGAACATTACACGAAGTATATCAAATATCTCCATTTTTTTATAAACATTTATAGCTTTGATCATATTAATTGGGCAACCCATTCGCGATAGAATTATTAACAAATCAAATTGATAAAAAAATAGTTTTCATCCAGTAAGCAAGCCAATTAGCATCCCGTTTCACTAACATAAACATGCATGATTACCATAAACTTAAATGAAAGAGGTTAGAATCACTGAATCGCAATCACAATCACCGTCCAGCGATCGCAGTCGCCGTTTAATGTTGTGGTTACGGGCAGCGCCACCTCTACGAACTGCGAATATTAAAGAGTGATTTTTTCACTGCGATCGCCAGGCGCAAGTAGCAGCTACCAAAATGATTTGTTAATAACCGGTGATTGGTAGCAGCGACTGCGATCGCAGTCACACCTCTAAAAAGCCTGTTATACTTTTCTACACTGTGCAGTCGTTCGCTTCGCATGGTACATGGTGCCGCTTTCAAACGCGCCTCAAGAGAGTGCATTAACTTTTAATATTTGGTAATTCTGTCTTAAGTTTTCCAAATACATTCGCAATATAGGGTATACCACGCGTCAACGAATCCATTAGGAAAGCCATAACTCCTAGAGTATTAGACATATTAAAATAAGACTTAGTCAAGGTAAATGGTAAATGGTATGAAAAGGAGAGAGATTTCGCATATTTCTCACTTGTCAGTCACTTCTGCAAATTTTATTTTTTTAAATGAGACACTATGTAAATTTTACAATTTTAAATTTCTGAGACAATTCTACTTCAAAGTTTAATAGTTTTGAAAGTTTTTCGCCCACTTAATTTGAGTGTATATAAAGTATTTTTGTAATATTTTAGCCTTTATATAGACAACGATATAAACATGTCAGGGCAGAAAAAAAAGGTCATTAAATACGTCCGGAAATACTCGAAAAACCTCGGCTTTCACTTTATTGTCATCTTCTCTTGGCTACTGATTTTGATTCTTCGTTTATTAGAATTTTTTTATAGTTATTGTATATTTTTATGTTACTAAAAGATCTGAAAGCTGCAGCTTTTGTAGAGTTTAAATTTAATTATAAATAAGAAAAACTTCTAAAACTATTACGTGGAGATTTTAGGTGACACAGGACAATCACCGGCTTTATTAGTTTTATGTCTTTGTCATTTGTTACTTTCTATACTGCAGTTAAACTAAATTGAAAATGATGTAAGCCAAAACAAAGGAAAAAAATATATACCCATTTGTTAGTTGCATTGGCAACCATGGTTCTTAGTATTGTGGAATATTAGAATATATATTATTATTTTACAGTACCTATTATTATAGCATAAATTAACATTTTTTGTTATTATCACGACCTCACAATCACTTCCGGTTTAACCGAAAGTACCATAAACTTTCCTATTTTTAATGCAAGTACCTTTTTATATTTATATTTTGTATAGAATTCTCTTTTTAATGATATATCATACAGTGTGTTTTTATTTAAAATGGCGGCCGGAGAAGATTTTTAAGGAAAAATAAGATTTCTGTTTTGAATACATTTATAAAATAAAAAAAATAACCTATTTTACTTTTCCAGGTAGTGACATATCCATTTTTTTAAATAAATTACTTGGATTTCGTAATTTTAGATTTAAATGTAATTAATAATAAATACTTAGAAAAAATGTATTTAAAACAAAAAAATTATTACTTAATTTTCTTTAAAAATCTTCTCTGGTCGCTATTTAAAAAGAAACACCTCGTGTGATATATCATTTAAAAGAGAACTTTATATAGGAAATAAGGTAGGTAGTTGTATATAAAATAGGAAACTTTATGGTTCTTTCGGTTAAACCGGAACCGATTACGAGGTTCAAATATTGACAAAAAAGTTAATTCATGCTATAATAATACTGTAAAATTCTTATTGGTCCCTCTTTAAAACTACAAAAAAAAAATTGGGGAGTAACAACATCCCGTGCCTCCTGGTATATTACGGGGTATATTAAACATTTTACAAATTAATTATTTGGCAGTCAAGAGTTTCTCAAACTAGTTATAAAGTTTTCATTGTTCTTGTTTGGGTATCTTAGAATGTTGACTTGCTGTCTATTGCCCGTTCTCGCTACTGCAAATACCAAATTATGTATAATATCTTACACTGGGCCAACAAGTGTTAGAAGGAATAACTGAAAGCAACTTGGATCCTTTAGTCGTGAATATTTATTGACTGATGGACAGAGATAGCTTGATAAGTTATTGTTGCATGAAGCTGTTGCATAGTTGTCATTGATTGATTTCAAAATCAATCACGAAACTTAAAGTGGTTATTTTACTTGACAAAATAAGGGTAGAGCTTCATATAATTTTTTTCAAAATGTCATTCGTTTTCGAGTTCCAAGTCGTCAAAGTTCAAGTTTAGTTTTGGTTTTTTTGCCATATTGCATTTATTTTTTACCCAATTCAGTTGATATTTGGCACACAAATCGAGCTTTGCAGATTCTAAAATTTTAGGACAAAAGTACTTTTTTAATAACCGCCAGAGGGCACTTTACCTAAAACTTAAGATTTATTTACATCATAACTTTTTATTTTGACAGATATCGCAAAGCTGGAGGCGCCATTTTAGAGACAATAAAAACTTAAAAATTAAGGTACTCTTTATTAAAGTCGATACCGATGGGTTAAAAAATAAATGCAATATGGCGAAAAAAACCAAAATAAAAATTGACTTTTGGCGGCTTGTAACTCGAAAAACGAAATGACATTTTGAAAAAAAAAAATATATGAAGCTCTACCCTTATTTTGTCAAGTAGAATCACCCCCTTAAGTTTCGTGATCAATTCTTTTGAAATCACCCTCTATTATGTTATTAAATATTAGGTTTAATTAGTTTCTTTGATACCCCTTTTTTAATAATAATTTTTATTATTTTTTGAATTTAAAAATTTAATAGAATGTAAAGATTTACAAATACAGCTGTTGACAAAAAAAACTAAAGCCTTTATGGCATTTGTAATATTTTATGTAAAACGTTTATAGAGCGCTACATATTACTTAGAAAATAATAATAACAAATTTTCTTATAAAGACCTTAAAAAAATAAATGATTAAATTCAATTTTATATGAATTTGATACGCTGATTTCAATTTTGTCATCCATTTTTATGCATCACAAAAGATGTTTTTGCAAATCACAAAAAATAAATATTATATAACATAAATACAAATACATTTATTAATACAAGAAAATATCAGGTATGCTTAAAATATAACGTAATTTTATTGCCTAACTTAATGAAATTATTCGCCTTTTTATTAGGAAACTGCGTTTTGTGGAATTTCTACTGTGAATTTTATGCGGATTATCACGTTGTAGCATCCAGCAGTAGTCTGATATGATCGATACACTCCATCTACCCTGGTAACGCCTTTCCATTTCCTTATTATCTTGGTGGAAACGTTCTCCTTGTTCCTCGCTAACTGCCCGAAGATTTCCCGGAAACTGGTTTAGATGTGCGAATAGAAAGTGTAACTTCAAACCTATGTTGCAGCCTAACACACGAAAATGCTCCAACATTTTCCTGACTATGTTCTTATAGTCTGGATCCTTGTTATTTTCCAAGAACTTTTCAATAACTTCTTTAAATGAGCACCAGGCTTCCTTTTCGATAGGCGTCATAGAATTTTGAAAATCTTGGTCTCTACATAAAGCCCTAATATCGGGACCTACAAAAACTCCCTCCTTTAATTTGGCATCAGACAACTTGGAAAATTTTGCACAAATATACTTGAAATAATTTCCGTTTTGTCGAGAGCTTTGACAAACAGTTTTATCAAGCCCAATTTTATATGCAGAGGGAACAATAAAATTTTTTGGGGTCAACTAAGGTATCGTATTTTATATTTTTGCTTCCTGGCGTAAGGTTTTCTCTTGTAGGCCACTCTTTTTGACTCCAGTGTTCTTTGTGACATTGTACCTATTTTATTATTATAAATCTCAAATTAGGCTAGTGAGGACATCCTACACACATTAAAAATAATATTTTGACATATAATAGTTTTTTTTAAATAATAAAAACCCTTAAATAAAAACTGTATTCATTTAAGTAAGTTAAGTTACATTGTAAAAGAAAAAAATTAAAAAAAAAAATATTGGTTAAGCAGTAAATATCTACGATTACTTTCTAGTTGTTATCGCTTACAACGTACTGATGAGAACAAATTGTATTTGCAGGAAAAACCTTTGGCTAGTGTGAAAATTTTTATTGCCACACTGGGCAGATGCAACCTAGTAGTGCAAAGAAATAATAAGCAGATTTATTTCTTTTATTTTAGTATATTCAAAATTATAGTTTCAACTTTTGTGCGGTGTAGTGTTTACCACAATTTGTGATGTATAATACAAAAGAACAGTAGTAAAGGAAGCATTGAATTGTAATAACCGTTCTAATTAGGCATTCTGTAATTACCAATAGCTTGAGGTAAAATTTTTATATAACATTTAGTAGTGGCTATTGCAAAAGGCTTCATAAATAACTTTATGTTCATTTGATACAATGTGCGGTGGCGTCGTTTTTACTACAAATAAATGTAGAATTTTGTGCAATTGTATTACTCTTTTTCAGATTTTTTTTGTTTACCTTAACAATTATTGATAAATGCGTGTAATATAAGTGCAAATCACATTTATAAAATAAATATATGATACAATATCCAGCTCTATACGTGTACGAGTGCACTCCAAAGTACTTTTATTAAGGGTTCCCGAGTATTTTATAATCATGACAGCACAAACTAAAATACTTGTAGACTTTAAGTATTTACTTGCTGCCATTGACTTCTTTTTCTTTTTTTTTATCTTTGGACAAACTACGAAGGCTAAAAGCCTAAATACTAACGTACCGTGGGTGTCTTAAGCGAGGTAAGAGGGAGTTTGTTGACACGGGACTTAAATACTTGAAGATTTGGGGGGAAGGAAGAAGGGAGACCTCTGCGGGCAGCAGGTTCCACAATCTAGAAACTCTAGGCATAAAAGAACGAACAAAGTGGGAAGTTCGGGACCTATTTAGTTGGACCGTATAGGGATGCATACGCGCGGCATCACGAGTTTCTCTGTTGCGAACCGTAAGTGGAGGAACTATACTGGACAATTCTTCAGAGCAGAAGCCATGGAAGTACCTATAAAGAAGCGATAAATCCCCCACAGCCCGATGATGGGCAAGAGAAGGAAGCCTTTTTGTAAGTGAAGGATCATTAATGAGACGAATAGCTCTGCTTTGAATAGAATCAAGAATGCCTAGGGTTGTGGGGGACGCCATGCCCCAGATATGAGAACAATATTCCAAGGGAGGTCGGATTTGGGACACATATAAAGTGTATAAACTAGAAGGGGAGAAATACTTTTGGCTCGAAAGAGAAATCCAAGCTTTTTGAGGCTCCCGTGGCTATAGATACAATGTGATTATGCCAGTTAAGGTTACTTTCAAATGTGACGCCCACAAGATTGAAGGTGTCTTTGCTCTGTAAACTCTTTAAGATAACACAGACACACAAAAAAGTATTCTGAACTGGAACCGAGACATAGTGTTTCTGGCGTATTTTGATGAGCTGAATCCGAATCTGAAGCCCGTTTTGGTCCAGCATGTCCCAGTTTTTTGTAAATTGCAAATACAGGGTGATTTAAAAATCGATCAGGTTGAGTTACTGGACACCCTGTATGTATATAGGTAATTTGATTGAAATTGATGAAAACTTTGATGTCTATTGGTGCCGGTGAGGTTTATCGACTTTAATAAAGAGTACCTTATTTTTAAGTTTTTGATTGTCTATAAAATTGAGCCCCCAGCTTTGCGATATTTGTCAAAATAAAAAGTTATGATGTATATAAATTTTAAGTTTTAGGTAAAGTTATGATGTATATAAATTTTAAGTTTTAGGTAAAGTGCCCTCTGGCGGTTTTTAAAAAAATATTTTTGTCTTAGAATTTTAGAATCTGCAAAGCTCGATTTGTGTGCCAAATATCAAATGGATTGGTTAAAAAATAAATGCAATATTGCAAAAAAACCATAATAAAAATTGAACTTTGACGGCTTGTAACTCAAAAACAAATGACATTTTGAAAAAATATATATGAAGCTCTACCCTTATTTTGCCAAGTAGAATCACCCCCTTAAATTTCGTGATCGATTTTTTAATCACCCTGTATAACCTCAAAATTTTGTCATGTGGAAAACATTGTATCCAGTTGCCTGGAGGGTTTATTTTTCAGTTTTCCTACTGAAATGCATTTGTTGAAGTACACCAAATAATGCATTTCAAAATGCGTTAGGTGCAGCGAGTTAATGAAACTGTTTTTTGTAGTTTAAACCGACAAAATGTGGTATTTTTGTAAAGCTGTTTGGACGATCTTTATAATGATGATCTAATATAGAAGGTGTTGCATTTAAAAATATCATACTTTACCTATCTTACCAAATTATAAAAATTTAATATTGAATAAAAAAACTAAAGAATTAACTTAATAAAGTAACATTTTTGGTAATTTGGTAGAATTAAAAAGAAAGAAAGTTAAAGAGGAGTAAATTTATAATCGGATTCCGGTAGTATTGATACTTACTACCTACATTATATACAAAAACTGTAAATAGTTTTTATAATTAGGGAGTTGTACTAATTACTTTTGATCGCCAGAATCTTGGATGTAAAAAGCATTTATAATTAGCTTTAGCACAACTTTTCTTCTTGCCCTATTGCTAAAATTCAAGCTTTAAAACAGTAGTTACCGTATGTAACTCCTGCAAATAAAAAACGTTCCGTTTTTAGAAGTGTTGCAAATATTTGCAATTCAAGTACGATGGCCTTAATTTTAAATAAATTTGCTACAAATCAGACAAAATCAAAAATATATTTTTTAAATTTTTTACTCTGGTGAATAAAAAAATAGAAATAATTAAATAAAAAAATAAAAATAATTAAATAAAAATGTAACAGTTTCATTAAATAAGAAAATTTAGACAATCTGTATATTTTAAACCAGTTTATTGGTCGCCTTTTAAAGTAAAAATTTTAAAACAAATATGTTTTTTTATAGTAAATTGAATTCCTGCATGTGTAAAATTAACAGATATAAAAATTTTCAAAACACTGAAAATATTAAAAGAGGCATTCTAATATGGTGTCTAAGAGGTAATTATATTTATGGCGCAAGTTTACTGTTTATTAAATTTTTCTCACCCAAACAAAAAACAGTTAGATTTATTTATTTTTGTACGCAATTTCTAATTAACTGTTACCTTTTATTATCACCATAATATTATGTCCCAGAATAGGTGTTACAAGAGAACAAATAGACCAAAGATTTTTTAAATTTTATACGGCAATTTAAAAAACTGGTATAAACTAAGAAATACAAAATTTGGTAAAAATCGGCAATAATACTAAGTATAAATCTGGGTCTTAATTAAACTAGTTTTATTTTAAAAAATAAAGCAAAAATGATTCAGTAATTATTGTAAAAATGTTTCTTTTATTTCAAAGTTAGAAGTAAAAGGAATTTACCGGATCAGCTAAATAACATAGGCAATGTGCGGAAGAGAGACAGCCTAACGTAAATACCGACATGTAAATATTTCGGATTGGATGATTCATCATACATCCTTTGTTGTTGTTTAGTGGCCGATATACCATTAGCCATTGCTTATATAGTAAACGTAAGAAAAATGTTTAAATCAACATTTTACACTATGCATTATATTCCCAGAGCCAGTAAACCCTTCGAGTAACGTTGGGCCTGTAAGGCTAGAAATTTGTATAGTGATGAGTCATAGCATGGTAAGTCGACAATCATCACCTGGCAAGCATTATCCCTGCACATCACCACCCTGTATATTTTTAGAAGTTTAAAGAATAATAAAAATAAAAACTTCTAGCTGTAACCTTAAAATTAGTTTATTCATAGTAAGGTTAAAAAAATATTGTAAGGCGTTTTCGATGAGCACAAGTACCTGCCAGGCGAACTAAAAGGTGGGGCTGATTTGGATGGCCATATTTCCAAAACTAATAAAGTTATAAGTTCCTAATGTGTGTTTTTTAAAGCTCTTTTAAAGATCTTTTTAAACGTGATATTGGTGATAATATAACGGGTTGGATTTTTTTGTTTTTTCCATGAGGCACCCTGTATAATATATATATGTATAAAAGATCCTAAAAAGAGCCCTAAGAGAAAACCATATTATAAACTTTATTAGTTTTGGAAATATGGCCATCCAAATCAGCCACACCTTTCAGTTCGCCTGTCAGGTACTTGTGCTCAGCGAAAACGCCTGTCAACTTTTTTAAACCTTACTATGAATGAACTATATCCTAAAAAAATTTAAGTTTACAGCTGCAAGTTTTATTTTTATTATTTTTAAAAATATACAGGCTGATCCTTGCCATGTGATGATTGTCGTACTTAGCTGCATGACTCATCACTATACAAATTTTCAGCCTTACAGGCCCAACGTTACTAGAAGGGTTTACTAGCCCTCCTTCTATAAAAAAAAGGTTTATAATTAATATCAAGGTAACATAATGGTTCGTTTATATGCCAAATATCTTCTTGTAGTTTAAGATCCGGCTATCTAAATGTAGTGTAATTAAAAATTATAAAAAATAAAATGACATGAATACCGACACTGTTTATTTAAATGTACAGGGTAGCGCCCTTTCGTTGACCTTGCAGGGTATTGATAAAACTAAAAGAGATAGAACAAATCTGATTGCGCAATCTCAATTTCAATTTTTGAAACAAATTCAATGGTTAAAGCCAATCATGGCCAACTTAATTCGTTTTGGAGATACACGGGGTTTTTCAAATTTTGTCAATGTGGACAGGCACTTGACCCTCGCTTAATATAGGAAATAAAGAAAAATGTAAAAAGGAAAGTTTAAGGGATTTTTACGTGGAATTCAGTGGCGTACCTACATTTTTTTATTCACTTTTATTTTAAAGCTATAACAAAAAGTTAGTTATTTTTTAAATGGAACAGCCTGTATATTTCATCACCAACAAAAGGTCTTCTTCAAAGCCGTAAAAAAATAGCACATTTATTATATTTAATTTGTAACAGTTTGGGAAATATAGCCATTGTTCGGAATTCGGTAATAAAATCGCATTTTTAAATAAAACACCCTGAATATTTTATAACCATTAAAAAGACATTTAGAAGAACTTAAAATTTACTGCATTTAAAATTATTTTCTTCAATTGTTTCGGAAATATGAGCATCCAAATCCTAATGCGTATATCTACTATTTTTTGGATTTATATAGTCATATTTAAAAAATATAAAAGATAAATATATCAAATGTGGTATTTTATTAAACCTCTTTAAAATATCTTTGCAACGGTAATATAATATACAGGGTGTTTCGTGAAAAAATCCTGATGATAACCGATTTCCGAAACCATTAAAAAACAGATATATTAAATGAATTATTTCTTATAGCTTTCAAGAAGGTCTGCCTTCTGGTGATAAAATATCCAGGGTGTTCCATTTTAAAAACCCAATTTTGTGTTATAACTTTAAAATAAAAGTCACTGGAAAAAATTGGGTACGCCACTGAGTTATACGTAAAAATCCCTAAAACTTTTTTATTCAAATTTTTCTTCCATCTCTAATATTAAACGAGTTACGTGTTAAGTACCTGGCCAAATTGACAAAATTTGAAAAACACCCTGTATCTCCAAAACGAAACAAGTTAGCCATGGTTTGCTTTTACTATTGAATTTGTTACAAAAATTGAAATAGAGATTGCGCAGTCAGATTTGTTCTATCTCTTTTAGTTTTCGCTATACCCGCAAAGGTTAACGAAAAGGCGCCACCTTGTACATATGTAAAGGAAAAGTTATGGAGATAATGCCACAACAGGGTTGGCTTCAAATTATGGCTATATAAATTGTTAGTGACAAAAAACATGATAACATGTAAATACAATGGACCTGCGGTAATCCGACAAACGTTTTTAAAGACAATGCCTGTACTTTTTCAGATACAGAGTGAGCCAAAAATGTGTGGAGAGGAAAATTTATTTTTTTAAATGGAATACCCTGTATATTATGTCACCATTTTACCACATTTGATGTATCTATCTTTAATAGTTTTAAAAATATGGCCATTTAAATCCGGGTATAATTTCCATTATATCTACAATCTCACCTTAGTGCCGTAGGTAGGATAATAAAAATTATCTCTCCTTTTTCTTTAGATTTAAGTGGTCATATTTTGAAAACTACTAAAGATAGATATATCAAATGTGGTATTTTCGTAAAGCTTTTTAAAACATCTTTTAAATGGTGACATAATATACAGGGTATTCCATTCAAAAAATTTAAAAAAATCTCCGCACATTTTTAGCTCACTCTGTATCTGTAAAAATATATTTTTTGACGGTTTAAATAATTTTCTAAAAATTTTGTATTTAAAGTTTTTCTCTACTTTGTATAATAAACGAGAAAGGCGCTGTCTAAATATACCAGCTCTGTACAATTAAATAGAGCGACAATTCGTTTAAATATACAGAGTCTGTATGCTTTTAATACATATTATACTTACCAATACCTTTATTAAAACTAGTATGTTCAAACAAACGTTTATTTTTGTATCTCGTAAGGAGCAATGATCTTTAGTACATAAATAAAGTTGGGGCACCCTGTATAATAAAGGTATTAAATAAGTACGTAGAAGCGTTTCTTGCTTAAAAATTTTCTCTGGAATATCTTTTAGTGAAAAAAGGCAGTTGCAATTAGTTTTCATGTGGATTTATTTTAACGATATTTTTTTATATTTAAGATCATCAGATCAGCAAAACCACAGCCCTAAAAAACGAATTTTTGGACTGCTATCAAATCTATCAAATCAACAGGTAGCGGGGCTAAGGGTCTTTTCTTGAGTGTAAAATTCATTTATCTTGCCCAACACGGCACAATAATTTGTTCACCCTAAAGTAGCAGCCCTTAGATGCCATGACACATTCCGACCTGATTTAAAAGACGGGTAATATGCGCCCGTTTTGTACGTTAATCCGACAGTATTAAGGTCTATTCATTTCATACACATCAGTCACGTCTCAGTGCCGTGACAGTTCTGTCTTCGTCTAGGGGCCCATTCACTAGCGAGCGCGGTTGGACAACATGGTTGCGCTCCCCGTATGTTCGCCAATCGGTGTTTGGCGCCAACGCGAGCGCAACACGTTGACGGCGGTTCGCCGGTTTTCAGTTTGATTTGAAATCTTTGTTGGGCTTGTTGTTGCGCTCGCTGTTTGCTGTCCTGTGTATGGTAGCTAACAACAAATAAATGCAGGATGGCTCAAAAAAACATAATGAAGTTGAATTTATAACAGAGTTTATTAATATTTATAAAGAACATAATGCATTGTGGAAAATAAAGTCTCCTGAGTATTCCAATCGATTTCTAAAAGAAAAGGGTTATTCCGCATTAATTGAAGTGTACCAACGATTTGGTATCGAAAATGCGACTAAGGACGTTGTAAAGAAAAAATATCATCCCTACGTTCTTCCTTCCGAAGAGAGTTGAAAAAAATAAAACATGTTAAATCCGGAATGGGCGGTGATGAAGCTGAACAAAATGAACCAACTTTATGGTATTACAACTTACTTCTCTTCACAGCAGATCAGGAGGAAACCAGGAAAAACATTTCGAATGATATAAGCGATGAAGATGCAGACTTGACGGAGGCAACTATTGATTAATTATATTTCTACAACATTTTATTTTGCCAAGGTACAATACCAATTGTATTAAAATAATTCATATAATTAACCTTTCCTCGACTGATACAGCCTGACGAAGTTTTGTATCTCGCTTTGTTATGAATGGTCTTACCATTTCCAGCAACTTGATGAAAGTGTTTTCATCCATTCTCAGGAAATTACGGTAGTCATCAGGGCTTGATGTTCTTAGTTCTCTTAATAAATTCAAATCTGAACATTGGTCTCTGTTTTTTAACCATTCTTTCACCCAAACTTTTTTTTCTTTTTCACAGTATTACCATCATTTTCCATAATTGAAACGACAGCTAGTAATTGCTTTTTTGTTAGTGGCATAATTCGCAAAAAGAACTTTATTCGATAAAAAAATTGATGATAATACGAAACTTTTTATTTCACTGTGTATACGAACGATGACAGATAACCACAACTTCGTTGGCCAGCGTGGATCGCCAGTGAGTCGCCATAACCGCCAACGTCAGGCCAACCTCGTTGTCCAACCGCGCTCGCTAGTGAATGGGCCCCTTAAAGTCAGAATGTCTGATGCATATTATTGACATCTAAGGTACCTGCGGCATATAAGGCCCACCTAACGTTAAATGTAATTTAATAAAGTTAAAAAAATATATATTTAGATTAAAAATTGCTAATTTATTGTAATATATATATATATAAATGGAAAAAAATGGAACCAACTATAAAAATATTAAAAACCCTTTTTATGGGCCCTATTAAACCACCATAGTAAAATAAGGCCCCGAAATATTTTTATTTGTTTTAAAAAATAATAATTTTAAGAAACTTTTAATATTTCTTATTCCAAATCTTTGGTTTTTGATTATTATTAGTTGCCTTTTCTCCTGGGCCCATTTTTTATTAAAACATACCTCCAAGTTGAAAATACATAGCTCTTAAAAGTAAAGCTTATATTCGTTTGCTCTACGCGCTCTTAAGCCACTGGTCTTAGTATATTCTGTAGCTACCCAAGCAGCACAAAAGTTTTCTTTTATTGAAATTTATAAGCTATGACCTACTCCAGTGGGCCTTATTAGCCGCTGGACACAATTAAAAAAAAAAACATCTCATCTCATCAATTCTCTACAAAAAACTTTTTTATTAAAAAAACGTAAAGTTTTAAAGAGCGATAACTAAAAGTTTACCAAAAAAATTACCTAAGTTCTAAATAATAATAAAATCCAAATAGAGAAAAATATACCTCCTAATGATAATACCGCACCCTGTCACAAATTCTTTGCTACTAAAAGAAGGCAGCGCGTAGCAGCCTACGCTTACTTCCCGTAAAGTTTATTGGTTTTACGCAAGTATGTACAACGCTTTAACCTGAACTCATATATTTTGTCGGGAGTTTTTAATGTGGGCTTTATTAAACCCTGGACCTTATAGGCCTCAGGTACCTTATTCACACATATCCATCAGTTGACAGTCATTTGTGCTAGGAGTACATTTTTACAATATTTGGGAAAACGGTCTGTTTTACAAACGAGGAACTAGCCATAGTTTCCATACCTCTCTAATGTGTTTATCTAATTGTTAGAATTTATAAATTATTACTCTTTGTTCGACCTCCGAACAGTGCGGATATTCGTAGAAAACTACTAATTTTTACCGGAGTGGCGGTTAGAGGTGCCGTATGGGCGTTTTTACCTTCGGGGATGGAGTAAAGATTCACGCTAAATTGACGGCATCTTTCTTCTGGAGCTAAGCGCTGTGAGGGAAGATTTCTATAAGCTGATGGTATGATGGTTTGGTAGTGAATACAAGGTGTTTCTCAAATGGCGGTAAATGAATGGGCGTGCCACGGTAACTGTCAGTAGTGACAGTGAAGGGTATGCGTAATACCAGTTGCAGTTATTGGTTTAACTTCTGTTAATTTAAACATTGCATCGATTATTTGGTATCGAACAAAAAGTATAAAGCTCGGGAGTCCCCAGATGCACAATCCCGACCTACTGGAGACTCCTAGCCAGAATACAACCATGCACTGGCAATTGAACCCTCGGGGACCCTAGCCATAAACAAAGAAACCACAACAACATATATAAACGAATCAAAAGAAAAAATTAATTGCGGCACGTTTAGCTGAAAATCAGAAAAACAAAAAATATGAACAGCTAATGGACCGTTTTGTCTTTGTTTCTTTCGCAGCTAAAACATTTTGTCCTTGGGGCTAACTAATTTCCAATATTTGTAATTTTACTTAATTTAAAAATGCTAGAAGAGGAAGCAGGTCTGGATGAAATATTTTATACTTATTTTTTATTATAATTATTATTATTTTTTATTAATTTTTCATATTTATACGTTGTATTTTAATCAAAGTATACAACAACATATAAATTATGTATTATGGACTTTCTACTGTAATTTCAATCTTAGTCAAAATGTCGTTTTTTCGCAACTGTATTCATGTACTTTGCATGAGATAAATTATGTAGTACGGAATATTGTCGTACAAGTGAAAAATATCTGTATTTGTTACTCACTTACCTACTTATTGCTTATTTGCTTTAAAAATTAGTCATAAATAAAAAAATGTTACTAATTTAAAAACAAATAAAAATAATTATTGACAAAATGCTACTAAATAAAAAGAATTGGTAATTAGTGAGAAAATATTACAATTTTTTTATTGGTATTTACCTTAAATATTAAGACAGTTCAAGACGTGACTGTGTCTGATATGTGTAAGTCAATGTAATATAATATAAGGATTTTTTTTTACTGAGACTTAGATTGAGACTTAGAACTTGACGAATCGGTACTAAGACGTAACTGATGTATGTGAGTAGTCCTTAAAGCTTAATTTCTTTCTGCCGGTTTTAAAAGTTACCTTTTAAAATAGACATATGCACAGGGGTGAAAAAGTTTCAATTTTTTTAAAGTAATTTACAGCACTACTTATTTATTAAAAGTTTTTTGAATTAAAAGAATATTTTTTGCCCTAAGGAAGTATTTGTAAGAATTTTTAAAATATTTAATGTTACCATAAAACTTTAAAAACAAATTTTTAAAGCTGCATTTTACGAAAGACATGTGACTTTAGCTACAGCAAGAACGATAAAGGTGTTCTGACTTGTGACTGCTCTGTAATTTATAAAGCATAAATTTAGTTTGGGAATGTTTACTAATGTTTATTCTTTTCCTGCATTTGTTGAATACCTTAATAACAACTTTTCAATTAGTACAAAGACAATATTGAGTATTATTAGTTTAATGGCTTTACCTAGGTAGAGTAGAACAGGAAAAATAAATCTAAATTATCAGAAAATATTTGAATGACCGATGGTATGCCCTCGCCATACGTAACGGGGTCATTTACGACGTCGTATATCCGGACGCCGCAAGTTTTTTTAACGCCGTTGTGTATGGCGAGGTCCTGTGTAATGACGCCATAAGGTTTATATATATATATATATATATATATATATATATATATATATATATATATATATATATATATATATATATATATATATATATATATATATATATATATATATATATATATATATATCTTAATATATATAAATCTCGTGTCACAATGTTTGTCCTCAATGGACTCCTAAACCACTTAACCGATTATAATAAAATTCTCACACCATGTGCAGTTCGATCCAACTTGAGAGATAGGATAGTTTAAATCTCAAATTATAGTCGCAATTTTAATTTATTGCTAATTATTTGTCTGTTCGACTGGGTTGAGTAAGTAATCAATAGATGGCGCTGCTATGGTAAATCTACGAACGTGTCATATAAGCTACATTTTAACAGCATAATAACCACGTGTTGTTGACGCTATAAAATTAATTAAATTTATTTTGTAGTGAACGAAATACCGTCAACTCCCGAGCGAAGCCGGGAAGCATAGCTAGTATATATATATATATATATATATATATATATATATATATATATATATATATACTATATATACTCTTTGTAAAAAACATTAAAACAAAATGGAAGAAAGCCCAAAAATGAATTCGCCCTATATGTCAGAAAAGAAGATGGTCATGAAAAATCTTATAGTGTCACTTTCTGTTTTATTAAAAAGTAGCAACACTTCACAAAAACAATCTCTAATAGTAATCAAGATACCTTGCAATTGCAACGAAATCCCTACACCCTGTACATTATAAAAAAAAATAAATACGAAAATTCAACATAGCCATCAAAAGAAAAACCAAAATTAATGATAATTTAAGATGGACCAAATCGACCAAATAATTCTGGCACACTAACTGTAAATTAAATACAAACCCCTCTTAGCACATGGTAAAAAAAAACAAAAAATAAATTTATTTTTCAAAAAGATTAGCTGACATAACGACAAAAACCAATAAAAAAATCATTCAACGTTAACAGGTAGTATGGCTGCGAACCGATTAAACCTTACCCTAAAATTCATTCATCTTTCCTGTTATGACATCTCAATCTGTTCACACTTCGACGGCGGCGTCGAGATCTGCACGTCAGACTCCGACCGACCTAAAACTAATTCAAAGGGCTAGCCATCTTGCCACCGGCGTGTTGTCTTGACCCCTGTCATCCTTTAGGAGTCCTTTGTAGCTGACAGGTTTTAAAACTATGAAATGCTTTTCATAAATTTCAGGACCACCAACATTGTCGTCTTTATCAATATGTCACTTAAAACTTTTAAATCGTAATTATTTTTTTCAATGTTATATAATCTTTGGATACCTGTACACCTTATATAGGGTGTCCGAATATATTTTGACCGCGATTTACTTTAGAACAAATAAAGTTATTAAGATGCGGTTTTCGCAGAAAGCATAAGATTTTTTAAAATATTTTTTATTATTTTCTCGCCATTTAATTGTGACATTTCATTAACACAAAAACAAAATGGCCGATATTTCGATATAAGACAACCTTGCTATTTTAAATGGAACACCACATCGTTTTATTTATCCTAAAGTGGAAAAAACATTTTTTTTTAATTTTCATATCCTAATGAAAGCTATTAACATCAACAGTTTAAATTTTTGAGCATTTAAAAGTCAGAGTGTTTTTAAAGTTGAGTTATTTATTATTATTATATAAAATTAAATTAAAAAGTTTTAAAATAATGCAGTTCTAAACGATAATTAAAAAATATATTAAACCAACATTGCTGCATTTGAATGGCAAGTCTCACAAGAAAACTAACCCAGGTAGGGATGCGTGATGTTCATCGATGGTAACAAAATATCGATGATAGGCTAATCAATGGTCGATGTTTTGTCATCGATGGTAGGGTATCAAAAACATCGATGTTGTCATCGATGTTTTGTTTTAACATAGGCATATTTGCAAACAACTTAAAAATTATAATTTAAATGATTTAGTAAATATTTCTTAATAGTCTCACTACATTACTTATTTAAAATTAAGAATACGCATGGAGTTTTTACCCATTCAAAAATTTCTACAAAGCAAATACATAAAGTTCATAAACCCTAAGGGTGGAAAAAGTAATATAATTACTTAATGTTTGCCAAGAAATAGAAAAAAATAAAACATAAAAAAAACTGGACAAAACAATAAATTAATATTTTTGTGCTAAGGCTGGATGAATGAAAGATAACATGTTGTTGTTATTTGGCAGTGTCTTTGGGGTTTGGCGATACGCTACTGTAAAAATGGCTGCAAGGCCATTTATGTTGTATTTTCTATTGGTTTATTTGTTTTATTTTGCCGCCATCGGTGAGGTGACGATAAAGGGCTAGGTAACTGCATTGAGAATTAGATTATGTGTGGAGGGTTAACATTTAAATATCTGGTTTAAACGTTTTTGGTTTTAATATAATTTCTTTTTAATTTTTCATTCCTTAAATTGGTCCATGGATCATCGATGTTTAAGAAACATTGATGTTACATGTTCGATGTATCGTTGCCATCGATAGTCAGCTTTCGATGTCACCATCGATGTTCAACATCGATGTTTGGCTTTGATGTCGCATCCCTAATCGCAGGTATCCCGGGCATAGTTTCCGATTTTGAAAAAACTGCACTATGTTATGGTAAATCAAAATGGGCCATTAAATATTTTTAGGCCTGTGTTTTAGTGAAATTCACCCTCAAATTGGTTTTTTCAGATCAGAAAGAATTGAGATAACGAAGATAATACGAAATCAAAACTATATTTTCATTTACCGAAAACTTAATTTTTTCAATGTTGTATAACATTTGGATACCTATACACCTAATACAGGCTGTACAACCACATTTTGACCCATTTGGACTGCAAATAGCTTTAGAACAAATAAAGGTATTAAGTTGCGGTTTTCGCAGAAGCCTAAGATTTTTAATAGTAATTTATGTAACAATTGTATAGAGTTATACTTTTTTTACGACTAGGAAGGTCCCATGAGTACAAAAATTGACACTTTATGCATGTGTTACATACTATATTTTTCCACGATCGTATAAAAATTTTCCAGAATACTATTTTTTACCAATTTTATTTATCTAAACTTATTAATTTTAATTTTTGCAGCACAGCCATTATATGGCAACAACAAATCATAGCCTACTTATTGTTTAAGAGACAATTATCCTCTTTATAACCATGCATTTATTTTCTAATTTTAGAAAAATGTATAAACCTTCTTTTGTAAAAATAATACTAAAACAGTATACATTTCTTTTCAATTTCTTAGTTATCTAAATTTGTTATTACTATTAATTTTCAATTATTTCTATTAAATTTATTTGCAAACTGTCAAATTTTAAAACTAGTGACACATGGACAAAAATAAATAATGACAAAATCAAAGGTAACTTGACCGTTGAATTCAGTTAATGTCGCGTTTAATGTTTACATTGCATAAATTGATATTTAAGTTTATTGAAGTTGGCATTGAAACAAAACACTAATTAAACATGTGAAAAAAGCTTTAAAGTTCACTTTATGTAGTGTACTAGAATGGAGTACTTTAACTTTATGTTAACGATTAAAAAAAGCATTTTTTAACGGTCGTGGAAAAAAGTTTTTTAAATTATTTTCTCGTCATTTGGTTTGACATTTTATTAACACAAAAACAGAATGGCCGATTTTTTAATTTTTTTTTTTTTATCTTTGGACAAACCACGAAGGCTAAGAGCCTAAATATTAACGTACCGTGGGTGTCTTAAGCGAGGTAAGAGGGAGTTTGTTGACACGGGACTTAAATACTTGAAGATTTGGGGGGAAGGAAAGACCTCCGCGGGCAGCAGGTTCCACAACCTAGAAACTCTAGGGATAAAAGAACGAACAAAGTGGGAAGTTCGGGGCCTGTCCAGTTGGACCGTATAGGGATGCATACGCGCGGAACCACGAGTTTCTCTGTTGGGAACCGTAAGTGGAGGAACTATACTGGACAATTCTTCAGAGCAGAAGCCATGGAAGTACCTATAAAAAAGCGATAAATCCCCCACAGCCCGACGATGCGCAAGAGAGGAAGCCTTTCTGTAAGTGAAGGATCATTAATGAGACGAATAGCTCTTCTTTGAATAGAATCAAGAATGCTTAGGGTTGTGGGGGACGCCATGCCCCAGATATGAGAACAATATTCCAAGGGAGGTCGGATTTGGGACACATATAAAGTGTATAAATTAGAAGGTGAAAAATACTTTTTGGCTCGACAGAGAAATCCAAGCTTTTTGAAGCTGCCGTGGCTATAGATACAATGTGTTTATGCCAGTTAAGGTTACTTTCAAATGTGACGCCCACAAGATTAAAGGTGTCTTTGCTCTGTAAAACTTGGCCGCTCATAAGTAGAGGATGAGTATTTGATGACTCTTTTCGCGACAAGGAACATGATTGTGTTTTGGATGCATTAAAATGGACGAGATTTTTAGCGCCCCAATCCAATATTAAATTAAGATCCTGCGAAAGAGATATCTGCATCGCTCTGCGTTTGTTTTCCAAGTCAGGTTTAGTAATGGGTTTAGGAACCTGAAAACTGGAGTGAAGGGTACTATCGTCGGCGAAACTATGAATGGAATTAGTTGTGGACGAGAGAAGGTCGTTGATGTGAAGAAGAAACAATGTTGGTGCCAGAACTGAGCCCTGAGGGACTCCAGCATTTACTTGGTGAAAGCTTGAAGAATGGCCGTCCACAATAACTGATATACGACGATCAGATAGATAACTAGAGAGCCAAGTACAGAGTTTAGTTGAAAGACCATAGGAGGGAAGTTTATTAAGAAGTGCGGCATGCCAGACCTGGTCAAAAGCTTTGGATATATCAAGAGCAACGATCTGGGACTCACCTAGAAACTCAAGAGACTTATTCCAGCAGTGTGATACGAAGGAAAGAAGATCTGCTGTAGATCTTTTGTGGCGAAATCCATACTGCCTGTCATGCAAAATTTTGTGTTTTTCTAAGTACTTAAGAATTTGTGAATTAATTAGTTTTTCCATTACTTTACAAAGAACTGAGAGAATTGAAATTGGTCTATAGTTAGATGGAAGAGATTTAGATCCTTTCTTGGGAATAGGTTGAACACGTGCAGCTTTCCAGCTTTCCGGAAAGATACCTGTGTCGTAAGAAATTCGAAAGAGCCGAGTTAAGATTGGTGCAAGTTCTGAGCACATTTTTTAAAACGATTGCTGGTATGCCATCCAGCCCCAGACGATTTCTTGGTGTTAAGGGAAGAAAGGATACGCTTAATGTGTTTTACCTTAAAATAATATCGGCATTTTATGAGAACTAGGGTAACTGCTGGAATTGGATTTATTTACAGAAGGGTCAAGGGTTGAATTGGCAGCAAATTGTTTAGCAAATAATTTTGCCTTTAGCAGTAGAAACAATTTCATCTTCCAAAGCTAGTGGCGGAAAAGAACTGGTACAAAAATTTCTACTTATGTTTTTCGCAAAGGACCAGGAAAGATTTGCTGCCATTTGAGCAAGAAAGAACTTTGTTTTTAATACGATTGTCGAAGAAAGTCTTTGGTTTCAGAAATTAGTTTGATTGTAGTAGTTTACTCAATGCTGGCCTGTCGGCTTCTTTCTGGACTAGGATCCCGTAGAAACTTCTTGTGAGCTCTCGAACTTTTAAAACCTAGCTTTATCACAAGATTTGAAACCAGGGTTTGTTATTGATTTTTTGGGGTTCTTGATGGAAAAAATATGGTGGCTCAATCCAAATCTGTCTCTGACCGGCCACTCGCAAATTTGAGAAGGATCAAATTCTCAGAAGAAAAGCAAACGGAAATCCAGGTAAGTGGCGAAGAAGTCCCTCCAGGCCATCCCCAGTTTGGCTGACTTGTAGTGCCATACGGTGCGTGGTGGCATGTGTATTCATTTACCCCCTGGATGCGTGCAGGGTAAGACATATAGTAATTCAAGCCATGATCTGAGCGACCCAGGGAGCTGTGACAGATGTTTGATAGAGTTCAAGCCAGTGCTGGGAAAGAGATCAAGGGATTTGAACTATGATTTGGGACTCTAGGAAGTAGGTGTGGTTCCATAATGTTGGTAAGAGAGTGCCACCACGACCGCGAAAGCTGATTTCGGCTGCTCTGCCTAAAATGTCAATTGCGGTAAAGAAAATTCTTAGGCGTATTTTTGAGCCATTTTTATAAAATAAAGTTTTTATAGACATGAGTCCCCAAATGTTTTGTTCTCAAGATACAGAGCGTTAAACTTTTCAAAAAACCTAAAAATTTCCTAAACACTTTTATAAGTAAAAGTATTTTGTTGATTAGGGTCATGCTTATAAAAATATTTAATATAAAATAATTTTATGCCCGATGAGGTAAAATGATCCACTTAAAAAAATTAAGCGATTTCGCCCGAATAAAAAATGTATATTTTTAATTTCTTTTAATAAAAATTAAGAAAAAAATACGAATTGGCTATTTTTTAGTAAGAATACTATTAATCCGCAGGCAAAAAGGCTAAAACGAATATAGCAGCTGTTTAAAGTGGGCCCGTGATCAGAGTAAGCAAAGAAGAGGAGACGTTTGTTTGTAATCTATGCTTTGTCTTTTTTATGGCCATTAAAGAATAGGATTTGTTATAAATATTTTTTTATTAGAAGAATCCTTATACCCACGTCCGAGGGATAAAATGATCATTTTGCAATGTGTTTTCTACAACTTTTTTTATAAAAACCATAAAGCTTATTACAAAAATGTTTTGTATTTTACATAAAGAATTTATCTTGCCATAAGAGGGACAAGGTGCAATTCTACAATATTTTTTTTTCTTTGCGATTCATTTTACCCCACTCTCGTAATTGCATTTTAGGTTTTGGACCATGCAAATCTTTTTATAAAAAATTATTTTAAAATCAATAATAAAAAGTTTTTCATAAGTTACGAACTAACGTAAAGTATGCATTTTTTTCCCATTTATATTAGACGATTCTACCGTAGCAGCGTGGCACCTGCAAGCTGTTAAAACTATTCACTAATGGAAACAAATAATAATATAATAATAATAAATAAAAAAATATTGACTTGGGAACACAATTATTGTTTATTGTTTATGACGTATTTATACCAGCAACTAGGACAGCAAACTTTATGGTTGCGCAACAATTTATACATCATGCCTAAAGTGCCTTTGTCCCTTATCAGATCAGCTTTGCAAAGCCTAATTAGTGAGATCAGGCTTCGTAGGCGGCATCAGGCCAGGTTTATATTATGTAATGTTAATATTTAATTTAACTTTGATAAGGGAAATTTAGGATAATATTAATAATTAATGTTTAAATAAAAATGATACATATAATATATAAAATCCACCAAACAACTCTAAAATCCATAATATATAGGGTGTTTCAAAATGGCGAGTTTATTTGTGTGGTTAAAATAGGATTTTTTTTAAACTAAAACTTACCTCCTCTGAGCTACAGCCCTCTTTAGCATTGTAAAACAATTAAATAATTTGAACTGTGGCTGCGATTTTCCATCAAATATTGTAAAACATTTGCACATTCCGGTTTTTTAGGCAATATTTTTATTTTTTTAGCAAATGTAAAGGAGTAAACTCTTTTAATGATTAAATTTGTGTGATTTTTAAGAGCACGCTGTATTATAAATGTACACAGGGTGGTCGTAAAGTAAGGAATAAATTCATTATCTCGTAAATCAATTTTTTCTTGAAAATTGCTTAGACCCCTGGATTTAGTTTTTTTTTTTATCGCGCATATTTTTGCATAAAAAGTAGATATACAGGGTGTTCCAAATAAAAGTAGCATTTTTTTTTAAATAAAACCCCCTGTATGTTATTGCATATTTGGATTTTGCGAAAAATTCCAAACATTTATTATGTAGCATATGCTATACTTAAAGCCAAGCATTAAGAGGTTATTCTCATTCAAAATTTAAAATTTCAAAAAAAATCATGGATGGACAAAACAAAATACAAAATTATTTTAAAATATTGTATTTATCAAAAAAGAAATTAACTTAAAAATAATTTTTTAAAGTAAATGTTCGAAGTGTTTTCCGTTGGTCAGCTGACAATAGCCTAATCGATATACAAATTCTTGCTGAACATTTTGTACCGTCTGGGGAGTAATTTGCCGAATTTCTTAATGCGATGTTTTAAATCATGTTAATTTGCAGGATGGCTTTTGAATATTTTGCGCTTAAGGTATCCGTACAAAAAAAAGTCTAGTGGTGTTAAATCTGGTGACCTTGGCGGCCACTCAATAAAACCACCTCTTCCAATCCTGTTTGGAAAAATGTCGTCCAAATCAGTACGAACACCCACAGCGAAATGAGGGGAAGCACTATCTTGTTGCAATCAGATATTATGATGTGACAAAACGGGGCGTTCTACCTCGTGAAAAAGAGTAGCCAGAGCTGGAATAAGTTCTTCTTCTTTAAAACCTAAATATCTCTCGCCTGTTAAATTTTCATTAAAAAAGAAAGGTCCTATAATAGTTTCATGAACAACGCCAGCCCACACATTGATTTTTTAAATAAATTGTGTGTGTCCTTCTCTCATCCAATATGGATTTACATCAGACCAATATCGGCAATTTTGGGTATTTACCTGACCAAATTTACAAAAGGTGGCCTTATTGGAAAACATAATATTTTTTACAAAATTTGGATTCTCGAAACACATATCCTGTAATCATTTACAAAATTCAAGGCGCCTTTCAAAGTCTCCCTCTAAAAGTTCTTGTAAAACATGCACTTTAAAAGGATAGTAATTATTTGTTTGCAGTATTTTAAAAACAGTTGTTTTTCTAATATCCACCTCACGTGCTATATGCCTAGAAACCACATGCTGATTTTCTTGAACCGCCAGTAAGACTTATTAATTTTCATCAACTTGAGGACGACAACATCTAGGAACATCTCTTACATGAGCGGATTGCCTAAACTTGTTCTCAATTTTGCTTACTGTAGATTGTGATATTGGCAAACGATTGGGGTATTTTTAATTAAATAATTGACAAACTTCTTGCTGTGTTCTAACTCTATCACCGTAGCCAATCATTACCAAAACCTCTATGCGCTGTTTTTTGTGAGCCGCATTCTAATGGAATTTAGTTATGAAAGAACTAAAAGTCTTTTGAAAACTAGTAAAACGTTCCTAGAATACAAATAAAACTGACAATAATAATAACTATTGACATTAATTCTTTTGTTTCTCGCGTCATAAGTACATAGCCTACCTAACTTTTTCTGGGCTTTAATACAAGTTTTCATAGACGTCCAATCTTGGTGTTAAGGATTGTCACACTTTCAAGTCAGCGTGCATGAATCAAATCTAGTGTTGATTTGTGCCGAAATATGCAATGTTCAAATTTTGAAAGTGATTAACGCCAAATCTCTTGATTTTTAGATATAGCATATGCTACATGAAAAATGGTTAGAATTTTCCGGAGAATGCTTAATATGCAATAATAGACAAGAGGTTTAATTTTTAAGAAAAAATATTTTTTTGCTACTCTTATTTGGAATTTGGTATATCTACTTTTTATGCAAAAATATGCGCTATTTTCAAAAAAAAAAAAAATACTTTACGATCGTCTAGAATAAATATTGCTTGGGCCAGTAATGAAATAAACTTTATGAAAAGAATCCGTTTTAAACATTTTTTGGGGGTGTTCCATTTAACGAGTCTACCACGAACATTCATATTGCGATATGAAAGCGGCGCTTTAACCCAGCCTGCCAATTTTGACATGTTTTGTGGTGTCGGACTGGGCGAACGCATCACTTTTTTGTTCGGACAAGTTTACCACAATGTTTCATATGCAGTTTGTAAACATTGTGGCAAAAGATAATAATGGTAATAATACAGTCATGAAACCATAAGGCTCAAACACACGTTACCAATATCGGACTAGACGGGTTTCGTAACTGTAACCCTTTTTAGCACAATGTTTAAACATGGCCTGTAAAACATTGTGGTAAACTTGACCGACAAAAAAATGACGCGTTCGCCTAGTCCAACATCCCAAACGTTTAAACAATTATCAGGCTGGGTTAAAGCGCCGCTTCCGTATATGGCGGTATAAATATTCGTTGTAGACTCCTCAAAAGAATCCCCTCTTAAAAGGTTTTAAAAGCGTTCTTAATATAAAGTCCATTTTACTATTGGCCCAGGCACTTAAAGTATTAATATTAAATAAAAAATTATTGAATAAAGCTGTTTTAGGTAGTTTAAAAGGTCGCTATTTAAAAGTAAAATAAGAATTTGGTAAGGTTGAAACAAAATATTTTTATTATTTAAAATACAAAGTTAATAAGGCTGGCTCAAAGAAAAAAAAGTAAAATTTTAAATTTAGTTGTGTCATTTTATAAAGCACAAAATTTGGTAACTATATATTTATTATAAAATATTTGTGTAAATAAGTTCTAACAAAAAAAAATCAATTTAAAATACAAAGTTTTACAAATTTCATGTTTTTTTTTGTAAAGACAAAAATAAAAACCAAAAACTTGATTATTTGGATTTTTCTCATAAATTTTGAGGTTATGTAAAGAAAGTGTAAATACAAAAGTTGTAGATGCTTGTATTGCCTAAAACTTTGCCATTTAGTTTTTTTTTCCATGGCACTTGTAGTTTTGCCAAAAATGGAGAAAACCCGTTTTTTACCTTTAACCCCCTCTTCCCGACCTTAGATCGCCCGTAATTTATTTTTCCTTTATTTTGTTATATTTTCGACCTTCTTCCATCTTGCTATATGTTTTTGTGTTTCTAAAAATTATCAACTTTGGTCTAGAATAATCTTCGATATTTTCAATTTAATTATTTATCCGCAAATATACGCTTTTACTTAAGTGAAGGGTACAGTGGAAGAATTATTGTAACATGATTTTATTGAATTTCATATTAAAATAAATTTTTCTAGACATTAGAACAAAAATGTACAAAAGCACCAAACTGTTAAAAATATTTTTTAACACTTTATGTAGTATACTAAAATGGAATACTTCTTCTTTATGATAACGATTAAACAAAAACAGTATTTTATAGCGTTCATTAAATTTACAGTGCCTCTAATTCTATAACCTCGTTAAAAATTGTATTTTGGTCTTTAATTAACTGTTTTTATCATAATTTATGCACACTCACGCCGTAATTCTAGTTTTAAAATTTAAAAATTTACTGCATATATGGTATATGTTGAATTTGATTGGTAAGGAAATAATTGAGTAGAACTTTGTATTTTTAATATTTGGACCATGCAACTAGATTTCTCAAAATGCCAATTTCAAATTCAACTGGAACACACTGTATATAAAGGATATTAGAGTTTTACACACACTGAATATCTTTAACGTAAGATATCGTCTTTTTGGCAAGTAGGTCTATAAATAATCAAATTAAATTACAGTATTGCAGGTAGGTAGTTTACATCGCATTCAGTTAGTTTAATTTTATCTGCTTTCATTTTATTTTATCCATAAAGGATATGCGTTTAAGCACTTAATCATATCTAGTTAGGATCGTGTTGCGTGTAAATCGTTTATAATTAATTTATAACGTTGCGGCATATTATTAGAGACAGGTACTAAACAGGATAATAATTATGAATCCACGCCTATGTAAATTTGTCTCTACGTCTTGTTTAAAATTAATTTATTACATTTCTTTCCTAAACGATTAAACTCCTTTACAAAGGCGTTAGGTGTTATGTTCCATTTCGCAGAAAAGCCAAATAATCTGTTATACAGGTAGGCAGAGTTGGGTAGTATTCGAATACTCAGTATTCTGAATCGTATTCAGAATACATTCGTGTTTATTATTCGGTAGAATACATTTTTTTCTTTGAACAATCCACGAAGGCTGAAAGCGTGGGTGTCTTAAGCAAGGTAAAAGGAAGTTTGTTAACACGGGACTTAAAAACTTGAAGATTTGTGGGAGAAGGAAAGACCTCCGCTGGCAGTAGGTTCCACAGTCTAGAAACTCTAGGGATAAAGAACGAACGAAATGGGAAGTTCGGGGCCTGTCCAGTTAGACCGTATAGAGATGCATACGTGCGGCACCACGAGTTTCTCTGCTGGGAGATGCAAGTGGAGGGTATATACTGAATAATTTGTTGTTGGAGTTGGAGCAGAAGCCGTAAAAGTATCTATAAAAGAGCGATAGATCTCCCACAGCTCGACGATGGGTAAGAGAAGAAAGTCTTTGAGTAAGTAAAGGATCATCAATAAGACGAACAGCTCTTCTTTGAGTGGCATCAAGAATGCTGAGGGTTACATGCCATTCCCCGGACATCAGAACTATATTCCAAAGAGGATCGAATTTGGGACACATACAAAGTGTATTAGGGATTTTGTATTCAAATTACCGTTTTTAAATTTTAGTATTCGAATACCAGCTTTTAAAAAGCAGTATTCGAATACCGGAATTTGTAAATGTAAAAGTTTTTAAACTATTATCATTCCATGACCCAAAACCGTAAAAATATTAGGCAAGGATTTTCTTTTTTAGCTCTTCAAGGTTTTAAGGATTGAGAACAAAGTAAAGCTGTTTTTTAAGTGGGGACATTTTTTTGTTGGTTTTACATAAATACCCAATCCTGATATTTATAAATACTGAGTATTCGAATACTTTTATTACGGTATTTGTATTCGAATACCGAGTTTCAATATTCGACCCACTTATTCAGGCAAAACTGTTCCTGAGGTGATTTGTGCATTGGTGCAGGAAATATTGCCCTTATACCAGCATGTTATTTTGTAAATTCACCATACCGGGTGTCAACGAATATCAGCCATAGCTCCTAGACATACTAAAAATATTAAAATAAAACTTGGTATAGGTAAATGGTATAAACAGAGGAAAGTGTAAGCATATTTTTCTCCTTTCAGTCGCATCCGATTTGACCCAACATGGCTCCAATTTTAAATTTTTATTCGAAACACCACGTATATTAAGACATTTTTGAATTCCTGAGTCAATTCTAAGTCACAATGTGACATTTTAAAAAGTTTTTAAGCCCACTTGATTTTGCAATACTACAAATGGCTTTCAAAAAATTAAGAAGACGTAAAAACTTTTTAAAATGTTAAATTACTATAAGGAGTTGTCTCTGGAATCCAAAAATGTAAAACTAAACAGGGTGTTTAATTTAAAATTTCAAAATCGGAGTTCCGGTTAAGCCGAAAGTAACCAAAAATGAGAAATACGCGAAAATTCTTCTTTTCTGATACCATTTACTTATTGAAGTCTTATTTTGATATGTCCAATTCTTTAGAAGTTATGGCTTGTCTAATAGATTCGTTGACACCTGGTATAAAGGACCTAGTTTTTAAGTGTGTAATCTCCAATTATATTTTTTTATACAACAGTAAGATAAACGTCTCAATAGTTGTATTTTTTAGAGCTAAATTTAAATTTATCACTTTTTATGTCATGGCTTGATCCATAATAAAGGGTTTAAACCTATGTTCTTTGTTAATTTCTTCTAAAGTTTAATATAACAATCTAATATTGCAGTATGCAAACGAGCCCCCTTACATGACACATTGGATGATTTGTTTACTGGAAATTATTACAGCTCTATACTGTTTTTACTTTTAATATAAATTGTATCATGGTTTTAAATAAAAGAGACAACAAAATGTATAAACTTACTAACAAAAAAACTTATAAATGTTACATACGTTACAAAAGTCAACATAAAATAATACTTAATATTAACTGATGGTGGAGGAGCCCAAGAGGAGATTTCTGCAGTTACTACAGCGCGTCAGAAAAATATACCAGAGGATACCTTGTACCCGATTAAATACCTCCACCAAATATGAGTCCCATATACAGGGGCGATCGTAAAAAACAAAAATACAGGGTGATTCAAAAATCGATCACCAAACTTTCAAAATGTCATTAGTTTTCGAGTTACAAGCCGTCAAAGTTCAATTTTTATTTGGGTTTTTTTCGCCATATTGTATTTATTTTTAACCAATCCAGTTGATATTTGGCACACAAATCGAGCTTTGCAGATTTTAAAAGTTTAGGACAAAAGAACTTTTTTAAATACCACCAGAGGGCACTTTACCTAAAACTTAAAATATTTTTACACCATTACTTTTTATTTTGACAGATATGGCAAAGCTGGGGGCGCCATTTTATAGACAATCGAAAACTTAAAAAATTAGGTACTCTTTATTAAAGTCGATAAAACTCATTGTTTAGGCACCAAAAGACATCAAAGTTTTAGTTAATTTTAATCAAATTACCTACATAAATACAGGGTGTCCAGGAATTAAAAGTAGTTAACCTTTGACCTAGAGATAAAAAGGATGACATACAAAAGCCGCCAATTTCTGTATTGGCAAGGCAAAAAAATTATCTGGTTTTCTATAAGTAAAAGAGCAGACATTTTTAGTTATTATAAGAATATTGATTTCGGCATTTTTGTACACATATCGATGCACTGTGCGTCATTTCAAGGGCTTGGCGAATAATTTGCCGGTGATTAAGAGCTTGTCAGTTTTTTGGCGTCACAGGAGCGCGCAAACAGGTTGCCAACTTTAGACGGATGTTTGGCGAATTGTTCGACAGTTTCCAACGCTGCACAAACAAGCCCATTTTAGTAATAAAATTTAATACATTTAGCAAAAATTCAATGCCCTCATAAAATAATAGTAATAAGTTATGTCATTTGTCCCTTGTTCCATGAGAACAATAGCTAAAAATATTATTTTTAGTAAGAACTATAATAAAAATAAATAAAAGTGTTGATAACATTACATTATTTGTAAAAATTAAAAATAAATAATAAGAAAAAAAGGGCACTGACAACGATTCGGACTTAATAGACACCGTAAGTGATCGGTACGGATGTAAAAAAACGACGCTACGGGAACATAATAAGCCATATTAATGTACTTTTATATAAAACAGAGGTATATGATAAACTGCGCTTTGGAAAAACCTGTTTAACCGGAAAAATTGAGGACACAAAAGAAAACAATTAGGTCAAAATTTTTACTTGATTATTTTTATTTACTATTATTGTATAAGGGTAAAAATAATAAGCACTTATCTATATTATTAAAAAATAATTTTTATTATTGGAGGAGTTCGCATGCATTCGCTTGGCAAGAGCGTCTGACACATTCATGGTGGGACGAACGTTTAACACATTACCCATGATGCATCACAGGATTAGAATACCTATTTTTATCATATCTTAACTTGAACCACCTGGTAGACACGGCCCTGTATACAGGGTGTCCGAAAAGGTAATGTCTAGAATAATAGGGTTGATAAAGTAAACCAAAATAATGTTACTGCTTTAGATTAATAGCTATTAAGTAAGTTAGGGATTATACAAGGAAAAACACAATTTTTTTGTTTATGGTACGTTTGTTTTACAGAGGTGACAAGTTTGATATTTTCTTTGGACCATTTGATTCCGGTGTTTTTGGTGGGGAGTTGTGACGTCTGTCAAAAATGTACACAATAAACAGAAATAAAATATCTCACCCTGTATTATCCTAACTTACTAAACAGTCGTTTACCTATGAAAAACTGCAATAATATAAGGCTATTATGCCTAAATTTCATTGGTACTGTGATGTGACATCACCTCTTTGGACACCCTGCATTGATTTATTATTCTTCTATATTGCGTATGCATCCCTATACGGTCCAACTGGACAGGCCCCGAACTTCCCACTTTGTTCGTTCTTTTATCCCTAGAGTTTTTAGGTTGTGGAACCTGCTGCCCGCGGAGGTCTTTCCTTCCCCCAAATCTTCAAGTATTTAAGTCCCGTGTCAACAAACTTCCTCTTACCTCGCTTAAGACACCCACGGTACGTTAGTATTTAGGCTTTTAGCCTTCGTGGTTTGTCCAAAGAAAAAAAATAGAACTGGTATTTTTTATGGACGTTTTTTGTTTTTTTTAATAATAAAAAAATAATTATAAAAAAACCTTAAAAATTCCTAAAAAACAATAAACAAAATTATCAAAAACAAAAACAAAATAACAAAACATAAAAATATAATAAACCATCAGAAGTGATGAAATCCTAATAAATAAAAATTACATGTGTTACCCTCAACGGCCACTGTAAAATTTAATTAGTTTTTATTTATTTTAATTCCCTAAAATCAACAAAATGACCCATGACAAATTAATGATATCGATTTATTTGATTGCCAAGTGGATTCAAAATCGCACGGCATAATAAATCACGAAAGCAACATCGACACGGCGTAAATGTTACATATTCCATTTGCTGGTGAAAAATGTAATCCTTTTTAACTTTTATTGTCGCTTGCCATGTATACTCAGGGTCGGCTCGAGGAAAAAGCGGGCTACAATTTTGCCGCCCCACAAGGAAATATAATTTAAGGTTGACAATTTTTGAAGAGCAGAAAAAAACAAAAAGGTCTCTACCTTTTTTTATAGCCTGGTATTTCTAAAATTTTTAAGAGACTCAATTCACCCTATACCCCACCCCGTTGATCTTCTTTTCCCCTTGACACATATTTTTGATGCCCAAAAAGAATGCTCCCCACTTTTCAATTCCACTGCTTTTCAAATTTTAAAAACTAATTTTACATTAGAAATGATCATTTTGGCGCCCCTGTACGATCATTTTGCCTCCTCTGTACGATCATTTTGCCTCCTCTGTACGATCATTTTGCCGCCCCTGTAAACATGTCGCCTGAGGCGCTCGCCTCACCGGCTCATCCCTCGGGCCGGCCCTGTGTATACCTTTGGTTTTGTTTTAGTAAAAAGGCATTTCAGTTACCATATGATAACTAAAGTAAGCAAGAGGAAAAATAAATACTTGCAAATGACGTCTTGTAAAGTGGTAATATTGCAAAATATGGCTTTACACTTATATTTTGTTTTCCTAAAATCTCAGAAGCAAAAAATAAAAATAATGTGCTTCGATGGCTTAAAAATACTTAAAGTAATAAAAGTACCAAAAGTTGAGAATCTAAGAAAGATACAGAGGGTCACAGTTTTTAATGGATTATTTTAAATGTTGTGTAATTTATGCAAAAATAGTATGGAAATTGTAAAAATGTTTTTCTAATCCGGTGCGCAAAGCTTAACATTGCGGACGCAATTTTACGTTGAAAAATGTAACTTGTTAAATAAACAACAAATTTACGTCAAAACTGACAAATAATACCATAAGACGTTGAGACATATACCTAAAAATAAAAATGTTTCTACTTTTAGAAAAAATATTGCGCGTGCTTTTCCACCACCTAAAGCTTATTCGCACTTTGCTTCGCTTCGTTCGTGTTTTTGCTTTTGCATGCAGAAAAGTATTACTTTGTACACTTGCTAGGAAAATAACTTTTTCATTACAAATTAACATTTTTTTAGAAAAATTGAAAATTTGGCTCTTTTTGGTAACTGATCACAAGGTCACAAAATTGATTGGGTATTTAACTTTACTGACTAAATTTCCTTTATTTTTTTCTATATTTTTATTTATTCCGCTTTTGTCAACGTACTGTTAATTGTACGATTTCTATTTTGTACCCTAAAAAGTGTCCGCTGATCTTTTTTATACATTTTTAAATACGTTTTTAATGAAATATTTTTAATAAATTTGTATAGGTATAAGCAAACCTAAAAAACATTATCCTGATTGTTAAATATTACAAATGTGCCGTTTGTTTTATATGATTTCATGTAATAAAAATAAAAACACCTTTACCATATCGTTGGTTTAAAGGTAAAACTCACTAAGTGACATACAATACTGTATCCATTTCTAAAACAATAAAAAAATACAATTTCTAAAAAAATCACACATTTTTAAAAGTATTAAATTTTAGTAATAGAATTTAAATACCGTAAAATATTTTGTCCGTTTAACTAACCTTAGATTATTAATTATATACCTATACAAGATAAAATAAAGACGATTTAGTTACAGACCAAAAGGAAATATCCTAAAACTTTAAAAACTTTACTAACAAAACGAAAAAGAAATTATTTTGTTTTATTACACAACTTTTAGCAGCTTTTCTGGAAACTGGAAATAACTTCTACCGCAATTGATTTATTAACAAATGTGTGATATATCATTTCTTTTAATAGATAAAACGCCTTTTAAAAAATAAAAAAGAGCTTAAACATATTAAGGAAATTATCATCAGTTCGTTCATTCAAATGTTAATTGACGCTGAAGATGAATCCAAAAGTAACTTCAACGTCAAATAACCATTAAAGGAGTGAATTTGTTAAAAAATGTTAAAAGTCGTTTGTTGTAGCGCATTAAATTTTGTTTAAAAAATTGTATTGGTAGTTAATATTGATATTTGAAGTAGTAAAAATCCAAATTTAAAAAACAAAATTGAGAAAATAGTTCAATGTTCAAAGCCCAATTACAGAAACAGCTTAATTGACGGCCATTTACGAAGACAGTTTTTCTGTAGGAAATTTAATTTTCTTTAAGAATGTGTGTCCCTAAAATTTATTAAGTCAACGCTTTGCGTAAAAAAATGCTGTTAGTCGCGATGCTAGGCCTCTTAACATTAATATTAAGGACTGAATGATATGTTTCCACTACCGTTCAAAAATATTGTTTGTTTTTTAGTCCGGTCTAGTGTTTAGTGCTGAAAACACATTTTTCAGAATTTTTCTATCACAGGCAGAATTTATTAACATTTTTCTAAATTTGTGAATAAACAAAAAAAGGTCCTTTTAATTTCTGACCTCTTCCAGTTAACGCTGTTTGAGTTTGAACAATTTGGGCCATAACTTAGTTTCCCAGAGGACAAGTTAAACTGAATTATACTCAGTAAGTTTTACTCGAACTTGTAATATAATAAAATACGGAAAATATATGTGGAATGAACTTTCCAATTGCGACTTGGCTCTTGGATTCATCCATAAAGTGTTTTGTTCTTTGGATAGATATTATCCTTGTTTTTCGCTTAAAACAACGTTACAATAATGCACTGTGAACTAAGAGTAACTTAAGTTTTTATTATAAGTAAAAATGCCTAGTAAAAATCTATAGTATGTACTTAGCGCCGATTTTTCTTACAGCAAATAGTCATCACATCACAGAAATTATTGGGCATATGGTGGGCTTTTACTGCCGACATTTTGTAGTTTTTTCGTTTTTCTCTAAATGACATAATTATTCTGTCGATATTGCGACCAATAAATAAAAGACATATCTTACAGGTGATAAAAAAATATTTTTAGATAACTCAAACTTTTTTAGTAAGTTATTAAAATGGAAAAAAACAATATATTTATTAGGGTGGTCATTAGAGCTTAAATTTGAAAACAAGACATGCTTTTAGATCTAGGTAAAATAATTAATTATATACCCAAAAATTAACTTAGATTGTCTAAAGGCACGTGTTGCTTTAAATTAAGAAAAAAAATAAAAAAATTTAGTGTTTTTTTCAAGACAAAGCTTTTTAGGGAGCATCGCAAAAAATAATTTTTAACGACCACGATAATATTAATATAACGTATGCTTTTCCCTAGTGAGATTTGATGAGATTTTCTTCAACCCCCTTTCATCCCCTAATCTTACGATTTATGGGGATGCAAAAAGCACCATTTTTAAACCGAAATTGATTTTGCAACCAAAACAATTTTGAGAAGCAGAAAAAAGTCCTTCGCCCAAAAAGTAACACTTTTAAGTTTATTTTTTATAAAAAGGTTTACTTATTTAGAAATTAAGCATATCCTATTATAAACAATAGATTTAAGCAATAAAAGCCATTTTTAATAGAGACCTATACGTTACTGACACTACACAATAAATTTAAATTTACTTAGGTGGGAGGGGCTTTCCCCACCTTCTCTACCTCGGCTCTCTGCACCTCTGTAAACCACCTTTTCTCTCAACAGTAATGGAACACTTTCCACCTCGGTTTGTACTAATGCACTATTTCATGTGTCACTTTGTTAAATTAGAAAAAGTAATAAGTAAGGACAGTTTTTTTTCTTGATTTATTTTTAAATTTTGATGTTTTGTAGCCCTTGTACAAGACAAAACATAAATCTCAAAGTGGAAAATGTTTTCTAAAAAATCAAAAGTACATGTGTTATACACAACTTTCTTGAAGATTAAATTTTTTTGTACATTTGTGCCATTGTCCTTCCATTAACATACTTGGGCAAAATTGGGCGTATTTATAGACTATCTCAGTTATTACTGAGGGTATTAAAAAACTGACGTAGGTCTTATGGGATCGATTTTTATAAACTAAAAATGGCAAAGGATACATTTTTTTAAAATTATTTATCGAGCGATACAAAGGGAAATTAAAAAATTTACGTTTTTGTTTTTACCTATATATCCTTTAATACAAAAATAGCAAAAAACTATAAATACAATTTTTGTTAAACTTTTTACGTAAAATCTACAAAAGGTACCTATATGATTTTTTCCACATGCTGGCGTTAAAACGTTACGATGCCAACTTGATGTTTTTCTTATGGAACACCCTGTATATTTTTGTACTAATTAATAACCCTTGTCATCATCGTATTATTATCTTTTGTAGTTTTTTAAATATTTGAATTATTATTTGTTTTTGTCCGTTCCCCCTAAAAACACTTTTTTAAGTAATATTTTAAAACAATAATTTAATTTAATAAACAGAATATTTATATGATTTATACCAATCGTAATATACTTTAAAAAATAGAAACACAATAAAAAAATGTTGGTTTTGTAAAAGAAGCAAATTCGTTTAAATTGTCTTCTTACTCCTTAAATTTGATTATATGGGTATAATGCCATTAGGTTATCAGGTTTAAAATAATTGTTGTTTTTTTTTATTTTCACAGACTCCTAGTCTGTAGCATGTTTTTTTAAAGTAATATTCTTTTGTATTTTGGCGTTCTTGTTAACAATTTTCAAATTTAGTATGTTTTGGATTTTAAAACATATTTATATTTTGCTGTAACAAACGGCTAAAAAGAGGTTTATTACTATATAATTATATTACAAAAAAACTAAAATATTTTAGTGATGAGCAATGAGCATATGTATACCTACTTATGTAGGAAATATGGTCGGTTTATTGTGTTTATACTTTTAAAAGTATATTAAGGTTAGCATAAATTATAAAAATATTTTAATTATTAAGTTTTATAAATAATTTAAAATAGTATTGTAAAAAAGTGTTTATACGGGGTAAGCTCAAAAGAGATAATTAAATTCAAATATTTAGAAAACTATAGGAGATAATGATACCATGGTATATATATTTGTTATTGTAGTAACAACGGCTACTTATTAGTAGAAAAATATACAGGGTGTTCCATTACAAAAACATCAAGTTGTGATTGAAACTTTTTAACGCAACCTTGTATAAAAAATTAAATACTTCCTCTAGTTTCTACGTAAAAGTTCTACAAAAATTGTCTGAAGGGGTTTTGGCAATTTTTTATACAGTCTGATTAAAAAATCGATCACAAAACTTAAGGAAGTGATTCTACTTGACAAAATAAGGGTAGAGCTTCATATAATTTTTTTTTTTAAATGTCATTCGTTTTTGAGTAACAAGCCGTCAAAGTTCAATTTTTATTTTGTTTTTTCGCCATATTGCATTTATTTTTAACCAATCCAGTTGATATTTGGCACACAAATCGAGCTTTGCAGATTCTAAAATTTTAAGACAAAAGTACTTTTTTAAATACCGCCAGAGGGCACTTTTTATTTTGACAGATATCGCAAAGCTGAGGGCGCCATTTTATAGACAATCAAAAACTTTAAAAAATGTACTCTTTATTAAAGTCGATAACCCTCACCGTTTAGGCACTAACATACATCAAAGTTTTCATCAATTTTAATCAAATTACCTACATACATACAGGGTGTCCAGTAACTCAGCCGACAAACCTAAGGGGCGGTTTTACAACAGAAAATAAGAAAAAAATTTTATACAAACATATGTCCTAAACATCTTAGTTTTTGAATTACGGTGTGTTAAATATTTAAAAAAAAAAATTGAAATATTTAACATTAATAAAGTGTTTTTCTTATTTTTTGTTGAAGAATCGTTTGGTTAAGTTTGTCGGTTGAGTTACTGGACACCCTGTATCTATGTAGGTAATTTGATTGAAATTGATGAAAACTTTGATGTCTGTTGGTGCCTAAACGGTAAAGTTGATCGACTTTAATAAAGAGTACCTTGTTTTTTAGGTTTTGATTGTCTATAAAATGGCGCCCCAGCTTTGCGATATCTGTCAAAATAGAAAAGTTATGATGTAAATAAATTTTAAGTTTTAGGTAAAGTGCCCTCTGGCGGTATTTAAAAAAGTACTTTTGTCTTAAAATTTTAGAATCTGCAAAGCTCAATTTGTGTGCCAAATATCAACTGAATTGGTTAAAAATAAATGCAATATGGAGAAAAAAACAAAATAAAAATTGAACTTTGACGGCTTGTAAGTCGAAAACGAATGACATTTTGAAAAAAATGTATATAAAGCTCTACCCTTATTTTGTAAAGTAGAATCACCCCTTAAGTTTCGTGATTGATTTTTGAATCACCCTGTCTTAGAGGGTATACACGCTTAAATAAAAAACAACAATTTTTAATTTCGTATCTCTTAGATAAATATTTTAATGAAATTCTAACTAGGCCATTTTTAGTTTAACAACATCGAGCCCATAACACCTACATCAGTTTTTATTAGGTCCAGTAATAACTGAGAGCTCATAAAAACGCCCAATTTTGCCCACCCTGTACACACCTTCTTTATTTCCAAAAAAATATAATTAAAGTAGGCGCTGTCAAAAGTGGTTAAAGTCTCTAAGCTACCCTTACATAATTTAACAGGAACATGTTTAGGCTTTTCTGGGGTAATCCAATGGCTAAATTATCTATTTGATTAACAATTAATTTCAATTCTATCAGCTGATGGTTGAATGCCATTCGAAATACTAAATGCAAATTGCATTAGCATACTACAACGAACTGTGTTGTTTTAATAAATACTGTTTTAATAAATGGCCACTAAAATAATTTAAATTATAAACACTAACACTTTAAAACGTGTCATAATATATTCCTGGGTAATTTGTTATTGTGAACTCGATTTGCGTATCTCGTAGAAGCATTATTATTTTTCTTGTGAGGATCATATATATTTTTTGTTGGTCAAAATATAAAATAATTTAAAATCGGCAAATTAGTACCTAACATTTTAAGAATATAAAATAATTTAAAAATGGGTTTTTAAGTTTAAAATAGCATTTTTTATATATGGAACATCACTACATTTTATCACCATTATAAAGATCTTTTAAATAGGTTAAATTACATATTTCATTACAAGTGTGAAAACTAACTAATTCCACACGAGTGGAAATATTGTTGTACGAGATGTCGGTAAAGTGCGACAAACCCACGAGTGTAAGAAAGTTATTTTCACACAAGTAATGTACACAATATTTTTTTTTACATCCACTAATTATTCACCAATTCTTTTTGTGATATATACCTCTGCTCACTGCTATATATTATACTGTTTGGCAATATTTTTATATTGATTTAAAGTCGCAAAAGACATTTTATTTTATCTAAATATTTTTGGAAAAATTACCATTGACGTCTGTACCATATTTGAATGGAATATAAAAAAATTGTTCCTTACTGCTTTTTTCCAAAATTAAAGTTATTTTAAAATATCCATTAAATTTAAAACGAATTTGATCTTTCCAGTTTTTCCGAACGATGCATAGTTTTCAAAGAAAAAATAAAAACCACTTTAATGCATGACGAATTTGTTAATAAAAATTTAAAAAAATAAATTTAAGGTTTTAAATTTTTGTCATTATTCTCGCAAATTCGTCATTCATTCAAGTGTTTATTATTTTTTTGTGTAAAAACTATGCATCGTTCGGAAAAAAGTTAAGAAATCAAATCTGGTACAAATTCAATGAAGATTTTAAAAATAATTTTTATTTTAGGAAAAGCAGTAGGGCACCATGTTTTTCTTAAGAATAATCCATACAAATACGGTACGGACGTCACTGGTAATTAAAAAAATATATTTTACATAGAAAAATGCCCTCTGCCACTGTTAGGCAATGTACCAAATACCAATTAAATATCTAAAACGGTTAAAATATTATGATAAAAAAATGTTTTTTTTTCTTTAGAGTTTTAACACTCTTTACCTCTAAAAGGATGGGTTTTTGGATGTATGTTTATAGAGGACACTATGGTTTATTTTTGACTTTAAATATGCCAATGAAATTTGATGCATGAATTTCGGAACACCCTGTATTATATTTTTTTGCATTTTCTATGCATATGCTATTTGCTATTTTCACATGTGGTCGTAGGAAAAAATAGTTTATCATCTCGGAAATATTATTCGCATTTCTGGAAAGCCCTCCGCATTCTTAATTACATTTAAAGAAAAGCGGTTCGACCTATTTATTATTGATCGTTTACTTACAGAAAGAATTTCTTCTCTTGTCCATCGTCGGGCTGTAGGGGATCTGTCACTTTTTTACAGGTACTCTTACGTCTTCTGCTACAGGAAATTGCCCAATATAATTTTTTTACTTGCAGTTTTTAACACAGAAACTTTTGCTTCCGCAGGAAATGCATTCCTATACGGACCAACCATGTCCATCAGCTGATTTTAGTGATATTTTTTTTTTTAATAGCCAAATTAAGGTAAGCCATTTGTAGAATCTTAGCTTTGGTTAACTATAGCTACATATGAAAATAGAAGGTCTAAAAACTCCCTATTAACTTGTAAAGGTAAAATTCTCTATTTACTTGGGTAACATAAATAACCAAAAATATATCACGGCAAAAAATTGGGTTTGTATCAATGCATGGGCGCCGGCAGGGGTGAATTTCGGTAATTATAGCACATACACAAAAACATTAAGCAAATGGTTGCTATTTATAAACTTTTTTGACAAAGTTAAATAAGATGTTTGTTTGTGCAGACTCTTCCAGTAAAAATCCATTTTTATTGGCTGACAACTGTCAAAATTTTGTATTTAAAAGTTTTTCGTTGATAATTTTTGAATTATTTAGTTTTTTGAAGCTTATCTTGTAGCTATTTTGCTAGTAGCGTAGTTTTTTGAGATTTGAGATCCGTAGTAAGTAGTTAAAGAGGTAAAACTTTAAATATAAAATTAAATTTCTTTGAATTCATGCTTGTTAAACCCATTGGAGTAATTATTATCAGTAACAAACATTAAAAATATATTTTAAAATCATCAAAATTACAATTTTTATTCCATATTTAGATTTTTTGATTCAGTTACTAATGGTAGGATTTTCTAACGAAGCAAATAATGCATTTTTCCTTTTTGAGTATCCAAGTTAGATGACAGAGAATTACATTAAAAAAATTACCGAAATAATATGCGAAAACCTTTCTGCCAAATATGAAATGATAAAATTTAAAAAATGAATGTGAAACATGCTTCCACTATTGGCAACAACGACCAATTGATAAAAACGAAGATATGGAAGTAAAAGATGTGCTAAATGAATGTACTTTAATTTGTACCATATAAAAACCTTCAAAAATGTTTTTACCCTTGCTATCAATAACGGCAACAATGGAACGTTCATTTGGTACACAGTGAATGGTCAGACTGATGAGCGGGCGTGCGACAAGAAAGCGAGCGATTTTTTGGAATACGAAGGCTGCATATTAAATTCGCCTGCTCGCTGGGTGTGGAAAAAATAACTTATCGCTCGCGCGCTCTTTGGTCTGGCCTTTCCCTTAGATGTGTAAAAACTTGATTGCATTCTACAATGTCGCAAAATCGTTTAAGTCGTTTAAGCGTTTATATTCAACGAATTGAAGCACAAAAGAATTTTTTATGAAGGATTTTGTAAATAAATTTGGTCAAAATAGAAGAAGATTTTTCTATTTGTTTTCTGAATAATTTAATCTTTATTAGTTTTAAAATTTAGATTAACATTTATATTGTATATTATTACTGGTAAATTATTTACCGTTGTTTTTAGTTTGAACATTACATATCCCTGCATGAATATTCAAACCGTTGTGTAAAATGAGATAATTTTTGTAGTATTACTAAGCACCACCTAATCCCCTCCCCTGCTAATTGCGCCTATAGAAATAAGCGATTTTAACGGCAAGTTTTAATAAAAAAAATCTGCACTTGATTGGTGCCCCCCACCCGGGATTTCCTACAGGCGGCGCCCATGTTTCAATGTATCTAAAATTAAATTTATTCTGGAGAGTTTATGCTGTTATTTGCAGAAACATCAAAAAATGTCATTAAATTTTATTATTAAATGCGAAAATGCATTCACCACACCAGATAGAATTAAAATAAGATAAATTATTCCATGGTTTGTCCGGTAAAAACGTGGACGTGTTTTTGTTGAATTAATTAATAGATGTACTGAAAATAACATGCATACACTGAAATATTATGTAGAAATATAATGGTAAGTATATGAACAGGGTTTTTATTTTTATTTTGCCATCCATTTAAAATAACAACAAAAAAAACTTCCTGCATATAGATTTTGTTTATTTTTATCTATTATCTTTTAGGCATAACAAAAGAAGAAAATGAACTTTAAAAAATAAAGGGGTAAACATTTTTTAAATGAAACACTCTGTGTATTATGTCACCATTAAAAAGCCATGGTATATACAACTAACTTTTTTTTATTACATCAGGCATTTTATAAGGTTATTCAACTTATTTAAATATCTTTTAATTAAAAAATTAAAACCTCCTTTAAGAACTCATACATATTTGGATTTTGTACAGAACTTGGCAGTTATTTAGATCTCCATTCTTTTTGCGGCGAAGCCCACAGCGCCAGCGTAATTTGGCTCACCTTTTTCACATTTATTTTTTTGGTGGAATATCATTATTTTTGTAAAGAAATTAAGTATAAAATATTACAATTACCATTAACCATTTTATTTCTTTCATGCTTTGTGTATTCAATTTGTTTATTGAGGTGGCAACAAAACAAGGAACATAATATTACTTTAGTTGTCAATATGGTATTATTAATAAAGAGAAAATAAAAAAGTTATCTTTCTTCCCAGGATCAAACCTGGGGCTCCCGCGTGTTAGGCGGATGTTATTCATTCATTTCATATCAAAAACTTTTTATTATTTTAACTAAGTTCGCAATGTCACATCTACAATTTCAAACTTGAACTTAGTTTTTGGGCATCGAAAAGGACTGTCAGCTAGTGCCTAAAGCCTTGTTTTCAGAACTATGTCGTGTCGCCAGCGACAATGAGGGGACAAATGGGAGCTGATAATTTTTGATAGACTTCTTCTTCACTGTTTTGTCGCCAGCGACAGCCTTTCGAGTTGAATTTTTAAAAACGTGTCGCCAGCGACAATTATGGAGTTGCAGCGACACGGTTCTTGTCGCAGCGACACGATCTTTGCCGCAGCGACAGAGCATAATTATGTTGTTCCCCTACAACGACACGGCAGAGAGGATTGATGCTGTTGACACGACGTAGTTCTAAAAACGAGGCTTAAGAGTAGGGTCCAGTGAAACTCTGGGTGTGCAGGTGGAGGCGCAGAGAGTGTCAGCGACATCTTAACTTTTTGAGTTAAGAGAGTCTTGGTCCGTTTTCCTTTAGAGGCATTTTTTTGTTTATTGGTGTTGTTTTAATTTCTTAATATTGTCGGTGTGTAAGTTATTGATGGTTAAAAGACTTTACGGAAAAAATGGCCGCAAAAAATTCGTCTGGTAATTTGAGTTAGACTGTGTTTATGTCGGAGAGGTTTTAAACGAGGTTAGCAGCGCTGCTTGACCGAAGCATCCAGCCGGACCTATTATAAATTAGTTAGAATCTTTTTTGAGGGCATCTTAATAAACATTTTTTTCCAATGCATGTTAAAACCAGGAACAGTTTACTTGAAAGAATAAATCATCATTGCAATATAATTCAAAACAATCCTGCAATGTTATTTCGAGCTCAGCAAGAAAAATTACGCAGGATAAGAAAGTGTATTGAGGTACAAGGCGCGCATTTTAAATATTTACTTAATTAGTTTATTTGTTAATTTTAATTTTTTGATATGAAATTTGGTTTTGTTATTTTACAGTTTTTAATTGCCATTTTCTTTCGGTTTGGATATTAAGTAGGTACTTTTAATACATCGGTTCTAGTTGATCTAAAATAATAAAAACCTGACTTTTTATAAAATAGATTATCACTTAATTATAAAATGCATCTTACCTTTACTTCCTTTTGTACAGTTATTTGAAATGATCAATATGAATTCTTAATATTTTTAGTATTATTGTAATGTAGGTTTCTGTTTTAACAAACCATGCTACAAAAAGTGATTTTTTTCGAAAACAGTTAATTTTTTCGAAATAAATGTAGGGTGTATTTCTTTTTAAGAATGTCCAGTTTAACTTAAAAATTAGGTTTTATATTAAAAATATTAAAAAAGTGTCACGTGGCAAAAAATTTTGGCCAACGAGTTTATTCGCAAGTCTGTTCCTGTCTTCCTAGATGCCTACAAATACAGTTTATAGCAATAATTTGTAAATCTTTATTCCTTATATGACATACCAAAAAATTTATTAAAATAGGCCTACTTAAAAGTTACGGATTAAAAAATAATTTCGGAGGCCCCCTTTCTAACGCCATTACTCCGTTATCGGGCCACTTTTTTTATATGAAAGACTAGTATTACTTTGACATCTTCTACATGCTTCTAAATTTTGGACATATACTTACCAGACACCCTGTATAAAGGCACTTGGCACATCGGGACAAAAATCTTTGTTCTAAATATACAAGAAAAACGAAATGTTTTGTCTTTAAAGAATATAAAACCCTAATAAGGATTATATAAGGATTATATTTAATAATTATAAAATCAACCAAGTTGGTTTTTAGTTATAAATATTTATAAATATGTATGCATTTTTTTTCCCCGTACTGATTAGTTCATTTATATCTTAAACACAAAGATTAAAATAAATAGCAATGAGAACATTTTTCTCGCACATTGTAAGAAGAAAATATTATGAAATGATTAAAGACGTTCTATTTAAGATTATTATAAAAATGAACGAGAGTAATTTTTAAAACGCAACACCTAAAAGCTAAAATATCTGATTATTTTGATACACGAGTGAAATTTATGAAGAAAATTACTTGAAGGAAGTGAAACTATAAAATAAAGGAATAATAATTTTCTAAACAATTTATTTAAAAATACAACACCCAATCTTTAAAAAAAAACTAATTATTATTGTGGTTGTCAAATTTTTTAACTCAAAACATGACAATGATGAGTGCGATTTTCAATTTCTACTATGCAATTATCGCTGTAATCAAGCGAAAATAGTCGAGTAGACAAATGGGTGGGTGAACTTTTCCATATAATTAAAAATTGTATTTATACTTACCCAAAGAAGGAAAAAATAAAAGAACTTCATTTTGTCTGTTCCTATTCTTATATGGCTTCTTCGGTCATCAGAAACAACGTGGATTTTTTTCTTCCAGGCCATAGAGTTTCTGAAATATAATTTTTACAATAAATAAAATTATTAAAACTATAATATATTAAGGTCGATGTTTTAAACCATTTCTTATAAAAATATAAATATTTTATCGATTTTGCATAACAAGCCTATTAGGTATTAAACAAAATCTGCCAAGCCGTGATTGGTATAAATTACCTTAATTACTGAAAAGTCGTAATAAAGCTAACGTAAAAACAACGTGTATTGAAAAAAAAATAATAAAGCAATTTTATTTATACCATTGTAATATTATGTCTTTAAGCTCTCTAGAATAATAAAGAATAACAAATAGAAATAGAAATAATTATGTTTTATAGTCTTTTATAAAAACAAATCCTAATAAAACTATAGCAAAAATTTAGAAAATATTTTGTTGTTGGTAACATTAAAGGGCCTAATGAATGGTATTTATTTGGGTACACGCCAAAAATTAAATTAAAAGTACTAAAAAGCCAAAAAAAAAAAAAAGTTAAAACAAGTAAAAAAATTATTAAAATTCGACGTTTCGGTGGCAAATCTACCACCGTTGTCAAGAAAAAATGAAATAAAAATAATAAAAATAAAAATTAACTATTCTTACGGTTTTAAAATTTAAAATTTATATCTTTTTTAGGATATTCTGAAATCTTTGACATTAAATGTCAAATATGTTTGTTTGGTTATAGTGTCATAGTGACATAGATAACTGGTTGCTGGTGTATTTATTGTTTATATTATAAAAAGGTACAATTATTTATTGTTTCCTTGAATTTGAAACTCCAGTTATAAGACAAAATCAAACTAGACCTAATACAAATTTACTTTTATCATACATTCCCGGACAATCAAATAAAATAAAATTCAACGAATAGGACATAAATTTAATATTCGCACAATCTTTAAAATACAAAACAGAATCAGATCTCAATTAATAAAAACATAACATTACATAACCATACAACTTAAATGAAAATACAAAAAATGTCATTTATAAAATACCTTGCGATTGCATTAAGTTTTATATAGGTGAAACTTTTAGAGCATTAGCCAAACGCATAAAAAACACAGATCATACATTAAAAACACAGAATTTCATAAATCAAAAATCTGCCAACACGCATTTGATAACAATCATAGAATAAACAGGGATACTTCGAGCATTTTAGCAAAGGAAACTTGTTCTAAAAACGCAAAATCAAAGAAAGTGCGTATATGTTATTAAATAAAGATAATTGTGTAGCATCAGTTTCAGTTAATTTAAATAACACTTAGTTGCCTTTGCTTGATACTGAAGTATTTTCAGGAAGACTAAAAATTATTTAACTATTGACCTTTTTTGTAATATAAACAATAAATACACCAGCAACCAGCTATCTATGTCACTATGACACTATAACCAAACAAACATATTTGACATTTAATGTCAAAGATTTCAGAATATCCAAAAAATAGATATAAATTTTAAAACCTTAATAATAGTTAATTTTTATTATTTTTATTTAATTTGTCTTAACAACGGTGGCAGATTTGCCACCGAAACGTCGAATTTTATTGATCTTTTTACTTGTTTTAATTTTTTTGGCTTTTTAGTACTTTTAATTTGATTTTTGGCGTGTACCCAAATAAATACCATCTATTAAATGTGTCCGCCAAACTACAGAACATATCTTCAATTAAAGGGCTTATTGTGAAAACGCGATAAGCCACACAGCCACAAAAATTCTCTAATTTATTTAATTATTAATATTAGCGACAATAAAAATGGTAATATCTTTGGAGTTTATTAACTTATTAAAAGGCATTCAAGTTTACTTATAGTAAAAGTTTATTTAGCACTGTTTTTTTACTTAAAAATGCAATAACTCCGTATTTTGTAAATGTGGCTAATCGCGCTTTTACCATAAGCCTTTCAATTATTATATTTTTACAGCTTGTATTAGACCACGTTATCGTTAGGGATCCCTGGACCATTTTTACCATTAATTACTAACAAGCTAATATTTTGTGAGTAGCTTCATTTTGACGAGACGACCAACTTTTTTCTTAAAACGGAAAAAAATCGAAAGGCGTTGTGTGCTATAAGAGTGTAGCGCAAAAATTGTGCTAAATATGTTTATTATTGACGTTCTAAGTATAATTTTTGTCATTAATTTTCTGTTATAAAAATCAACGAGTCCCAAAGTTTTGTAAGTGAATGGTAATAGCTAACAACAGTAACCAACTATGAATCTTGACTACATTATAGTAGTATTAAAAATGTGGTAAATCGCATTACCTTTTTAATGGTAAATAATTTTGTTTCTATTATTTTACAATATTATCTTTAAATTATCTATTTAATGGTAGCACAATATACAGAGTGTTTTATCTTAAAAACGCCAGTTTACTATAAAATTTCTAAGGACGGCCATATTTCCAAAACTAATAAAAATTAAATATATTACGTGTAGATTTTTTAAATCTCTTTATACGATTTTTTGAATGGTAATATAATATACAGGGTGTTCCATTAAAAAAAAGTACGTTTTTTGCTATAAATCAAAAACCCGAGGTTTAACTGTTTTTCTGTTGGAAGCACGTTAATCAGCGGAAAAAGTACCACAACTTTGCCAATTTAACCGACTTCGTATCTAAAATATAAAGAAGTTAGCAATAGTGCCGACTTAACTTTAATCACCCTGTATAACTAATCAGAACAATATATTTACTTAATAAAAAGAAACCGATTTTGCATCAATTTATGAAAGAAATTCAGGTCTAAATTTTTTTATTAAATGCAAGAACAGCAGTAACAGTATTTAAACTTTCATTGTTTAAGATATTACTTATATATATAAAATTAATTTCATTTATAGGGACTTTTTATAATAAGTCATAAATCAAGCTTCTGTGGCCTGTTTTATATATAAAAAAAAACATGTAATATATCTAGTTAATATATAAATCTAAAACGTTTATTTAATAAATATATACCATTACCGACAAACTGATACACCCAAATAAACTAATTTAAAACAATTTTATTGTTCATTTTGGTGTAAAAATATTTTCACAATCAACATGCAATTGACTGCATATATTATGAAAAATAAACAGGTCGTATAAAATAGTTTCATATGAGGAAATTTCAAAACATTTATGCCCAGTTAACCGTAATTAGTAAAACAAACAATTTTAATTTAATTTTTTATTGTTTTTCGGCTTACACCAATTAAAAAAGTTATAGATATAAGTATTAACTTATTGTATTACACATAATGATACTTATACTGATACTCTTTGTTCGACCTTCGAACAGTGCGGGCGAAGAAAATTACATGATTTTTTCCGGTGTGGCGGTTAGAGAAACTGTACGGGCGTTTTTATCTTTGGGTATCGAGTAAAGATTTACTCTAAATTAACGGTATCTTTTTTTGTAGCTAAGCGCTCTGAGCGACCTGAAGGTACCAGAGCCAAGAAAAAAATTAAATAGAATAGGTATACAGATATACAGGGTGTCCAGAAAGGTAAGATCAAAATAATGGGGGTAAAAGAGTGAGCTAAAATAATGTCAGTATTTTGCATAAAGAAAGTTCTATCGCGCTTTGTTAGGGAGATATTGACCTTCAAAGTGGGTATAAAAAAAAGTTGTTTCAATTATAACTTTTGAACTGTTGACACAGTACAGTACATGATATTTGGTCGACTTAATAACCTTAGAGTAATGCTTCTTGTCATGGTAAACGACTGTTCAGTAAATGGGTATTATACAGGGTGCGACGATTTTTTTTTATTTAATGTATGCATTTTTAATACTGCTGACAAATTCGACATTTTGATAATTGATGTTCTCTAGATTCTTTTTGTAATAAAATGTTTGTTTTTCTTGCAGTTATATGTTAATATTATGATGTTTGTTTCTCTAGCGCTACCAAAATCTATGCAAGAATGATTTAAAGGCCAAATATATTGGAAAACCTAAAATATGGGCTTAAATGCAGGTATTCACAGGTGGCAAATTGTAAGAAAAATATTGAAAATATATTTAAATTCAAAAGTTTAGAACACATTTTTTCTTGTAGGATTATTAGAATTATAAATAGGGTAGCACCAAATTTAATAATTTTAAAAATTAGGTCTTTTTCGTAGTGTCAACGTGATATATCGGGTTTTTGATTATTACACTTTTTGGTAGTCACATAAGCTTGCTTGAAATAAGAAATTTTTATCGTTATTAAAATATTGTAGACAAAAAAGATGCCAAACTTAACGACAAAAATATTTTTGTAACACATAAATAAAATTTACATTTATTGACTTATTCTGATCTATTGTGCACACAAAGTACATTCAAATTTTGTTGCACGCAACTAAACTGTGAACGATCACTATTAAATCTAAAAATTTTAAAGATGAAACTAATGTTAGCGATCCTACAAGATTTGCAAAATCATAAATACAGGTTTTTTTATCTTTATGACATCTCACGAAGGCTTATGCCTAAATATCAGTGTACCGTGAGTGCCGGGTTACTGGATGTTTAACCCATTATTGTCGTTTTTCGTCAACGTTATCCAAGCACTGAAACATGCAGTTTTTGCATTTCACAGCGCCTTTTAGACAACGCGGTAGTGCCACCACGGACGTTATTTTTAAATAACTACTACCTAGAAATGGCAGAATACTCAAAGTGGTTTGCCATTGCCAACTGTGAGGTGACGAGCAATGAAAAATCCGATGTCCGACTCCGAGATTCACCACTGTATAAAATGCAAAATAATAGTTTTTTTTTGTTTTAAAATTAAGAAAAAAATGCCTTTTTTATTAAAACTTATACACTACTCCCAGAATTTCCAAAAATTTGGTACAGTTCTTTTAATCATTACATTACATTTTTTTGTAAAAGTTAAAAAAAAATCTGCCAATGGCGTTTAAACAAGATTTGTGTTGATTTTTTTAAGGAAAAATAGTACGCCACTGTTTTTTCCTCGGATCAATATTATTTTTAAATACTCATTTACTTTAAAGGTACCTTATATTTCTATACTTTCATTCATTTATTTTCTTGCATTACCCAAAATTTATAATAGAATTAGCTTTAATTTTAAAGTACAATCTTAATTCACTTCCTAATTTTTAATGACGAGGCAATTACAACAGCCACAAAATATGCCAAAGTACGTAAATCTTTATCGCCCTAATTGAAATACGTCAGCTTAAACAACTTTAAGTGGTTTTCCAACCATTACAAGATAATTTTCAACTTTATATTCACCGTCAGCTTAATATTGTGCATAATACGAATCTCATAGGAATTGTCGGCAGACCTTTGGGCCCCTATTTGTATCTATGCTTATTTTAATAGAACTGCCCAGCAGTGTTGGGTAGTATTTAAATACTTAGTATTCTGAATCATATCCAGAATACATTCGGCTGGTATTCGAATAGATCCGTGTGTTTGGTATTCGGTATTTGGCAGAATACTTTTTGGTCAGTATTCGGAATTTTGTATTCAGAATACCGTTTTTAGATGAAAGTATTTAAATGTTTTTAGTACTTAACGAATACATTTGTAGAGTGTTTGAATCATGGCATACCGAGTTTTCGAATACCGAAATGTGGATAGCAATATTTAAATACTGGGATTTAAAGGACTCAAATACCGAGATTGTCGCTATTTGAATTATTCGAATACCAAAATGGTGACCGAAAAACGAATAAATGGTGTAAGGACCTTTTTTTCTCTTCAAAATTTTAAACAGCCCAGATACATTTCCAGCTTTGTTTTTTGCTCCTTAAAAGTTTTAAGCACCAATTTTTCCGTCTATAGTATCTATAAATACCTAATCCTGGTATTTATAAATACTAGGTATTCGAATACTTTTTCTACAAACCTTGGTAAAAGTTTCATTACTGTCTCGAAAAATGGTTCACCTCGGCGCTCCATGCCTCTGCACTACGGGATAGAAATTAAATTTTTTGGCCAAAATTCTGAAACTTACCAATCTTACTTAAAATTAGGTGCTCTTTACTGGAAAAAAAATATATATATAATGCTATATTATAGATGGTTTTTGGGGAACAAAAACTTATTACTTATAAATAAATAGAATATCAGCATGTTTGGTTAATTTGGTAGTTTTCTAATCAGTAATCGGATGATCTCATATGATATATAATGTTTGACAATAAGTATGATTTTTTTAAATAGAATACTCTGTATATTATATCACCACGAAAAAGATCTTTTTAAAAGCATTAAAAAATACCACATTTGATATGTCTATCTTAATTAGTTTCGGAAATATGACCATCCAAATCTAAAGAATATTTTTTAATTATCCTTAGAAGCGCAATAAAGTTACATCTTCCAAACTTTATTTATTTTTGAATGTATAAAACAATTTTTTTTTTATATCTAGGTTGGTTTGGCCTTACATACTAAGTGTTTTGGCCAAGTAAAATAAATAAAAACACTGTTTTGTTGTTTAGATTCTGTAGAATCCGTATCTTTCATCAGAATGCTTTTATCTTTTAAGTTATACAGTGTAGGACAATAAATGTTAATTTTAAAATGGAAAACCTTGTAAATGATAAAAAAACTTGTATCTGTCCTTACACTCAGAAGTAGCAAAAAATAGCAAGGCTTGGTTGGTACAAAAACTAATAAAGAAAATAGTAAAAAAATGTTTGACAAAAGTAGCGAGACTTCGCGAGACTTTGCATCAAAAACACAACAATAGCTTTTATTATTTTAATTCTTTTACTTTTTTAAGTATACTAGGCTAATAATAAACTTGATAGATTAAATGTTGTATATTTATGTTTACATGGGTAAGAATAATAAAAAGTATTGTAAATTTTTGGACAAAGCTAAAACACTTTTTATTTAATACCTAATTATTTTTAGTTATATGTATATGATTTTCATTGATTTCAAAAATACCTTCTCAAGTTTCTTATTAACCTAGTAGAAGTAGTCAAATCCTTTTATAATTTTGTGTGCATGTAGTTTGGAGTATCTACTTTTAAATACACAGCATGAGCCATTAAAATTTCAAAGTTGCTTTTTGACCAAAATAATGGATTTCTATCCCATAGTGTTTACTCGACCTTTTTCTCTCTCTTGACAGTAATTGTCGGCATGCGAAAGGTGGCGCTCTAATACGTATTAACCATGTGCGAATTTGAATAAAACGCACGTGTAAACGTAGTGAAACCGTTTTCATAGTCTTAATTCGCATTAATTTTTTTAGTATGTATGTCGCAGGCAAATGGTTTCTGTCTAGGCAAATACTATTTGCCGGGGCAAAAAGTGTAATTCTATTTTTAAATGCTAATTGCCTAGGCCAGCGCTATTTGACTAGTCAATTAGCATTTGATTCTATTTGCCTAAACAATTTTAGGAAATATTTTCATAACCATACGGTCATTTAAAACTGTCAAATTAGAAGGGTCATGGTTGGTTAAACATATATTTTTAATTCCTTTATAAAGCGAAGTAAAAACCAAAACAAGATTATCCTAGTCAGAACTAACCATGACCGCCACAATACGACAGTTTTGCATGACCGTCTATAGTGTTTCGAACCAATAAAATTACACGTGCTTCTGCTTTTAACTGTCGTCTGCAAAACACACGCCGCCTAATATGTTATCAACTTATCAGGCAAAAAGTATTTGCCTAAACAGCGGCCTAAAATAACCATTTGACTGCGACATGTATCTTGCTAAATGACTTTTATAAATTATATGATTCTTTTTATGTTTACCGGTTTTATTACAATAAAAATGATGGAGATTGGGTACCAAAAGCTAAAAAATAAGAGTCGTCAGAGAGGGGTAAAGTTCCAATTAGGTACCGAAGTTGACCCAAACAAACAAACAAACTGGAAAAGCTAAAAATAGTTTGCGAGCATGTACACATTGTACATATGCGTTTTGACTAATGGGTAGTAAGGCGCTCGTGTAAACTAAGTAATTGTAAACATATTGGCAGACGTAGGGCGTAGGGCACATTCACCATCTCAAATGTAACAGGACTAAGTCCCGTTATACAGGAGGCGTACAAAGGGCCTACGCTCTACGCCTGATCCATGCAATGTAATTTGTTTTTGTCAGGCGTACTTTACTATCTTCTCTGTGTTTTCTGCCTGCTACTTTACACTTACTAAAAGGTAACTGGTAGGATCATGCTGGCACAATTTAAGTGTTTAAAAGATAGATATTATGAAAAATCATATTTAGAAATAAAGTTCTTTTAGCAGTGACAAATGGAAAAAATCTCAAAATTTAGTTCCTCACCAGACAAAACTTTTATAAGCATTTTCATTTGGCATAATTTTACATTACAAAAAAAACAATGTTACAGTTTTAAACTGAAACAGGCTAAAACTGTATTTTTTTTTAAATGGGTTTTTCTGTCTAATTTTGACAAAGTCTTTTATTATAATTGAGTATTTTTGATCAAATAAAGATGATTCATTAAGCCTCGTGTCCCAATTTTTCTTGATTTCGATCGAACATTTTAAATCAAATCGAGAATCGAAGGTCGTGATTCCACTGCTGATTTGGTACGTATTATTTTGAGAGTTATTAATTTAAAGTAAGCATCAAAACCTAAACACATATAATTAAACACACTTTATTATTAAACATTAATATCCCATAAAGATTTAACAAGTGCGAAAATTATTTTATTTGCTTGCTATTAATGTTACAATGTCTGTCAATGCTAAGTGTTGTACATACAAAAGATCGCCACACAAGTTTTATAGCAATTTAATTTTATGTCTTTGAAATAATTATTTTTAATTTACACTGTAAACAGCAATAATAATATTTATTATGTATAATTGCATTGTCTTTTGTTAATTTTAATAGTTTGCTAAAATTTAAGTATAACATTAAATAATAAATATTGGTCATCAGAGATTATTATTTTTATTAAATTTATCTTTTTTTTCTATTGAAAACAATACTTTTATTTAGGTATATTGGCGTCATATGGGAAACTTTTTTATTATGAATTTTACGAAAAAAGTTAGAATTTATAAAAAGTTCTGCATGGTCCAAAACCTAAAATACAATTAACAGAAAACAAATTGTGTCAGCCATCTACGAGGTTTGGCCAAAATGTAGTTTTTGCTTAAAAGTACCTGCATTTTTGCTAAGATCGAAAATTGGTACAATGAAAAGATGTTTAAAATTAAAGATTACTTTTAAATATGCAATATTGGTTATTTATAAAAGTTTTTTTGGCTAAAATTGTGTAAATTTAATTTTATACATTAGTGCATTGTACATTCTTGTTATTTTAGTACCACTTAATTTAAATACTCTATTTAAAATTATTCTATGCAATTTAAAATTATAAAATATAACATGTTTTTGTGAAGAAAAAAAAAACAAAATGGAATATTAAAAAGTAATTTTAATTTCTTAACAATTTTGCCTAATTTTTTATATTAGAAAAAATACAGGTACTTTACATACTTTTTTGCTAAACCTGATGATTGTATTTTAGGTTTTGGACCATGCAGAAGTTTTTACAATAAATAACTTTTTTCGTAAAATAATAATAAAAAGTTTTCCATACGACGCCAACTTACGTAGACACACTGTATACAGGCTATTACAAATTCATGGTAACATATACTAAGTTGGTTATATTGGGCAATATATCTTTGCCATTTTTGCGTAAGAATATTTCGTTTTAAAATTCAAACAATTGCAGCCGTTTCGAATTATCAAAAAAAAAAAAAAAATTTGCACACTTTTAATTGTTTTCTGGGTTTATTTAAACAGATATTATAAAACAAATATTATATTATCATTGCCACTTTTTTGTTTTATAAAATAATTTAAATTAATTTCAGAGACGAAGTTTTGTCTTTTAAATTGCCATATTCAACTTTGTTTTGTTTTTATACTTGGTACTAAACTCAATAAATTCTTATTTTAGTTCATTTAACGACACATCCTTTACATTTATACGACATTTCGAACCAAACAACCATTGTTCGCTATTTCGCTATCAAAAATTACGATTTTGAAGGTACCAAACTTCTGTATAAATTTTAATTTTAAGGCAGTTTCATATTATCAGAGTTGGGTAGTATTCGAATACTTGGTATTCTGAATCGTCTTCGCAGAATACATTGCGCTGGTGTTCGATTGGTATTCAAATAAATAAGTTTATTTGGTACCGGTTTTCGGCAGAATACTTCTTTGGTGAGTATTCGGAATTTTGTATTCAGAATACCGTTTCTGAATGATAGTATTTGAATACAATTTTTAAGTATTTTAATGCCGGGATGTGAAGTATTCGGATACTGGCATACCCAGTATTCGAATACCAAAATAGTCAAATGTCGTTGGATTAAGAATTTAAATACAATTTTAAAAAATTAAAAATTAAATATACAGTCTTTTAGAAAAAACAAATTTGATGATGGCGACTTAAAAAGAAAACGTTGGATCATATATTTAATGACATTATTTTTTAGAACGAAAAGCTAGCCTAGGTGATATTTGTGTTAAAATATCTCCTAAAATAAACTAAAAAAAATTAAAACTGTTTTGCAATTTTTTTTCGGATAATTTTGAAACCGCTGCAATTTTTTATAATTTTTAAAACGGAATATTGTTAAGCATAAAAATGCGCGACTTTGCCTCAATTTATCCAACCCTGTATCTCTTATCGTTCTCGAGATCCTAATGGTGGCCCTCGAATCCGTAACAGCTTGTATATCTGGTTCAGAAATAAAAAGGTTTTAATTCGAAATTAACTGGAAAAACTTATTTACAAGCCAAATAGAGCATTTAGTAACCATTAATATCCATTTGCCGCCCGTATCGGTTATTTTACCAAACAAATACAGCACGGAATGAAATACAATTCACTGATAAATTTATTAGGATCTTTAACCTGTTCACATAACAAACATAATGCATTATTATTGTGAAAATCGTATATAAATTGTTTTGTTAATCTAAGCGTTATTATTATCAAAAGTATAATTTATGCCTATAAAACATTTATGCATACTTTTTCAGTACACATTATTGTAATAACTAAAATTAAATTTGTACAAAAAATAATAAAAGTAGATCGGTTTACCTTTATACTTACAAACTGTTCAATATATTCACCAATTAGGTTTAGAACTTTACAAGATATTTTAAATCAAATGCAAAACACTTGAGTAGGTAATTTTTTATTAAAAATAAATGGTAGTTTGCTATATAAACATGGGGTTAAAAGTATACACTTAGTAACCTAGCTCAGTACACGAAGGATGGAAAAATATCGTGAACATCCGGTATAAAATAGTATAAATATAATAAAGCCAGTTATTGCTAAAAAATAAATATTAGAAAAAGAAAACCAATATTAAAAAAAACACAATATGTTATAATTTCAATGTTTCAATTTTTAATCTTCGAGCTAAACAAGTTTTTAGGTTAAACATTAGTCATTAAACAAATTTGCATGCTCAAGAGTGTTTAGACATTAAAACAATAAAACATAGGGTGATGAAAATATTTAGAAATTCCAACTGGGTGTTCCCATCTTCACCTACTAAAAAAAAGGGGTGGAATTAAATATTTTTTCCTATCCTAATGAAAAAATTTGTCACTTATTAAACAAAAACATTTAAAAAAGTTGGATTACTTAGCATTTTGGGGTGGCCAGCTAATTGTGAAAATTGATTATAAGTAAATATTTTTGACTGCAATTTTTTGTTCTTTAATATTTAAAAAAATTTCTTTTATGCTAATTAAGAGTTTTAAATTTAAAAATATATATATGACTATAACTGTAATAAAAAAAAAAATATCAACCTTTTCTAAATCACGAGAATGAAACTGACAAATGCCACCCCCACGCTAATAATTTTATTTTTATTATTTTACTGCATCCAAATGTACATCCATATACAGAGTGTCCTTGGACGAAATTACTTGTAATATTTTTTATTTGTATTATTTATAAAAAAGTTATTCTACATAAAAATTTATGCTTTACCTAAAGACAAGTGCCAAAAACTGTATTAAAAATGTCCCTTTAATGTACAGGGCAGCTAAAAATCGTAAAGAAATATTACTTAGAAAATAAAAATATATATTTTTAAAATTACCGTAATAAAAGGCAATTAAAAAATTTCATAACATGTTTTTCTTATCGCTTAAGATTACTTGAAAAAATTCCATGTAAACTAAAGTAAATGTTTTTTTTCATAAATAAATAATTTTACTTTTAATATGCAAATATTATTAATTTATGTTAAAATGAATATAAGTAGAAAGGCAAAGGGTACTACGAAAATAATTACTGAGTGATAGATATCGGATCGATTAGAGATTGCGTTTAGAAATTAGGACGGTGGGAGGCATTACCCACTGGGCGGTTTCCCGGACCTTCTCTAAGGTAACTTTTTTTTAATTGAGGCTTTAATCTTTAGGAGTTTAAATCTTTTAACATTTGTGTCAGAGTCTTTTTACATTTTGTGGAGGATTTTTTTAAATTTTTTTGGGCAAAGCGATTCCATTTAGTGTGTATTTATAGATGTATACCCAACTAAATACCATCTAATAGAGGTATGAAGTTTTGGAGTAATGTACGTTTCTTTTTAAGTTAGTGATTGTTCTCGTTCAAATATTTCTGGCGTTACAAGGTCTGCAAATTATAATTACGAATCTAAAAGTAGGGTTTATTTATTTAGCGACTTTTTGTTTTTTTTTTTAATTTGTAAACCTAATTTTGCCGTCTAATATTAACTATTTTTAATTTAAATTCGTTTTGACGATATTTTTATTTACCAGACCAGTTCATATATTTACATTATTTTCCATTTTGTGGGATATTTTCTATGTTTCACCTTTGATTTCCACTTTAATACCATTAACTAGTAAAACATTTTATAAAATTAAATATTTGTTGTTGTTTTGTCCTTTTGGATGCAATTATCTTTGGCAGATTTTAGTAGTAGGCTTGGGAGGTTCTGATATGTGCCGCTATTTAAGCTTTCTTAAAAATTAAACAACCTATTTAAATTTATTTTACTGTTTTTGGGGTTTCTTATTATTATTCTGGTTATTACATAAAACCAACTTAAGACGGTTTGTGGTCAAGGACGTGAGGAAGGGTATACATAATAATATTTCTAGAATTTGCTGCTTGCTTTTCGTTTTGCATTGTTTTGAGGTAGGCGTCCACTAGAGACAGACGTGCGGACAAGACGGACCGCTGGCGCTTTGCTTGCCTTGTAACCAAGTTAAAGTGCGTCCATTAGAAGCGCGACGGACAGTACAGTATTTCTCTGTTTAAAGGAATGCGCCTGGCTCGGCTAGCATTCACCAGGTGGGTCGCATCGAAAACTATTTTCCGCCCAGCTTGTAAATAACTCAGAGTGCGTCCATTAGAAGCGCGTCGCATAGAAACATATGCCAGAGAATTTTTGTTTTGCTTCTTGGGCAGACTTCTTAAGCGATGAACTGCACACGGGCAAGGACAAAATTTGGTTTATGGGGAGTAGGCAAGATAGTACAAATATAATAACATACAAATTTAGTTAGAAAAATGTATAGCTTTGAAGTTACCATTGTAAATAAAAATTAAATAAAAAATATTAGTTATTATAAATTAAAAAAAAATAAAAACAATATTATTAAACACAAAACTAGAAAAGGGCTGCTGCCCCTCCCCTGCACCGCCCCGCGGTCCATTTTTAGTTAACGTAGAGTCCAAAATAACCCTAGATAAATTGAAATCTGTTAGCTTTGCAATCTATGTTAACTAAGAAACAAATTCAGCGCTGTATACAGCTACTGTTGCCGAATTGGCATCTCTTTTTCGATACTGACACATACAGGTTGTTTCTAAACGGTGCGAAAAAAAAATATTTTTACAAATTCTTAAGGTCAAAATATGATGATCTATTCAAACTTACCTTGATCAAAAACGGGATGATTTCAAAGATACAGGGTGTCAAAAGTTTATTTTAGTTTTAGACTTTCATAAATAATTTTGTAATTAATTGGGTATTGTCACAAAAATGGGCTAGGGGGAGATGGGGTTTATGGGCAAAAAAATTAAACTTTACCATTTGTACTTGACTTTAAGATAAATATTATTATTCCTAAACATCCTTTACTCAAAAAGGTATATTCTGTAAAAGTTGATTTGGGCAGCTGGTTTTAAAATATTTGAATTTTAAAAATTACATCCTGTATGGCCCGTCCAAATTATTACCATTTTCCTTATTTAATTCAAGATAGCCAATCGGTAAATTTAAAAGCCGTAATAAAAAAACCATTACATGAAAAACAAAAGACTAACGCCATAAACATTCTGTTTTTAATAATACCATTATTGGGTTCTATGGTCAAGTTTATTCATCTAAAAAATAATTCATTATGAAAACTAATATAAAATCTACTAATGGGTAAACATTTCAATTCTTTTAGAGTATAAGGTTATTAGCTGAATTACCTTTATTTGTTATTGATGCATTTAATTAAATAATATAAGCCGCAAATGTGACTTCTTAAGCGTCTATAACTAAAAAACATTTAAAAATAGACTTATAGTTTTAATATTAAAAAACACTTGAAATTGGCTATAGAATCTAAAAATGGAATAATAAATAGGGTGTTCGATTTAAAACATGCAACATTTATGAAGTAAGTCTTTTGTTTATATGCAGTTTTTTTTTAGTCACGATTTTTAAATTCTCCCAGCTAAAATACATTTATTGGCCATTTTGAATTCCTTGAAAAATATAGAAAAAGTAAAAAAAAACATTTTTCTCTTAAATGGAATACTCGGTACAAAGGGTTTACAATGATTTTATAAACATAATTTTTTTTGAAAGTAAACTAACTTCTTAATTTTTAAGCAAAATAAAATTTTTTATGCATTGGCGACTAAAATTCAGACTTTATCAATACCTTTATTTTTGTTATAGGTGTGATAAAAATTTCCATTAAACTGATTTTGGTGTAACAAAAAATAATTACTTTTTAAACATTAAAATAAAATAATGTACAAAAATTTTAAGGTACAACAAATAATAATTTTATTATTTGCTATTCAAACACCTCACACCACACAAATCTGATCTGATCTGAACACAAATGTGATTAAAAGCATTTTCAAATTTAAGTCAAATTGTGGAAATTAATAAAATTGTCTAATATTATTTTAGTTAAATACAAACTTTATCGTTAATACATTTTAATGACATTTTGTAATTTTTTTTAACCAAAAATGTTTTTATTAAAAACTTTTTTAGACAATGAAAGTGTGTGTCTTGTAAGCCCTATTTATGGGAACATACACATTAGAGGGTCTGTTATTTCCTAAATTGATTTTTTTAGCGATCGCCCCCTGAACTTTTAGTTTTCCTTAAAAAATTATCCAATGTAAAAACGCTTTTAATTCCTGATTTAAACCGTGCCGAAATCCAATTGCTTTTCGCATTCAAATAACATGGGATTTTTGGACTTTTTTTCAGGTACAAATAAATGGAAAAATCTACTTTTCGCATAAGGAAAATTTACCGCTCTACAAAAAAGTTCTCTTACGTATTTTCGATTAAGTCACTTCTTTATGAGTTATTTAAAGTCAAACGTTAAGATAAGATTGAGTTAGGGCCATCCTGAGGAATATAATAGTAAACCGGCATTTTTAAAATAAGATACTCTGTATATTACATTACAATTAAATAGATATTTTAAAGAGCTTTTAAAAATATCACATTGTCCATCTCTTATGGTTTTGAAAATATGGCCATTCAAATCTAAAAAATAGTAGATATAGAGCCTATTTTATTTGCAACACCTAATTTAGTGCTTTATTATAATTTTAAGATTTGAATGACCATATTTTTTAAACTATAAGAGATAGACATATCATATGACATATTTTCTTAAAGCTCTTTAAAATATCTATTTACTGATGATGTAATATACAGAGTGTTTTATTAAAAAATGCCTGTTTACTAGTAAGTTTTCAAAGATGGCCACAACTCAATCTTATCTTAACGTTTGACGCTAAATAACTCTTAAAGTGGTAACTTAATCAAAAATTCGTAAAAGAACTTTTTGTAGAGTCCTAAATTTTTTATCAAAATATGTAATTAGTGGATTTTTTAATTCATTTCTGTCCGAGAAAAAAATAAAGGTAAAAGTCCAAAAATCCCATTTTATTTAAATGGGAAAAGCAACATGATTTCGGCACGGTTTAAATAAGGAATTAAAAGCATTTTTAACCTTGATATTTTTTTAGGCTATAAACTAAAAGTTCAGGGGGCGATCGAAAAAAAATCAATTTGGGAAATAACGGACACCCTAATACACATGGACACGGTTAAGGTGAAACATGTGTAAGTTTATTTTTTTAGAAAGCAAAATAAATTATATTTTTTTAAAGGGACGCCTTTTAATTATATCCAACCAAAACTACTATTTAAATAAATATTGGCTGAGTAAATTCTAGGACCAAGACAAATGTTTAATGGCTACTTTTTATTACTATTTTGTTCAATTTTCCAACAAAGTGTTAATAAAACCATGTTGAACATTTATAAATTACGCCTCTTAGTAGAGAGTTATCTGCGAAAATAAAGCACCAGATTGTGACTAAATCACGAAAGACTGGCAAAACTTGCGGACGTGTCAGTAATTCTGCGCGCCTTTTAACCAATAAATATGGTGCAACCACAACCGGAATGCAAATTTTCCGTTATTGCTCTATCTACCAGTCGTTTTGATTCACAACGTCTTTAAGACGTCGCGTTGCTCTGATTGCTAATTTAATTAGTTTTGGGTGACTTCGACAGGTTGCACCGATAATTCACGTCAACTGTGTTTGGGGTTACTGCAAATCAATCGATTTCCTGAAATCAAAAGATATTGGGTTAGCAAAAAGCACAGCAAATTTTAAATACAGTGCTTGTGTAAAGTGAGGACCCATGTTTTCAGAGTTGGGTCGAATACTGAAATTATGTATTCGAATACGAATACGAATACCGATACTGAAATTTGGTATTCGAATACAAATCCGAATACCGTAAAAAAAGTATTCGAATACTCAGTATTCATGAATACCCAAATCGTGGTAAGCAAAAAAACCGCCTTTCTCTTCTTATTTTTCTACGTTTTTCTATAACAATAATGCAGTGGCGTACCTTGTTTTTGCTTAAAAACTAATCATTTCAAGCATACAAGACGTCTCCCAAATTTTTCAGAAATAACTTTTTTTTAACTATTAACTTTACTTTTGTGTATGTACATACTATCTACGATTTATCAGATAGTCATGATTTAAACTAATATAATTATTATACACATCCCTTTTGCGTAAAATGGACATAAATACATATTAGTCTAACCTAATACATAGAAAACATAATTGCAATGTCACTTTTTATATGTTGTTTCAAGTTACTTGTTTTTTAATAGCAAAACCCCAAAAAAGTTAAAATAATTAATTTGGATATATTTTTGTTTGCACAAAATCTGTTCAAAATTACTTACCTATTAGGACCATAGAAACAACACATCAAGATTTAAAAAACATATTGAATTACATTTTTTTATTTTTAAAACTAACTTCCTAAACTGTAAGTTTGCAAATGATAATATATATGACTTATATCAAATTTTACCCCGTCGTCGGTAAAACCACCGCGAACATGTTTTAACCCGCTTAAGATGCATGAAAAGTAACGTTCTTAAAATAAGCAAACAGTATTTAAATTCAGGATTTGAATACCAGAATATAGGTATTTGAATATCAGTATTCGAATACCGGTATTCGAATACCAGTACTCGAATACCAGTATTCGAATATCGGTATTCGAATACCAGTATTCGAATACCAGAATATTCAAAAATTATATTCAGAATAAAGAATACCGAATACATAAATCTATTCGATTAGTATTCGAATACCGCACAAATGTATTCTGAATAGTATTCAGAATACCGAGTATTTGAATACTACCCAACTCTGCCTGTTCTAAATTTTAAATTGTTTGGTATTTTTTTATTTAAATTTAAGGACTTTTGTAAGACAAAATACACCAAATTAAAAGCAAAAATTTCATATATAAATGTCAAACTGAAAGTTGGGCACCATCTATATACCAAATTTAATTTTTTTATCGTAAAATATAAAAAAGATATAGGGGGAACCATTCCTGAGAAACACCTAGTATAACCTAAGAAGACAACTAATTTACACCAAACAATAAAAAGTTCAAAAAATGCTCTCTTGTAATATCACTTATACAATATTAAAATAAGAACAACTAACATGTTTGTAGCCGCGCTCTTTGCTGCTCCGATGGGGTCGACATCGACAGCGTCGATCACCGAATTTAAGCGTTGTGGAGCGCAGCCCTAACTCGGATGGGTGACCGCCGGCGGGCGGTGCAACACGGTGTTCTGCTCGGGATGCAGCGAACGGACCGAGCAGCAACCATCCAAGTAATGGAATAAATGGCGTGTGAATGAGAAGGAGTAGAACAAGGCACAATAAGCCTCTGAGCTGCAGCACACAAGCTAAGGGGACCGTGGACGGACCTAGGTGGGAAGACCCAAAAGTGCGAAAAAACTTACATGTTTGCAAAAACCTATAAAATAGTAACATTATATATAATGTATACGAGGAAGAAGTAATCCACTAAAATTAACTTTTTTTTGGCGCAATTTCCAATACTACTTCTATTTAACCCAAAATAAAACTATAATTATAATGCTTTCTTTTAATATCTTACCAAAGAAATTACTAATTTGTTCTGATATCTTTAGAAACAGATTGCATGTGTATATCATATACCATTATATTTTTAGACCTTTAGTATACAATGTGTCCAAGCAGCCCCAGATCTAGGGAGGGCAAATCGGGGTGTCTGCCCCATGACACCTTTAAGGGACGGCAAAATTAACCATGACCGACGTGCAATGAACGGTGGGTAGTGGCGTTTGCAATCTAAATTTATTATACATAGTGCGCCAAGTGATGGAAAGAGGGAGCGAATTGAGAGGCGAGGGCTTTTTTTGTTGCTCTCCACTCTTCGATTGGGTTAGTTTGTGTTCTGTTTTAGTGCTCATCAATTATTTTTTTCAAAAAAACAAGAAAAGCCGAGGGGGCGGCAGAAGGCAGTTTTGCCCCGCCTTAAAAAAATAAAGATCTCGGGCTGTGTCCAAGTTTTTGTATTTCGTGTATTTTCGGACATTTCTAGAACAACAGACAAAAAAAAGGTTTTATTTTTTACCTGGTCTTATTTATAATCGGATTTTAAAATAAATTGCACTTTTGCATAATTACTTTTTGTGCTTTATTTAATAGGAGTGTTTTATTTAAAATACGACGTTTTGTTTTCATAGGATCATCAATAACTTCATTTTTTAATTACGGTTTTGACATTCTAAAATCAAAATGTAAAACCAATTTCAATACAAATTCAGTAATGTATAACACATTGTGGTTTAATCTTAATACAGACCTATATTTTTTAAAATTAACTAAACATAATTAACTCCCTATTTTAAGTTTAATCACTTTAATAAACCAGAGGCAACAAAACCCGCCTAGAATCACTAACTTGCATTTTTAAATGCGGTCCTGATACTTAAATATCGAAATTTCAAAGTCAAATCTATTTCAAATTTACATTATGGTTTAAACATATTACAGACCTGTATTTTTAAAAATTCAGTGAAAATAGTGAACTCTTAATTTTAAACCAATACATTAGTAAAAAAATAATGACTTAGAAATGCACATATAATGAATGAGAAAATGATTTACTTACACAATAACAATTTTTATACAGAACTTGTTTAAGCTTATTTTTAGTTAGGTAAATCAAACAACCAGCAAAATATCTTTTATTATAATTTTTAGTTTTAATTTAGTTAAAATAATAAAAATAGTTGGTGGTAGAATTTGAAAAAAAAACTTTTTCAACGGATAGAGATTAGATCGAACTAAATTAACTGTCGTGATCCTTATTGCACTTTAATTTCGAAAAAATGTCAAAGCTTTTTACTCTTTAAAATCACTTCAAAAAACAAACGTAAATGTTTGCTTTTTTTGGAGCAATATAGCAAAATTTATTTTTATTTTTTAGAATATTCTGATACATTGATTTTGCCTTACACAAATCATTAGTTGAAGTATAAAATACTAGCAAATAAATAATTGTAATCATTTTAACATTTTAAATATAAAATTAATAAATTAATGTGGAAAAATGTTTGCATAAATATTTAAAACAAAAAATCAAAAACAAAATTAAAGCAACTAAAAATCTATCAGATGCTAGATTTCAGTAAAAAAAATACTTATATTTGAAAAGGTAACATGTCCTAATTAGTTACATTACAAAAAATAAAATCAAGAAACATGATAAGTAAGCTATTAAAGCTCTGAAATACTATGGATTATAGAACGGTAGGAATGCGTCATCATAAAATTAATTGATTTATCCATTAATATTGTCCTCAAAGGCAATTTACAATGTTATGCTGGAAAATATGCATGTTTCAACAAACCAATGCAAATAGTATAGGTGCTATTGATACAACATGTCAAATAACGGTTTACCTATAAGTTTATTTGTAATTAAATTTTTTTACCTATTTTGCTAGATAAATGCAGTGTTTTTGGTAATATTACTAAAGTCAAATGCAGTGTCTAAAGTTAATGGTTATTAATTAATTTACCATTTATGCGACATATAAATTGAAATGAATTTTAAAAAACTAACCAAGATTTACGTAATTAAGCGTTTTTCCAAAAAATAAACCAGTTAATTCTAAAGGAATTTGTTTTCACTCGTCAACTAAATATGATTTAAAAGGTATATAAAAATTAAGAATAAATATTCAAATAGAAAACATTGGTGTCGCGTCTTTTCTGATCTGACGATGTCGCCTTTATATAAGCTAAAGTGTAACGGTTCTGGTGCTTTTCAGTTTATTGCAATGTAAAAAAACATATGATTTAGGTATTAATTTACGATATACTTGATTTAGACCTTAGAATAGTTCCAGGATAACCCATTCACTGAAGCCGCTCGGCCTATTGTGCGCCCTGTTTTTTACGCCTGGGTGATGTCAGCCAGACGAGACCTATATACAGCTTAACGTGGGTTCCGAAACACGGTCCTAACCGCCCAGGAGGACTAACAAAGTGAGTGGGGTCCACATGTCTACGGTTGCGCAGGACACGGCAAAGTGTAGTTTCGCGCTCTGGTCCTTTGGGTGGCCTTCAGCGTCGATACATTTGGCACTTTGTTCGTCTATTGGTGATTTTACCACTAAATTTCCGTCCAACCTATAAATAAATATTTGGCCTCAGTTGGATTCAAACTTACCTCACGTTATATGTGTCTTCACCGGACTTTGTACAATACATGCAGCACCTTCTTGGATAAAACTGTATAGATATTGCGAGTAAGTGAAAATAATGACTATAGCTGAAGAGTAATATTTAGGAAACAAGGTTGTCGAAAACATATACAAATTATCGTGTTTATGCACACTTAAATCACTTTTTGACGGCCGTTGGTATGGGAAGTTAGTAATGGAAGTGAGTAATCGCGGTGGGTAATAAGATATGTTACCTGTTTAAAATTACATTAATAATGTAAATCATTTTTTAACAGTCGTAAAAAACACATTTCCAAGCTTGTATGCGGGATATTTCAATTTATTCCTTTTTCTTTACTATAGTATACCTTAATTATTATACAAAATTACTTTACATTATTTCTAATTAATCTATAACATATCTGTTTTACATATGGTATAAATATTATTTATCGATTTTTTTGAACACTTTAGGATCTTTAGAAGTAATAATATAATTTATTATTCTCTTGACAATTTTTACATAAAATTGGTTGACTAATGCCAAGCTTTTTGTACTTAAAATAGAAATTATTATTGTTTTGACGCACAATTTATTAGTGTCCATTATAGTTTGTTTTTGTAGATGTTAAGTTAATTATTATTATAAATATTTGTAGCATAAATATTTAAAATAGTAAAATGATCGTTATTATATTTTCTATTGTCTACGATATACATATAACTAAAAATGTAAGGAAGAGTGGGAAAATGGTGGGCACCCAAGCTAAAATAATTGTAATTCCTACCAAAATAAAAAGTTAGGCTAAATTTAAACAGACAGTGAGATACGGTAATTATTTTACTTCGCGTGTACACAATAAATAGGTTAATCAAATAAACATAGAAATATTTTGTGGATAAAAGTAAACAAACGTTTTTGCGCACGATTTTTACCTACTAAAGTTAAATTGAAACCAAATTAAAAAGTAATTGGCTAGCGGCAAAACAGAATATATAAACTTGTTTTTTTGTCGTTAAATACCGGTTTACGCAACAAACGTGACAAAACCAGTGTATTTTGAAAATTTTTGTTTTTTGTAGTATGGATTCGGGTACTTTAAAAGGCCAACCTGCTTTAATAATTTTTTTATCATTGTTTTTCTTTATTTAAACTATGGGGGAAATTTAAAAAACATGTAAAATTTAAAAATATTATTAATCTGTGTGCTGGGTAAAGGTGAGCATACGTTCAAACACTTCTCTCTTTGTAATTCCCATCTCAAAAGTAATTTTGTTATTAAACCACTAATTTAATTGTTACTGCAATTAGTAAAAAAAGTTTATATTTAAATACCTACTTGGAAAAAAATAAAAAGAAAATTAAATAAAAATGTAAACTTATCGCCTTACTTGCAGTAACTAATATTTATGATTGTTAGATAATAAACACTCGTGCCACACTATCTTCTAGTATCAAGCCATGGGTTCAAATAATGGTCATACCGGTTCAGTAGAACATTCCAGTCAAGCAAAATTGACAGGGTGGTCGGTTAACCCCTGCAATGTAACATTTTGCGATGTGCACCATTACCGGACGCGCACCATTACCCTACTCTTCCTTAATGAGTAATTGTTAAGATTTTTTAGAAAAATAAAATGTTTAGAAAAAACGGTTAAGCTTACCTTAAACCTAACTAAAAGTATTCTGCATTTTAATAATTTAATATTGTATGCACTGCCAATTGTAATCCTTAAAATCCATATAAACCATTGTCGATATGAACAAGGCTTGAAAATTGATGACCGCCGCGTGATGTATTGTTTTTTATTTATTTTAAACAAAATGTTACAACTAGACTAAATATAAACCAGTATCTGTGAAAAAAGAAACAATGCTGGCTATTCAGAATATTGTTAGGCAAGTCGTGTTTTCTAGAAAAATCTAAAGGAACATTTTTTATGGTTATATTAAACAATAAAAAATAAAACATATTTTAATTCGGCTACATGGTTTTTGTTAAAAAAAAATTTGGAAAAAATGTTTTTTTTATTAATCTCTCAGGTATTGGTAGCCAAGAATTACAATATAATGATATATGATATCCAAATAATATTTAAAATATAAAATAAAAATATTAACATTTAATTATGATACACATATTTATACCAATTTGCCTCTGTGTCTGTTTAAAGCTTTTTATGCATGTTTGGGGTTAAAACATTTAACTATCCGTTGCTGCAAAATCTCTTTTTGGACTTTAAAACGACCATTTGCAAATGAAACTGCCGCATTTGTATCCACGTAAGCAGAGCAATGAAACTTTTTATTTGTGTTAACATATTTAGGTTTTATTAAGGACTTTATATTTGTTAATGCTTTTAGAGGTAACTTTTAAATAAAACTTACGTAAATGCTAGAAATATGCTTAAAAATTGATTAAATATTAAGGAATATTTAGGTTTTAAGAAATTATTTTTTCTTTGCAGTCAAATTACCGATTTTACTTTAACAGTTTGTTTTGTAATTTATATTGTTAATTAAAATGACAAGACAAAATTCGTTACTTACTAAATATTTAAAAAATAAATAAATATTTTTATAGGTAACAAAAGCGTTCAAGTTAAAAAATATTTTTGTCATGTTCTTTTACATTACGCAATAATACTTTTAAAAATAGTTGGCTTGTGGAAGCGTTTAAAAAAATAATAAAAAATAGGCTTTTAAAATTTGATTTTTCTTGCGCAATATTTAGGTTTTAATGCGGAATTCAAAAAAGTACAAAAACTTTTTTTAATGCCCTAATTTTGACACAAAATGCATATTTCTACAATATTTACTAACACAAATTAGTTTTTTTTAATAATATACACTTTACCAGAAATACTAATAATTATCATCAATTTTAGGCGTTTAACCAATTATAACCGTGGTATATAATTGGTGTCAGCTTTGATGTATAATGCATTGTTTAAACGTCGACATAACCGTTTGGTAAATACCGTTTTAGAATTGGTTCTTTGCCTAAAATTGATGTATGTTCTAAAATTTCAGTGACGTGTTCTTAAAAGGCTTTAGTAACATATTATGTTAACAAAATTTTCAACATTTCTAGGTATTTGCCCCTTAAGCGGTAGTCCATCGATACAATGAATGCACGTACACAAGTTCACAGTACGTATAAAGGTCTGGACACACATAATCGCACCAAGACCGCACCGAGCCCGGATTTACAATAATAGAGGAAAGTAGAGCAGATTAATTCGGAAAGAAAAATTTAAAAGCACTTTTCATGTCCTCAAAAATATAAAAAGCATTTTTGTTCAGCTGAGTCTATTGTTTTGTGTAGGGTGATTTTTAACCTATACGCATAAACTGTCAAGGGCAAATAATATTCAATAACAAAAAAAAGTTAGTAAAATATTTTTATTTAGGAAAATGGCATACAAAACATAACCATAACTTGTTTGTTGGTTTAGTTTTTACAAAGATCAAAAAATAAGGCTGATTTAGTTAATTATCTCTCTAAGTAAAAATATTTTATTAACTTTTCTTTCATCAATAGTCGTTACTTGTCTTTAGCAATAACTTTTCAAGTTTATGTGTAGAGGTTAAGAAATCACCCTGTATATCTGCTTGTTAAAATAAAAGAGATTTTTCTACTTATCTCTGTTCCTTTTTATCCAAATTTTGAGTGTAGTAGAGGTAAAACTGTGTTACCTTATTTGAACAGGTTTGTTTTACAATCAGGTCTAATTTAAGGCGTTGTATAACAGACTCATATTAATGCAATTTTATTAAATTCAAAACTTTTTGCACAGCATTCCCCTACATTTTACCGGCAAGACGCACGGCTGGGGGTTCGTTGCGGTTCTGTGTGGCCAGACCTTAATTCGGAAAAATTTAGAAGCAATTTTCATGCCTTCAAAACTATAAAAAACGTTTTTGTCAACTATTGTTTTTTTATAAATTAAAAACAGATTATTTTTCCTACTTATACCTGTTCCTTTTTATTCAAACCTAAAGTGTGGTATAGGTAAAACTGTGTTTCCTTCTTTATGTAGGTTTATTTTACGATCCGGTGTAATTTAAATCGTATTATAAAAGATTTATATATTATATTACTGCAATTTTATTACATTCAAAACTATTACACAGCATTCGTCTACATTTCACCAGCGAGACGCACAGGTGCGGGCTCGTTGTGGTTATGTGTGCCAGATCTTAACTTGTCACCGTAGTAATTCCAGCAAGCGAGCGTTCAAGAATATGACCAACAATTTTGCATTGTATCGTAAAAACTACACTGGACTTTGTTTAGTTAGTTACTGATTTTAAAATGGCAATATCCTATTAACCTTTTTAAGTCATAAAAAAATTAAATTGCTTTAAATTTGAAATTAAGAATATAAATTCTAAACTTATAAAGAGGCAAAGTTTGTAGTCGCTAACCTTCGGGAATACTGAACCGATCATAAAAATTATTTCACCATCCATTCTATTCCTAATATGAGCCTAAGTGGTTCAGTGGTAGAATGTTCGCCTGCCACGCGGGCGACCCGGGTTTAATAATCGCCCAAAGCAAGTTTGTTTTTCTATTTTTATAAAAATAGTGTGACGGTCGGCTAGTATAAAATAAAATTGACCAGTTAAATATGAATTTGTATTAATATTAAATGTTTTTCAATACTCTTTATACAACCTGTTGTACAACAAATTGCATATTCCATGACCAGTTTAATTGTATACAGGTGCATTTTTAAAACATCCAATGTTAAATTTTTGCCTGTCTGAAAAGAAGACAATATAAGGCAACAACATGCAGGCATTCCTTGTATTATTAATATGCCAAAGCTTACAAATTACTGATCAAAGTTTAAATAAATCCTACCGTATACCAGCTAGATGCAAATTTACAAGTTTTGCATAAAAGAATACTACCTTTATTTTTGAACTTGGGCCAAAATGGGTCGAACTTGATATTGTTAATCAGGCTTTTTAATGTTTACTTTTCTTAAACTATCAAATCTTTGTTATTATTAAAGCATTTAAAATATCAGATTGAAATTTACGCTTTTTTTTTTGTTTAATAACGCTAAAATTTAAAAGTTCCTTTTGATTAGTATTTCACATTGATTTCATCTTAAAGAAAATGCATTTACTTTACAAATTTTTAAATTTATTTTTATTTTTCTGTTTTGCGTTAAGATTAATAATCCTAAAATGGATTTTTAATCTTTTGTGGATATTTTGTTTATAATTTTTTAAAATTTAATTAAATTTAAAAGAATTGTACAAAAAACAAAAAAAAATAAATAAAAATCTGTAGAGTAAAGGCAACTTCTAATTAAAAAAACAGTGTGAAACAATCTAAAGACACCTTTAAATTTTAGCCTAATTAAACAAACAAGAAGCACACATTTACGTTTATTATTTTAAATTAAATATGTTATTTAAATGCTTAAGAATAACAGGAATTTAACATTTTTGCGAAAATAACTACAAGGATTATTACCAATGGTAAATTTAGTTCAATTTAGTCGCTATTTGGGATAAGTTGGACAAGAAGGTTTTATTTTTAATTTGTAAGCAGGAAGTTCTTTTTAAAACTCGGACTTAACTTTTTATTCCTAATAAGTTTTACAAATGGCGTTTTGTTTTGTAAATTTGCATCTACCTCGTATATGCTAGGATTTATTTAAACTTTGATCATTGCTAAGTTTAAACCTATGCAAAAAAACATTTTTTTTAGTAAAAATTAAAGTAGTTTCCCATATGGTTTAACAATTATGTATAAACAAAACAGTGTAATTAAATACATATATGCAATTGATAAATTAACAAAAAAAATGTTTAAAGACATTTATTATTTTACAAAAATAAAACTAAAAAGGAATATTTAAAAATGTATTTTTGTATTACCAATTATATTTTTGTAAAATGTTTTTTTTTAATTACACTATGCTAGTGTTCATGATATGCACGCAAAGGGCATATAAAAATTTAAAAAGTTAAGCTTGACCTCGTTAATAAAACTGGCACAGCTTTTCCGCAATAACTAAAAGAGACATGTTTTCAAATTTAATTATTTTAAACTTTGGAAAAAAACGACTAAATTAAGTTTAAATTTGATTAAAAGCTTAACGTTTATAATTGTATTTTTTTGTTTAGTTTTAACTTTAAATAATATGATATTCGTATAAAAAATAATAATAAGCATGACGGAAAATCGATAAAATAAATTTATTTGCACATTCTCGGTAAACAAATTTAAGGATGGAAGAAAATCATGACCATAGGCGTAACAATACATGGACCCTGGGAGAGCCTAGGAGGGTCACGTAAAAAATGGCAACGATGGCAAGCCAGCGGCAGCACTATGTTCAGAATACACTACCAAACAATAATAAAAAACTAATCAACGAATTAATAACGAGGCAAAGACATTTACTAAAATAGGCATTAAATAAAAAATGTGCTTGGCTTGCATTTAGTTATTTTGTTAAAAAGGACCACTTACATAGATTACAAGAGACGATACAAAATGTAATAAAATAAAATAAATATTGTTTGTCTAACATTTGTAACAACTGAGTACTAAAAAAATAACAGTAGGTAAAAAGCAGTATAGCTACCTGCATTGCAGCTGCAAGAATGTGTGATTGGTATGTCATAAAATTATTATGTAAACAAGTAGACACACAACAACAATCTTATATTAAATGGTGCGTCAGGAGTCCGTGCAGAAATTTACATACAGATACCGACAGACCGACAAAACAGCTCCATCACGCTGGAACCCGCTTTGGAAAAAAACCTACTTTTTTTAGCTCATTTTTACCAAGAAACGGTAGTAATAATTGTAGTAAAGTTAATTTTTTTGTAGTACCAATAATTACGCAGCAACCTAATTAATATTGTTCTAAGCCAAAAAAAAATAACACTGCGTTAAAAATTTTGGAATACACTTATAATTGATGGTAGTTTATTATAGCGACGAAAAAAATTTCAATCCCTTATTAGTAAAAAAATATTATAAAAAAATTAACAATAACATAGCTATGGGAAGTCAAAAAAACTTGCTGAAAGTCGCTCGAAAACTACAAACCGTACCACTAAATGTAGTAAAGTTTATTTTTGTGTAGTACCAATAATTACGCTGCTAACTTAATTATTATTGTTCTAAGCCAGAAAAATAAATAACACTGCGTTAAAAATTTTGAAATACACTCTAAATTGATTGTAGTTTATTACAGCGACGAAAAAAATCCTAATTCCATATAAGTCAAAAAATATTAGAAAAAAATAACGGATAACATAGCTATGGGAAGTCAAAAAACTTGATTAAAAACGCTCGAAAACTACAAACCATACTATTAAAAAATATTGTATAGTCCATTATTTTGTAACACCAATATTTACGCAACTAACCTAATTAATATTGTCCTAATCCAGAAAAAAAAACTGCTTTAAAAAATTTTGGAACACACTTTAAATTGATTGTAGTTTATTGTAGCGACGAAAAAAATTTTAATCCCAAAAGGGTAAAAAAATAAAAAAAAATTAAAATAACATAGATATGGGAGTCAAAAGACTTGTTCAAAAACGCTCTAAAACTACAAACCATACCATTAAATGTAGTTTAGTTCATTTTCTTGTACTACCAATAATTACGCAGCCTACCTAATAATTATTGTTCTAAACCGGAAAAATAAATAATACTGCGTTAAAAATCGTTGGAATACACTCTAAATTGATTTTAGTTTATTGTAGCGACGAAAAAAACAATCTTATTACCATATAAATCAAAAAATATTGAAAACAAATTAGAACAACCTAGCTATGGGAAGTTAAAAACTTTGCTTAAAAACGCTCAAAACATACAACCCATACCAATAGTGTGAATAGTTCTTTTTTTTTTGTACCAATAATTACGCAGCTAACCTAATTAATATTGTTTTAAGCCAAAAAAATAAACAATAATGTGTTTAAAATTTTGGAATACACTCTACATTGATTGTAGTTTATTACAGCGATGAAAAAATCTCAATCCCATATTAGTAAAAAAATATTATAACAAAATTAAAAATAACCTAGCTATGAAAAGTCAAAAAACTTGCTAAAACACGCTCGAAATCCACAAACCGTACCATTAAATGTAGTATAGTCCATTTTTTTGTAGTTCCAATAATTACGCAGCTAACCTAATTATTATTATTCTAAGCCAGAAAAATAAATAACACTGTGTTAAAAATTCTGTAATACACTTTAAATTGATTGTAGTTTATTGTAGCGACGAAAAAACAATCTTAATCCTATAAAAATCAAAAAATATGGAAAAAAAAATAAAACAACCTAGCTATGGAAAGTCAAAAAACTTGCTTAAAAACGCTCGAAAACTACAAATTGTACCATTAAATGTAGTATAGTCCATTTTTTTGTAGTACCAATTTTTACACAACTAACCTAATTAATATTGTTACTTAGCTATGGGAGTCAAAAACTTGTTAAAAAACGCTTGAAAACTACAAACCATACGATTAAATGTAGTATAATTCATTTTTTGTTGTACTATAAATAAATGAACTTTAGTACATTTAATGTTTGTAGTTTTTAAGCGTTTCGAACAAGTTTTTGACTTCCCGTAGCTATGTTATTTTGATTTTTTTAAATATTTTTGACTTACATCAAATTGATATTTTTTCCTCGTCGTTACAATGAACTACAATCAATTTAGAGGGAATTCCAAAAGTTTTTAACGCAGTTTTAATTCTTTTTTTGGTTAAAAACAATAGTAATTAGGTTAGCTGCGTAATTATGCTACTACAAAAAAAATGAGCTATACTACATTTAATGGTATGGTTTGAGCGTATTTGAACAAGTTTTTGACTTCCCGTAGCTATGTTATTTTTAAATTGTTTTGAATATTTTTTGACTTATATGGAATTGAGATTTTTCCTCGTCGCTACAATAAACTACAATCAATTTAAAGTGTATTTCAAAAGTTTTTAAAGTAGTTTTTTTCTGGTTTAGCACAATATTAATTATTATAGTTGCTTTACTACATTTAATGGTACGGTTTGTAGTTTTCGAGCGTTTTTCAACAAGTTTTTTTACTTCCCATAGCCATGTTATTTTTAATTTTTTTTATAATATTTTTTGATTTATTATGATTATAAACTACAATCAATTTAAAGTGTATTTCAAAAGATTTTAAAGTAGTTTTTTTTCTGGTTTAGCACATTATTAATTAGTATAGTTGCTTAAATATTAGTACTACAAAAAAAAGGACTTTACTACATTTAATGGTACGGTTTGTAGTATTCGAGCGTTTTTCAACAAGTTTTTTTACTTCCCATAGCCATATTATTTTTAATTTTTTTTATAATATTTTTTGGCTAATATGGGATTGAGATTTTTTGTCTTAACGCAGTTTTATTTCTTTTTCTGGCTTAGAACAATATTAATTAGGTTAGCTGCGTAATTATTGGCACTGCACATAATAAACTTTACTACAATCATTAGTACCGTTTGTAGGTAAAAATGAGCTAAAAAAGTAGGTTTTTCTCCAAAGCGGGTTCCAGCATGATGGAGTTCGACAAAACCACTAACAGACTCATTATAATGGGCGAAGTTAATATCCTGCGCAAAATATTTACAAGTCTTCTTTAAATATGGCTTATGGCTTAAACGATTCGAAATGGCATTAAAAAATAGATATTTTTTATTTTTTCTGCAAAATATACAATTGTCATTACCAAAAAACTAAGGAAAAATATAGCCGTCTAGCTTTTTGCCAAAATCTCAAAAGTATAAGTGATAGCCTAAATATTTAAATAGTTCCTAAAAGAGCAGGAAATTTTAGTATAGAAGTTCTTTATTCGCGGAATTATAGCTCCAACATAAATAATTTTTATTTAACGTTAAAAAACAGCTTTCGCTCTGAAGTTTCGGCATGCGCGATCCGCCACTGTAGTGAGCATAAGTTTAAAATGATTAATTTATGCAATTAAATAATAGTTTAAAATTTAAAAACATTTCAGTGTCATCTAGACACTTAAAAGAATATGATTCGGCGATTATAAAAGTTGAATCAACATGGTAAAAAGTTATTTAGTTGTTTATTTTATTACTGGTTTCGGTTGTCATAAAGGGCAGTATAAAAGTTAAAATATAATTAATCTATACATATTTTGCTTCGTGTAGCACTTCTTATTTATACACTTAATAAACCCATGGATTTTATTATTTAGTTCAGGTTAGTTCTGGTTAGGTAATTTTTTAAATTTTATTTTTACAAAATATTATTTTTGGTTAACTTAAAAACATTCTCATATACATAATAATTAACATAAAGAAAATAAAATTGCATTACTGTATTAGATGCTCAAATAAGAAGAGCTCCACAAAGCGAAAAATAATGGATCAATTATTTAAACTTTTATACCGCCCTTTATGACAACGTAAAACTGTAATAAAAGTCATACCTAATTAAAAAATAAATAACTTTTTGAGAAATGTTGATTTTAAGAAATGTTGATACAACTCTTATTATAGCGGAAAAAAGTGATTTCTTATAAAAAGTTATGCATGGTCTAAAACCAAAAATGCAGTTTTTAGATACTTATTTTTTTAGTGGTATACGAGGTATCTTAAAAAATATGAATTTTGTTTGGGACAAAAGTATCCTTATTTTTGAAAATATCGAAAATTCTTAAAAGGAGAAATGTTTAAGAATAGAAATAACTCTTAAATATGCAAACTAGTTTATTAACAAGATTTTTTAATTTTTTTATTTTTTATAATATAACGATGAAAATTAAATTTGTATATTAATAAATACTTATTTGGAAATGTAATATTTTGACAACGTATTTTTCTCTGACCAAATACGTTGCCGGGGTTTCGTAACTCGGATGGGGTATTTGACACTTTAAACTCACTTTAAAAAATAAATAAAAAAATATATTACAAATAAAAATACAACTTTACCAGTATAATACTTCTAAAATAAGCATCCCTCTTTCTTCACTTAAACTGTGTGGACAATGGGAACACCCAGTATTTTTGGAGTCAGGATTCTACTACCCCTTTTCAAATTGTGTTGTACTTAAATACAGAATTAGTAGGTCTTTGTTTTTAATTCAATGCGATTAACATTGTTATTGTTTAAAAATTGTTTAATTTTTATTCATATTACTTTATAATTTTAATGGTTTAAAACCTTGACATATCACGACTTTTTTGTGTTTGGAAAAAATCCCAATGATAAGTAACCTAATTAAAATGTATACTTTTTTCAAATTCCCAAAATGTATTTTTTTTTCTGCTAAGTGTTCACAATATCTAAATAAAGCTTAACTCTCAAGACAGCAAAAGGTCACAAAAACGCTTGTTATCGCAGAAAAAATTAAAGTAAAACTGTTTTCTTGTAAATGAACAAGTTTTCATATATAAGAGTCATTTTCATTTACCAACATATTTCCTTAATAATTTTTAAAAATAAGGATACTTTTCTCTTAAACAAAATTCATATTTTTGGAGATATCTCATATACCACTGATAAAAAATAAATATTTAATACTTGCATTTTAGGTTTTCGATCATGCAGAATTTTAGAATAACCTATTTTTGGCAGTCTTGTAATTGTTTAAATTTTTATTTTTATTTAATTTTATCTTGACAATGGTGGCAGACTTGCCACCGAAACGTCGATTTTTAGTTTTTTATTTACTTATTTTTAATTTTTGGTATTTTTGGTTTTTTAATATAACTTGGCATGTACCTAAAAATAACATCTAACTTATTTTTGTTAAACTAATAGTAAAAAGTTTACCATATATATAGAGAACTAAGACGGACAAGCTGTATATTCTTTTAAGTGTCTAGATGATACTTATTTTTTTTTAGATTATTATTTAACCGCATAAATAAATTATTAAAACATATGCTTACTACAGTGGCGGATCACCCATACCGAAACCGCAGAGCGAACAACGTTAAATAAAAAATATAAATATTGGATCTACAATTCCGGGAATCAAAAACTTTTTATTAAAATTTTTCACTTTTTTCAGAAACTTTTATGATATGTTAGCTATTAAATATACTTTTTGAAATTTTGGCAAAAAGCAAAAGTTTTATTTTTCTCAGTTTTTGTTAATAACAATTGTATTTTTTTCTTTTGCAAAAAAACAAAAATACATCTTTTTTAGATGCCGCTTTAAATCGTTTAAGCCATTAACCATATTTTTAGAAGGCCTATAACTTTTTTATTCAGGAAATCAACTTTTCTTCTAGAATATTTGTATTTGATCTTTGTTACACACATTATTAATTATCAGACAGAAGTAATTTAACTCTACCTACATCTATCAACAATACTAGAGTTTCGTGCAATGAGAACATACAAGATAATTAAGATCTATTAGAACTTACTGTTCCATTAACGCAGTGGTTTTGGTAACACCATATCCCAAATTGAAAATTACTACTGTTCATGATATGCACGCCAACTACGTATAAAAATTTAAAGAATTAAGCTTGACCTCGTTGGTAAAAATGTCACAGTTTTTCCGCAGTAACTGCAGGCAACATATAAGTAATTTAGTTTAATGATTTTAAAATTGCAATATGCAATTTCAAAATAAATTCGACCATTTGGCATAAACTTGATGCATTTTTATTTACCAAGCAATCTATTTATTATAATTGCGACATTTTGTTGTGACATTTTATTAGCACAAAAACAAAAAGTTTAATATTATTATATAGGAAAATGTGTTATTTTAAATGAAGGACCATGTTATTTTTCTATAAACTTAATATCTTACTTTTTCCGTTAAAAACTTTGAAACAAGTTATGTTTTTTAAAATGTTTGGAATTTTGTTTACATTGACATTTTAAAAATGTAGTATTTCAAACAAGTTTATTTTGCTATAAAGTACTGTAGTTTTTGTTGGGGAAATTCAGCGGTCCTTTTTAAATATTAAAAAGTCTTATCTAGAAAGTTCCTTAGCAAGTAAACATTACAACAATCCCATCTTTGTATTTTTCGTTGCGTATTGCGTAATTATGTCATTCAAGCCTCAAGCTGTATATTAGTATATATAACCATCTACCTTTTAAAATAAAACCATACAGAGCACCACAGGGAGCAGGGTAAGTGACGGTGAGCCAGTATCGTATTTAGAAATAACTTTTAAATACGCATGTTCAGAATTGACGGCGCGAGACCGCAAAAATCCAAAAATGCTATTATTCACTGAGTAATGTGAGTTATCTATGGAAACTACTCGCATGCGTCAACTAAATGGGGCGTCAGATTGCATGCGGAACAAAACCCCTTGCGGCCGTAGACATTCGCTAAGTGATTACGCACCTTAAGCCGCGTACAGACCGAGATTCCAACGCAAGCCAAGAAAGATGTTGTTACAGATTTGAAGGTTGCGATTCGGTGTGTACAGCGCGAGCAAACATAGGCCAACAGCTTCCGTTCGCTCTTTGATCGGTACATCAATAATCTTGTCGATGCGTTAAAGGATAACTGGTCTAGACAGAATTTGTTGCGCTTCTAGGATCTAGTCGTTTCACTGCCCTCGAGAAGAGGATACTTGTGTTTTTTTATTATTTCTTGGTGTTTGGGAAATATGGAGTGGACCGTTACATAAGGATTAAGATTAATTGAGTGCTATAATATAATCGTAGGACCTTAGCAATAGGAATTTTAAATTGTCTAAAAAAATAAATTTATGGAAATTTGAACGTAAAAAAATTGAAGTAAAAGGAAAATAGAGATTTTGTTGACTTCAGTACTCTGACATGACTTTATTATTTAAAACCCTGCACTCGCCAACAGTAAATCGTTTTCTTCGCTTAACATTTTGCTTAACTATCTAGCACCGAACTATATCTCAGGCGGTCCAACTCGAGTCTCAATTTAGATGTGGACGAGCGTATTCCAATTCCTTTCAACAACCAACGCCAACGTCACATGTGCTTGAATTCGTTTGCTCGGCGTTGGATATCCGGTCTGTACGCGTACGTACGTCGAACTCAGAGGACAATATAACTTTTATTAACGCCCGTTTAATTATAATGGCAGGTGTGTCAAAGAAAAATAAGAGAATACTGTTCAAATTTGCTGAAAAAAGTGATACCGGAGAAGAACAGCATTGCACACCATATTTTTCAAAAAACTGTCATCATTTTTTACGAAATAATTTTATTTGTAGTCGCAACCAAACTACGCCGTTTTGAACGCAAAGTTCCTTTAATGATTCGCTAACACTTACCACGCGCTTTAGAAGGGCCGGATTATACCTATATTATACACACGCAATTTACCTGTCGGAGCCCCTTATTGTTAAAGAAAAAATATTAAGGAGCAAAAAAGCGGTCATCACCTTTCCTTGGAGCCCCTTTTCCATTAAAAAAAAACAACGATACTATATCCATGGGAACATTTTGAAGACTGTACGAAATTAAAAAAATAAACTCTTTCGTTCCACTCTACTACTCACTGTTGCTCTTTTTCTTCACACTGACAAACCAAGATTTGTAATATATCATTTTTAAGGAACATTATCCAGCCCAGTTTTGCTTCAAAACAATTACCTACCTAAAATGCCATCTTCTAATTCCCAAAATTAATTAGTCTGGATTTTCTGCGGCATTATTCACGACTTGCATATAATTCAAGGCAACAGTTGTACTTACTCGTCTGTTTTCTGTGTCTCCGAGATCTAGGATAGTAAAGTAAGAATAATACCATGAACGTGTATAAATTGTAGATTTTAAGATCAAGTAGTAAAGCGTATTGCAATTGTAATAACGCTGTATGAATTGAAGGCATCTACGTATTTGTTAAAATATAGGTTTCTTGTTAGCAATAGCATAACAAGAAATTATATTTTGAATTTCTTAAATTGCCACAATATATTAAAAGAACCATTTTTGATAATAATTAAGCAGGCATGAGGCACAACATTTTTTTCTAAAAACAAAATCAGTTAAATTATATTAGATTTATTACAAAAAAACTATACCTGTACATTAAAAAACTCGTATATGGGAGTTACTATATACTAATAATTCTAAAAATAAAAAAAAACTATTTTTTTGGATAATCTGAATTGTTGATTGACTATTTATGATTATTTATTTTTATTTTTAGGCAATATTTTAAAATGTCTTGTAGTTTTTAATGTTTAATTTAAAAACGTAATTAAAATATATATTTTAGGGGTATAAAAAGGGACTTTATGTTTTGCAAAGTTAGCATCTCTACATATTTTTTTAATAAGAGTTTAAAATCGCTTAACTTAATTAAGTTTTAAAATAATCCTAAAACTATACTGGAAGAAAAATACTAGTACTATTAAAAAACTTATTATTATACCATTTTATTGGTATATTAATAATAGTTATTAACTAATCACTTTTTATGATATTAATAAAAAGTACTTGAATAAACTTTTAAAAAACTAAATAAAATTGAAAACACTTATTATTAGTAAAAATTTTTAATCTGGATAGAAACCTGATTAAAATAGGAATTTATTTTTGTTGTTACATAGTTGCCGATGAAAAATTATAAAACCAAAATTTTAAAACAAAGAGTTACTGCAATGCCTCTTTTATGGTTTAAAAATATGAAATAAAAAATACAAAAAATAGGAGATAATCTAAACAAAAGCACAAACATTTTACACACATTTACACAGTCAGTGGCTTACCATTATCTTTTTTGGTAATAAATGTAATTAATTTAGTAATAAATTACGTCAGTAGATAGGCAATGTGCGTTCTAACATAATAAGGGTAGTTTTCCCATAAGAAATACATTGGGAAAATTTAAGGTTCGATCTGCATTTTTGGTGCCGTCCTAGGGTGTGGCCCAAAATAGGGGATGATTTTAAACCGCGTGATAGATGGGGGTAGTTTTTATGGATAGGGGTAGCACCAGACGTCATCACCTAACCATATTCAGAACGACCTATAAATTAATTAAAAAAGTCTCTTGTAGGGACCGGGAATCGAACCCGCAACACCTGTGTGAGAATCCAACGCCATATACCACTAGGCTATTGGAGGATCTGATAATTAAAACGCTAAACGAGGTATAATTGGGACCAGGGCATTAGCATATAACAATGAATCAATGCACAGTTGCCAGACCTAACGCTGAATTTAGTTGAACACCTGCTGATAATCGCATAATTCAGACCGAAACGGCAACGCTGCATTATTTAATTTTTATAAATCTACAAATATTAATACTAAAATTTTTAATAATTATGTTATTTGAGAGTAAATAGGGCCTTAACAGTTTTTAACGTATATTTCGGTTTCTAGTAGATCGATTTTAGTTGTTCTTTTTGTTAATAATTTATTTTTTATAAATCTACAAATATTAATACTAAAATTTTTAATAATTATGTTATATAGTGTATAGTGTATAGTGTAAATAGGGCCTTAACAGTTTTTAACGTATATCTTGGCTTCTAGTGGTTTGATTTTTGTCATTCTTTTTTAAACAATTATTTTTAATGAATATAATAACACTAATTTTTAAATACATATGTTATTTGAGAGTAAATAGGGCCTTAACAGTTTTTAACGTATATCTTGGCTTCTAGTGGTTTGATTTTAGTCATTCTTTTTTAAACAATTGTTTTTAATAAATATATTAACACTAATTTTTAAATAAATATGTTATTTGAGAGTAAATAGGGCCTAAATAGATAACCTCAAAGTTCTTACACAGCCGTTGTTATGATTGACAGACAAGTTATTAAAAAAATCAACAAATTCGAGGAAACATATTTCAATATAATTTGTAAGAGTATCAGCCCTAATTTTTAAATAATTAGCTGAGCGCTAAAAGAAGAGTATACGAATGTCAGAATTAAAAAATAAATATTTTGGTTTCAGTACATACGATATTTACGATTTTTGTTTAAAAGCGAGATTAGGACCTAAGAAATATATTTAAATATAATTTGTAAGGGTATCAACCCTTATTTCGAAAATATTAGCCAAGCGCTAAATTTACGTGAGTCAAATTTAAAAATTAAATAATTCGGTCTAGGGTAAGAACGCGAGGCGGGTTCATCTGTCATTCGAAAAATCTGACGTCATATTTAGGAATCTTGCGCAACGCATTATTTAGGGCGTGGTCGCCTGTCATCTGTCAAATATCACGTGACTTAGAAAATGACTGTTCGAAAAGAAGAAGAATCACAACATAACCCTACTTTTAAAGAAGAGGGGCGCTAGCAACATTTGGCGTTAGTTGCCTTTGGCATTAGCAACTTCTGCCGTTTAGGGCTCCTTGAGCCTGACGCTTAGGGTTCCGGACCAACGCTTAGGGCTCCGGGCCCTACACGCCCCCGCCTAAGCCCTGGGGCCCCACACAAAGACGGCACAATTACTGCTTTTTAAATAAAATCACTGTTATTTGCCGTCTTTTAAATTATATCGCTGTTATTTTATTAATAAACAGTGTATTACAGTATAATTATTTAAAAGACGGCAAATAACAGTGTTCTTATTTAAAAAGCAGTAATTGTGCCGTTTTTTAAATTATATCGCTGTTATTTTGTTAATAAACAGTGTATTACGGTATAATTATTTAAAAGACGGCAAATAACAGTGTTCTTATTTAAAAAGCAGTAATTGTGCCGTTTTTTAAATTATATTGCTGTTATTTTGTTAATAAACAGTTTATTACAGTATAATTATTTAAAAGACTGCAAATAACGGTGTTCTTATTTTAAAAGCAGTAATTTCCTCGAATTTGTTGATTTTTTTAATAACTTGTCTGTCAATCATAACAACGGCTGTGTAAGAACTTTGAGGTTATCTATTTAGGCCCTATTTACTCTCAAATAACATATTTATTTAAAAATTAGTGTTAATATATTTATTAAAAACAATTGTTTAAAAAAGAATGACTAAAATCAAACCACTAGAAGCCAAGATATACGTTAAAAACTGTTAAGGCCCTATTTACTCTCAAATAACATATGTATTTAAAAATTAGTGTTATTATATTCATTAAAAATAATTGTTTAAAAAAGAATGACAAAAATCAAACCACTAGAAGCCAAGATATACGTTAAAAACTGTTAAGGCCCTATTTACACTATACACTATACACTATATAACATAATTATTAAAAATTTTAGTATTAATATTTGTAGATTTATAAAAAATAAATTATTAACAAAAAGAACAACTAAAATCGATCTACTAGAAACCGAAATATACTTTAAAAACTGTTAAGGCCCTATTTACTCTCAAATAACAAAAAATTTTAGTATTAATATTTGTAGATTTATAAAAATTAAATAATGCAGCGTTGCCGCTTTGGTCTGAATTATGCGATTATCAGCAGGTGTTCAACTAAATTCAGCGTTAGGTCTGGCAACTGTGCATTGATTCATTGTTATATGCTAATGCCCTTGTCCCAATTATACCTCGTTTAGCGTTTTAATTATCAGATCTTCCAATAGCCTAGTGGTATATGGCGTTGGATTCTCACACAGGTGTTGCGGGTTCGATTCCCCTATCTATAATAACTACCCCCATCTATCACGTGGTTTAAAATCATCCCCTATTTTGGGCCACGCCCTAGGACGGCACCAAAAATGCAGATCGAACCTTAAATTTTCCCAATGTATTTCTTATGGGAAAACTACCCTTATTATGTTAGAACGCACATTACCTATCTACTTACGTCCTTATTGCCATAAATAATAATGTCAAATAAAAAAAAGGCTGGGACATAGGATATTTGCGACATTAAAAAAATCTGTAACAGCCTGGATAATTACTATCTGTTAGCTAAACTATTGATGTCTTCAATAAAAACAATTTTTTACAATTTTTTAAAAAGTACTAAACAATAAAGTGTTTTGTGAGGTCACAGTATGGTATTTTTATAAAAGTAATTAAATGCCTTTAAAACAAGGCAATACTTTCTCCTTTTTATTTTGGATTTTAGGGGTTGCTGTCGCTACTCCTAGAGAGTTAAAGCGATTTGATTAAAAACAAGCGTACAAAGTGTCCTCCTTAAAAACAGTTTACGAGGTTTTCTATTTTTTTTTTAATTTCCGTAGAAGCTTACATATTTAATTTTTAGGTTAATACACTTTATAAGTAGTAGTTATACGGTTTCTTTTAGTATAACTACAAATTTTTAATAACATACTTTGATACCATAGGTAAATATATTATTTTTATTAAGTTAACTTTAAGATTCTAAAATCAGAAAACTCACATGAGTGAAAAGTTATCCAACTTTTACAATGTTTGGAATATCGACAAAGTTTAGAAAGTTTAAGTATATTATACGGGAAAAAGACTAAAGCTAAAGTATGAAAACGTGTCGTAAATTTTTAGTACATAAAGCTATAAAGCCTTCTTATTTTAAAATGTAAAGGATAAAAAGATCAACTAGAAAATATCCTGAACTTTTAAATTTAAAAAAAAATATCTACTTTTTACAAACCTATATTTATACCTATTTCTAAATGCAAATATTTATTAGCATCCTCCTGTTTTAAATTTTAGTTTTGTAGTATCCTACAAAACAAATATTTTCGGAATTTACTTTGTTAGACGTTGGTTATTTTTAGACAGTGAGAGGTTACAAAATCATAACTAACTTTTACAATAGTTGTGTAAGGAGTGTTTCGAAATTTACAAAACTTAAAGGTGAAATTACAAGAAATATGTAAAATTTATAGAAACTTTATAAGAGAATTACATTTTTAGTGAAATATCACATAGAGGTTATGTAAATTAACAAAGATTTTTTACACACCTTTTTAAATAATCGTTTGGTATTTTGTCACGTTTAACTATAGCCGTAAATACCCAACGTTTAACCTTCTAAATCTATAAAATATTTTTTTCAGTGTACTAAACCTCAATAGAAAGTTTGGATTTCTTGTTGTCATTTTATTAATAGACACATGAAAAAATATAATTGGTGGTAGTTATTTGGATACACGCCAAAAAAATAAATTAAAAGTACCAAAAAAGAAAAAATTAATGCAAGTAAATAGAGAACTAAAAATCGACGTTCAAGATAAATTGAATAAAACTAAAAAACTTTAAAACCTATATAAATATATATAATATATTTGACATTTAATGTCAAAGGTTTTAAAATCTTTAAATCCTAAACATAAAGAATAGTTAACTTTTTAAATTTTTTATTTTTATTTAATTTATCTTGACAACGGTGACAGACTTGCCACCGAAACGTCGATTTTTAGTTCTCTATTACTTGTTTTATTTTAATTTTTTTTTGGTACTTTTAATTTATTTTTTGGCGTGTACCCAAATAACTACCATCAATTAAATGAATCCACCGAACCAATACAAAACTTATCTCTAATACATATTTTTTTTAAACAATGAATGTTGTTTATATTTATGTAAAATAATACGATTTTGTATGATTATACATTGTTTTTATAAAAAATGCACTGAAGCTAACAAGAAATTAAGCTTTATTTAGACTGTTCTTTCTTCGTCGGAATAAATCTACAAAAATTTACTCAAGAGTGTATTTTGAATTAGCTAAGAGAATTTTGAAAAAAAACGCTTTTATCCTTTTTTTGCAATATAAAAGTAACCCTATATTTATCCAATATGTATTTTTTCCAAGGAGGTAACTGAAATTTGGGTTATATTATGGAAAAATAAATTTGATGCTGTCTGACGGGAAATTTTATTTTCGTGATGTGATTTTGTGCTTAAAGTAGGTACAATAACTTTAAAAATTGAAAATTTTCTTATAGGTAGCTGTTTGTAAACAGGTAAAATGGGTGTTTCTTAATTTCGGTAAATAATCTAAAGCCTTATTGGGCTATATTTATGAAAAACATTCATATGAACGAACGGACAGGGGGTCCGGAAAGGTAAGGTCAAAGATTATAAGGGTTATAGAGTGAGCTAAACTAATGTTAGTACTTTATATAAAAAAATGTTTTATCGCATTTCCATCGGGAGTTATTTACCTTCGAAGTTAAAATAAAAAAATGTATTTCATTTATAAAGTATAAACGGTTGCCACAATAATAATGATATTTGGGCATTTAAATTTCCCGCATCAATGCCTATTTTCATAGGCAAATGATTGCGCAGTAAGTCATTATTTTTCGGGTGAGACGCAATTAGCCTCACCCTGTATAATTATAACTTACTGCGCAATCACTTGCCGATAAAAAAGCATTGATACAAGATAATTTAAATGCCCAAATATCATTATTAATGTGGCAACCGTTCAAAAGTTATAAGGACATTTCTCTGTAAGCTCGTACAAATGCTGTCCCTGGTAAATATTTTTAACATTTGTCAAAAATCAATGTCCTATTTCAGAGAACATTGCACTGGGCAAGGATGTCAACTTCACAACAATTTGCGTTTTATTTTACTAAAACAACATTTGTAAATATTACAGTTTTTTTCTATTATGCAGGCAGGGGACTGTTTAAAAATTCTGGGGACAAACTTTACAGGTGTTTACTAAGTATAATAAAACTCATTATGGGACCTTGTTTTACGAAAATATAATTTAAATAGATTTCTGTATGATATATTAACTGTTTAATGTATGTTCTTTCAACAATTTTTTCGTAAATCTAATATGTGGGCGAAAATACAGTGTTGGGGACAGCCAGGGGACTGTATTTTTAGAGGTTCTATCACTCCTAGAATAAAAATTAAAACAGTTATGGTTCTAAAAATAGTGGGCCTGTAAAGCTTTAGGATTAAAGTTTTATTAGGAGTTTATGAGTAATATTTATTTAAACATTTTAACTACAATTTTTTAAAAAATTGGTCGGGACAAATTGATTACTAGTTGACAGAGAATTGCTCATAAATGAAATACATTTTTTTAATTCTTCTTTGAAGGGCGATAAAACTTTTTCATTATGAAGTATTAACATTATTTTAGATCACTCTATCTTTTTCATTCTTGACCTCACCTTTCCGGAAAACCTGAATAGACCAGTGCAGAAGCTTTAAAACAGGTAGGTAAAAGAAAATTATAGTGGGCTAAAACTCATTAAAAAAGGTAGAGAATACATCAAAAATGAGGAGTTTAAGGGTAAAATACGGTTTTTCTAGATTTTCGGCCGAACTAGAGGCCATATGAAAAACATTGCACAAGTCAGTGGTGTCAATTTATTTATTCCAAATCCATATTTTTTGATATATCTACTGCAAAAAATTAATATCCGTTGATTTTATAAGTCTAAAAATATCAACGTGGTTCGCAATGAACGATTTATTTCCCGCTTAACATGAGGTCCCCGAACATTTATTGTTTCAAATTATATTCACAACACACATCTACATTTTCAAAAGTATTTGATGGTCTTGCAGCGGGCAGAAAAGCCAGCCGCAAGACAAGCCAGATTAGGGCCTGGCATAGCACAGGGACGCTGATGGAGACATCTGGCGTAGCGCGGAGAGTATGAGCTCTGATTTGTGAGCTTTGTTTCGCGTGAGCTTTTAATAATAAGGTGATTTGATTTGATGTTTTCTGCTATAAGCTGAGGTTAAGGTTATGTGTTTTCCCTAGAAAGCTAAACAAGAGATATACTGCTATCCTAAGCCAGAAAGACGCATCTCAATATTTTAAGTTTGCGTAGGAAATTGAGATGCATCGAATCCTATTAGGATTCTATGTTTTTTAATGCTTCAAATTTTTTATAATAATTTTTAGGCACTATGAAGTTAAAATGCGTCTTTTTGTCAAGGGAAAGGGTATCAGCGTCCTTAAGAGCTTTCACATATAAATCGAAAATATAATTAAGATGCGTCTTTTTGGCTTAGGACAAAAGTATAGTAGTAAGAGAGCTAGTAAACCCCTTCGAGTAACGTTAGGTCGGAAAGGTTAGAAATTTGTATAGTGATGAGTCATAGCATGCTAAGTACGACAATCATCATCTGGCAAGATTCAGACCTACACATTACTTTTTAAAGTTTAAAAAAAACTTGGAACTCTAAGGTTGAATTTCTAGGATTAATTTCATTCATAGTAAGGTTAAAAAAATGACAGGCGTTTTCGATGACCACTAGTACCTGCCAGGCAAACTGAAAGGTGTGGCTGATTTGCATGGCCATATTTCCAAAACTAATAGTCAGATGTAACTTATGTAGTATTTTCTTAAAGCTCTTTTTAATATCTTTTTAATGGTAATATACCTTACAGGGTGCCTCATTTTTTCCACCCTGTATATTATCATCAGTATCAACGCTACTCGAAGGGTTTACTAGCTCTGGGACTATAAAATAACTAAGGGGCCTAGTCTCTATATAGCTATGTCTAACTGACCAAAAAAATGACAGACAAACAAAAATATTAGTCAGTGAATATTCTTTTCTATTCAGTCTCTACAGGTTAAAGTATATTAATGTTTAAGTTTATTTTGTACATATCAGGATAAAAATATTTTACCTATCTAAGACTTTTTTTTAAACAAAAATATTTTTGGCAAGCCTATTTCATAAAAAAGGATTTTTATGTAGTAAATAAACATATCAATTTTATGCTGCCTGACTCAAAATTCAAGTTTTCTAATGTGAATTTGAGCGTGAAATAGGTAAAGTCACTTTTTGAAGTTGAATAAATAACTTCGGCAAACAAGGGTGTGATCCGCATAATTTTGAAAGCTTTTATTCAATATTTATATTTTATTAGAAAAAAATACCAGTATAGAGTGATAAATCTCAATACACTTATTATACAGGGGATTATAGAGGGTGAGACAATTTTTTCATTTATGTAGGAATTTTTGACACAGGTGACGGATTAAACATTTGCTTTAAGCGTTTGATTTCTTTATTTGTGTTTTACTAAACAGGTTAAATTGGTATCTTAAACCATTTTTTTTTAAATCACAATATAAATCTAGACAAATCAAAATTTTTATGTAATAAAAAATTCCATTTTTTATTTTTAGAAAAGCCTTTAAATATGGTAAAATTATTTAAAATGGTGTTTGCAAGCATCCTAAATTTTGTAAAACGGATAAAGACTATTTTTTATAATTTTGCCAACTGTATAATTTTGTAACTTTTTTAAAATTTGATTTTTTTATTTTATAAAAAATTCTGGTATGTCTGGACTTAAAATGCAATTTTGGGAGAAACGATCCAAGATATCGATTCAAATAAGGCGTATCTTTATTGTACAAAAATGATGAATGAGAAATTAAACAGTCAAAAATATTGTCCAATTTGTCATCTGTGTTAAAAATACATACATTAAATGAAAAAAATTGTCTTACCCTGTGTAATCCCTATTTACTGAACAGCTGTTTACCTACGACTTGCTAAACAGCGCCAGCGGTTTACCTATGAAATAACTATAGTTTAAAAAACTAAAAAACGCGCTTTAAAAGCACATTAAACTAAAAAGTGAAAAATAGTTTTTAAAATAATCTTAAAACAATAATGAACGAAAAATACCAGTATTATTGTCAAAAAGCGTCGGGCGCTGAATATACGTAAATATGGCACAATGCGCTTATGTTTTTTTTACAAAAATACTGGCATTTTTCGTTCATTATTGTTTTAGGACCATTTTGAAAAATATTTTTTACTTTTTTTAATGTGTTTTTTAGTTTTGTAACGGTTATTATTTTTTACTTTTTAGTTCACATACTAACGTCTAGAGCCTACCGGAGCATTGATTCCGTATGCAGAAAGAAGGGATAATATGGTGAATTTGGGTTAGACTTTCAACAAACTATCTTTAACTAATGAGGACTAACCAGAACGTTGACTTAACATTCTTTTAAATTCGTAATCAGCGCCCCAACAAAGCCTTCATATGCCAAAAATCATCAATTCGCAAACATTCTGGATGATTGCTTAGGTAGGCGTTAGATGCAAATGTTTAACATGCCATTTAAATAAATTTTAAAAAGTACAGTTACATTAAAAACGTCTAATACGCTATATGTCAATTGTTCCCGTATTTAAGATAAAAAAGTATTAAAAGCAGTCCCGAACTAGGAGGGATGGGGGCACGGTGGTGTCTGCCACGGGTGACACCTTTAAGGGGCGGCAAATTGAAACATAGAATGTATAAGAAAGTGGCGATTATAAGAGAGAAAGACCTGTTTTTTTGGTCGTCTTTTAATTGGTTATTATACATAGGTATTTAAAATAAAAGCAATTTTTTTGCTCTTCATTTTTTTTAATATAAAAAAATATCATTCGGCAAGTTTTGCCCCTCGTTACAAAAATAAAGGACCGGGGCAAATTAAAAGAAAGTTAAATTAGTAAGTATATCAACTAAATATATTACATAAGTTTTAACAATGTAACTGAAATAATGAAATGGTATCACCAGATTTGCTACTCTGACAGTTTTTAATAATAACAACGTAATAAGTATTTCTTTAAATATTCTAATAATAATATTGACAAAAGCGTTTACGTTATTTATTTTAGTAACATTTTAAATTTTGTTTTTAAACCTCTCTGTAATATGTTCTGAACTCTAAATGTGTATTGATATGTAAATGTCCAATTTTTCTCTAGCTGAATTTTATATTATTAATTTAGTCACCATAATACTTAATTTACTTCTTTTTTAGTGCTTTTTATCACCATAGGTTAGCGGCCAATAAAAAAAAATATGCCATTCTTAGAAGTTGTTGGACGGACATTCTCCTGCTCTGATATTGCGAAACCACAACAATGTTTCTTGGCCGTTTTCTTTTTGTTTCCTTTATCTTGCCTCGACTAACACCATTCTACAAAATGAAACAAAAGTATTGGACCCAGATATGTGATATATGCTAAATACTAACCCTAAAATATCGGAATATTAAATCATAAATTTTTAAACGCTTTTTTACAAAGTACTATATATTGGTGGATGCTAAAGCAAAATTTACCATTGATTTAAGTTCAGAACATAAATCAAAAACGTATTTTGCATGTCTGAGCCACCATTACTTCTTCTTTAAAATCAGAAAAAAATGTGACTTTTCTGATCACGCATTTATGTTTAGTAGTCCAAAATACATCACAAAATCTGGGTCAAACCTTTTTTTTATTTTATCATGTAATCCGTTTACCTTTTCTTTAAAGATAATTTAGCAAATCTTTGTCCTTATTAACTGTTAACTTATCGTGTCCATGATATTTTTTTATATTACTATCTAATTTATATTCGTAAAGAAATGTAAAATAATATAAATTATTATATAAATATATAACGAATATTTTTCTTCACACATTAAGATACTGAGATTTTAAGATTTTTTAAATATTTAATGATTAAAAAAAAATCCGGTACTGGACATGACTTTTTAATGCGCATGTACCAAGAACCCTCCAGTAGGCCTCGAGTTTGTTTACTGCGCGAGGTCGTAAAAACCGAAATGGCAACTAGGCTCTGTGTATCTACCTATGGCCTGTTGTGACACCTAGCCTCAAACTCTAAAAACAGTCGTGAGGCATTCAACTTCGGTTACAGGAACCAATTCAAAATTATGCTTGTAGTCGACAATTGTATTAAAAACAAAGTTCTTTCTTGCTCAAATGGCAGCAAATCTTTCTGGTCCTTTGCGAAAAACATAAGTAGGAATTTTCGTACCAGTTCTTTTCCGCCACTAGCTTTGGAAATTGTTTCTACCGCTAAAGGAAAGGCAGAATTATTTGCTAAACAATTTGGTGCCAATTCAACCCTTGACCCTCCCGTAAATCATCCAATTCCAGCGGTTACCCCAGTTCCTCATAAAATGTCCAATATTATTTTTAAGGTAAAATACATTAAGCGTATCCTTTCTTCCCTTAACACCAAGAAATCGTCTGGGCTGGATGGCATACCAACAATCGTTTTAAAAAAATGTGCTCCAGAACTTGCACCAATCTTAACTCGGCTCTTTCGAATTTCTTACAACACAGGTATCTTTCCGGAAAGCTGGAAAGCTGCACGTGTTCAACCTATTCCCAAGAAAGGATCTAAATCTCTTCCATCTAACTATAGACCAATTTCAATTCTCTCAGTTCTTTGCAAAGTAATGGAAAAACTAATTAATTCACAAATTCTTAAGTACTTAGAAAAACACAAAATTTTGCATGACAGGCAGTATGGATTTCGCCAGAAAAGATCTACAGCAGATCTTCTTTCCTTCGTATCACACTGCTGGAATAAGTCTCTTGAGTTTCTAGGTGAGTCCCAGATCGTTGCTCTTGATATATCCAAAGCTTTTGACCAGGTCTGGCATGCCGCACTTCCTAATAAACTTCCCTCCTATGGTCTTTCAACTAAACTCTGTACGTGGCTCTCTAGTTATCTATCTGATCGTCGTATATCAGTTATTGTGGACGGCCATTTTTCAAGCTTTCACCAAGTAAATGCTAGAGTCCCTCAGGGCTCAGTTCTGGCACCAACATTGTTTCTTCTTCACATCAACGACCTTCTCTCGTCCACAACTAATTCCATTCATAGTTTCGCCAACGATAGTACCCTTCACTCTAGTTTTCAGGTTCCTAAACCCATTACTAAACCTGACTTGGAAAACAAACGCAGAGCGATGCAGATCTCTCTTTTGCAGGATCTTAATTTAATATTGGATTGGGGCGCTAAAAATCTCGTCCATTTTAATGCATCCAAAACACAATCATGTTCCTTGTCGCGAAAAGAGTCATGAAATACTCATCCTTTACTTATGAGCGGCCAAGTTTTACAGAGCAAAGACACCTTTAATCTTGTGGGCGTCACATTTGAAAGTAACCTTACCTGGCATAAACACATTGTATCTATAGCCACGTCAGCTTTAAAAAGCTTGGATTTCTCTTTCGAGCCAAAAAGTATTTTTCCCCTTCTAATTTATACATTTTATATGTGTCCCAAATCCGACCTCCCTTGGAATATTGTTCTCATATCTGGGGCATGGCGTCCCCCACAACCCTAAGCATTCTTGATTCTATTCAAAGAAGAGCTATTCGTCTCATTAATGATCCTTCACTTACAGAAAGGTTCCCTCTCTTGCACATCGTCTGGCTCCACTTACGGTTCCCAACAGAGAAACTCGTGGTTCCGTGCGTATGCATCCCTATACGGTCCAACTGGACAGGACCCGAACTTCCCACTTTGTTCGTTCTTTTATCCTTAGAGTTTCTAGGTTGTGGAACCTGCTGCCCGCGGAGGTCTTTCCTTCCCCCCAAATCTTTAAGTATTTAAGTCCCGTGTCAACAAACTCCCTCTTACCTCTCTTTAGACACCCACGGTACGTTAGTACTTAGGCTTTTAGCCTTCGTGGTTTGTCCAGAGATAAAAAAAAGTGACACCTAGTATCAAGACAATAATACTTGAGAGTTACATACTTACAAGTGAGGCTAATAAAAGCGTGGTAAAAAAGCACTAGTATGAGGTTATTTAGCTGCTTAAAATATAATTAATTGGTACTGTGACAACAGTTTAAAAGACATAATTGAAATAAGTTTCTTTACATCAACTTTAAAGGTCAATATTTCCCTAACGAAGCGCGATTAAACTTTTTTATATTAAGTACCAACGTTATAGTATAGTGTACTTAAGTACAGAATTAATGTGTTTTATTTTAATTTCAATGTGTTGTCTATAAGTTGAGCAAACCAGTATCGCCAGAAACAAACTTAGATCTTTAAGAAAACATTAAATTCTGTTTTACCTATATGTCCTTAGGCTAAACCGACATTACCAGCACCGAAAATTGTCTCATTTGCGTCAATTTTAGCTCATTTTCCTAATTTTTGGACCCAGATTTTAGATGTGTTTTTAAGCCTAGGCAAAAATGTGCTATTTTTTTACATTTTCTGGCTTGTTTCTTGTAACTTGACCGGGACAACAAATTTATTAGACAAGCCATGATTCCTATAGTATTGGAAATATCAAAATAAGACTTGGTACAGGTAAATGGTAGGAAAAGCGGAAAGTTTTTGTATATTTTTCATTTTTCAGTCACTCCCGGTTTAACCAAAAACGGTTAATTTAAAAATATTTTATTTATTAAAATTTTGTTATATTACAACTAAAGTAATTTTATGTTATGATGGCCATAACAATTTTTTTTTTACAATAATAGGGGTTAAAAAAACTATAATTTAAACAGGTTATAAATAATATATTTAGTTTTTAAAACTCATCACAAAATTGACAATTGTTCTTTCGTAAAAAGTGATTCTCAGTTTTTTAGATTTAAACTTAAAAATTCTGTGTTTTTCGCGTTTTCTGTGTTAAAATAATAACAACTTAGGCAGCAACGATTAGTCGTAGAACATTTCGATTTCTTTGACAACTACTCCTTTTTTTTTTCTTACCGACTGGACCCTTCTATGGACAAAGTGTGTTTATGCAAAATTTCATCTTTTAAAAAATATTTAAAAACTCTCAAATAAAAAAAACTTGGGAATTGCAAAATTAAAAAATAATACAGTTTAATTTTATCTCACCATTATTTTAGTAATTTAAGAATCTTTTAAAATAAATCTAACGAAGTTAATTATGCGATGTAGTTTAGAAACATTCGTAAATTTAAGTGGCTCTAAACAAACGTCTTGCAATTAATTTCCCAAATTAAAATCCTATAAGTCAAAGTTATTTCACTTTATTTCTGGTTTAAGTGCGATTTCCTTAATTAAAACTAAATTCCTTTAATAAATTTAATAGCAAGTAAAACATAAAATATGGTCGTAATATTTTTTTGGAACACTCTCTAATACTGATTTTATTTTACGGTATAAAACAGACTGATTTTTTTTAAACGCCACTGTAAAAATATCATTTATGATGATAAAAAAATATCGCAACTAACAGTTTCTTAACAACAATCTTATTTAAAAGCGAGTTGTTGATCTGAGTAATTACCAATACAGGTTCTTAAAGAAAATGTAATCAGGCTTTAATCCTTGAACTATTTTTTCATTGTCATTGAACTATTTTCATATTGTGTTTTTAGTTGAGATTTTTGTTACTACTAAAGGGTGTCCTAATAGGAACGCACATTTTGAATTGCACGGCATTTCTTTTTTATCGTAGTAGGCCAAAAAACAAATGATAAGAATAATGGAACGACATACGGTCGAACAACGAATTATTATTGTTTCAATTTCCAACTATCGTGGACGTAAAAACACCAGTGCGTCACCGTACTAGTCGCTCTGTTCAAAACATTGCCGCAGTGCGTGAAAGTGTTGGCGAGAATCCGGGAACATCTATCCGTCATCGTGCACAGCAGTTGCACATTTTGGTTTGACCCTTTAATTATTTTATCATTTTTGTACAAAAAAGGTATACTTTATTTAAATCGATATCTGGCACCGTTTTTCATAGAATTGAATTTGAAATCCACCCCCATTTTGTATGTAATACAATATTAAGTTCTTCATTTCCATGTTTATAAGTTTCAATTAACTCAAGAATTGGAGCCATTGGACCATGCCGCACACCGTACATTTTCTTCTTGGATATTGCAAAAACAACAATGGATGTCGATTCTTCAGAAAATTCTATTTACCAATGAATCACACTTTCACCTTAATTGCTTTCTTAATAAGCAAAATTGCCGGATTTGGGGCGAAGAAAATACTAGAGTTATTTATAAGAAGAAAATGCACCCATTAAGAGTCACTGTTTGGTGCGGACTTTGGGCAGGTGGAGTTGGACCGTACTTCTTCGAGGACGAGGCAGAAAATGCAGTTACCGTGAACAGCGAACGCTATCGTAACGTGCTCACTGAATTTTTATGGCCCCAATTGAATGGTATGGATGCGGAAGCTATGTGGTACCAACAGGGTGGTGCGACATGTCACACTACACGCGAAGCTATTCAGTTGCTGCAAGAAAAGTTTCCCGGTCGTGTCATTTCACGGAATGGAGACCAGAACTGGGCAGCAAGATCGTGCGATTTAACGCCTTGTGATTTCTTTCTTTGGGGTTTTTTAAAATCTCACGTATACGCTAATAACCCAACAACAATTCCACAGTGGAAGAATGAAATTAGACGTGTTATTAGGGAAATTGAGCCACAATTGTGTGAAAATGTTATTGAAAATTTCTTAAAACGAATAAGAGCCTGTCACCTAAGTCGAGGCGGCCATTTGCCGGATATTATTTTTCACGTTTAATTGCAGTGTATTAGCTTTATATTAAAATATAAATAACACTAAGCTCAAAATAAATTATGACTTTTATTTCACAATTAAAATGTGCGTTCTTATTGGGACACCCTTTATAAAATAAATATTTATATACTGTATAAGCAATAGCTAAAAGTATATCTCCAACAAAGGACGCACGATTTGTCATCCAATCCGAAGTGTTTACATGCCAGTATTCGCGTTAGAATCTCTCTTTTCTTTACATTGCCCATGTGTTATCTGATTTAGCTGATCCTGTAAAATATATAATATTTATAAATCACCAAAGGGTATCTTAACATTTTTTAATAAATTTGCGTATTTGAAAGTTATTTGACGTTGAAAGTTGAATCGAAAAGTAATTTGTCGAAGTTTTTTGCGTCGAATAACTTTTTAAAGACTAAATTTTAAAAATATATTAGGACACATTTATTGTAGCGCATCAAATTTTCTTTAAAATAAGTATTACGATCTTTTAGTAAAAAGCAAATATTTTATTTATACAGGGTGTCCAGAAACGTAAGGTCAAAAATAATAGGGGTGATAGAGTGACCCAAATAATGTTAGTACTTCATATAAAAAAGTTCTATCGTCCTTCCTTAGAAAGTTATTGACCTTCAAAGTTAGAATTAAAAAAGTATTTCATTTATAACTTTTGAACGGCTGCCACAATAATAATGATATTTGGACATTTAAATTAACTCATTCCAATGCTTTTTCCATAGGCAAATAATTGCACAGTAAGTCATAATTACACATGGTGAGACCTTTTTTCTTCTTTATTGTATGCATTTTTTACAGAGGTGAAGAATTCCTTCATTATTTTTGTACCAAAAGTAAACCTTATTTAAATCGATATCTTGGACCGTTCTTCATAAAATCGCATTTTAAAAACCCGACATACCCCTATTTTGTATGTAATAAAAAATTCATTTTTGAGGGAATTATTAAAATGTGTTAAAAATAATCAAAAATGGTGTTTAAAGGCCTTTTAAACTTTAAAACACAAATAAAGACTGTTTCTTATAATTGTACCATATTTTAATAATTTTCACAAAAAAAAAAATTTTTATTACATACAAAGTGGGGGTGTCTGGATTTAAAATTCAATTCTATGAAAAACGGTGCCAGATATAGATTTAAATAAAGTATACCTTTTTTGTACAAAAATGATAAAAGAATTAAGCGGTCAAACCAAAATGTCAAATTTTTTCATCCCAGTAAAAATACATACAATAAACGAAAAAATTCGTCTCACTCTGTATAATTATGACTTACACGCATCATTTGCCTATAGAAAAAAGCATTAGTATAAGTTAATTAAAATGCCCGAATATTATTATTGCAACCATTTAAAAGTTATAAATGAAATACTTTTTTTTTTAATTCTAACGATGAAGGTCAATAACTTCCTAAGGAAGCACGATAGAACTTTTTTTATATAAAGTAGTAATATTATTTTGGCTCATACCAGGCAGCAAGCTGACGTCTTATTGACGTCTCTTTTTGGTCATTTTTGGTCACATTTGGTCAGCAAAGACGTCATAAGATGACAACAAAATGACGTTAAATTGACCTCCCTACGTCACAGACAAAAGACGTCCCGTTAATGACGTCATAATGACGTCTTTAAGATGACGAAAAATTGACGCATATACTCTTTTTTAAAAGCTAAAATAATACGACATTTTATTTGGAAATTGAAATAGGAAAAACTTACTGCTTGCAATTTCCTTGCACTGCAAGGTCGCATCTCTGGGGACACTGTCCAACCTGGAGATGCAGATTTTTACACAAGCCGAAGATATTTCCTTCAAAGCTAATTGAGATCATCAACCGCAGACCAGTCTCAAAATATTTTGGTCTCATCGGTACGGTTAGGCAATAAAAACGAAGATGTTGAATAAGCGTGGTAGTTTATTGTCCATGGCGCCATCTATGGTTAGAGTTCTTTCCTATTTCAATTTTGGAAAATTATTAGTCTTATTTTTCTGTCATATGATATTTCGGTTGGATTTTGACACGAATCATATAATGTCACAAAAATTTTCTGGCGGGTTTTCTAAACATGACGTCATTAGATTTTTATGAGCTAGTATGACGAAAAATGACGTCGAAAAGACGTCACTTCAACGACGTCAAAAAGACGTCATTAAAATGACGTCATAATTTTGGTATGATGACGTCCTATGACCAAAAATGACTTAAAAATGACGTCAAAATGACGTCAGCTTGCTGCTTGGGATTCTATCACCCCTATTATTTTTGACCTTACCCTTTCAGACACCCTGTATAAACATATTCCAACGTTGTTCTTAAAATCTTTAAATAAACACTTATTGAAAATCACAACAAAACCACGCAGTCACGATAAAATTAAGGTTAAGTAGTTTCCAACAGTCAATTTTTAATCCATTAGGTTGTTAGTTTTGTATCAAAAACTTAAAGTACCATGATACCTAAGAAATTTCGGACTTCCCAATTGTCTTTATTTTTAATTATTTAAGCAAAGTTTAGCGCAGTCCCATCTCTGTCCGATTTCTAGTGTAAACTGTGTTTTTTTTTATCTTTGGACAATCCACAAAGCCTAAAAGCCCAAATACTAACGTACCGTGGGTGTCTTAAGCGAGCTAAGTGGACGTTTGTTGACGCGGGACTTAAATACTTGAAGATTTGCGGAGAAGCAAATACCTTCGCGGGCCGTAGGTTCCACATTCTAGAAACTCTAGGGATAAAAGAAGGAACAAATTGGGAAGTTCGGGGCCTGTGTAACCAGATTGTGCTTTCCAGTATCAACTGTAAAAATTCTTTAGGTATTACTACTAAATTATTGTCTACAACTTTCAGATAAAAATAGGACCTATTTTAATCTCTCAACTCAAATTTGACAAGGCGACCTTGAATTCGTTTAATATCCAATTTTCTCTTTTACAGTGGTCCAACTTATTGGATAAGAAGTTTGATAGGTGTAAGACCAGCTTATATTAAAAATGCAAGGTATATAAGCAATTTAAAAAAAATAGGTAATTTATACCCTGCATATTTTGGCATTATTATGGGTATTTTTAGTTTTTTTCTTTAACCAGGGATACCTCTGGTTTTAGGCTAAATACGATATGTCTTAATTAATTTGGGTAGACTAAAAACCGGTTACAAAAAAGCCACCACCGTCATAAAGAGGAAATCAACTATTTCTTTTTAAACACGTCGCTTAAATAGTGTGCGAGCAACAAAAAGGGGAATACTTGAAAGTGAAACAGAACTGATGACCGCCTGGCTTTTTAACTACTGATTTTAAGTCTAGAAAATATAAACTTAAGTGCTATAGTAAAAGTATAGTTCAAAAACACCTTGTTTTGAGGCGATTGGACATTAAAACATTTATTCGGAAAGTCTATACACCTATACACATAAACTTGGGCAATTATTGCTTAGGACAAACAATGACTAATAGTAAAATAAAAAAGGTTAAGATGTTTAGTAGGAAGGCTACTTATTTATAATAAATAAGAAAAGAATGTAAATTTTATAGCAATTAATTACTAATAATAGAAAATACGGTAGATACCCACTTTTTGTGTCAGATATAAATTTTTGTGATAATTATAAGCCACAATTTTAACTCCAATCGCATAAAAATACACTCATAACCACCACAATTTATAGTAAAGTACTAACGGGCATAACCAAACAATATTATTACTTGTTATTGGTTTAGTTTTTGCCAAGAATGAAAAAAATGCCTATTACTTTGTAATAAAAAATAGTTTACAATCCTAATTCCTCTTCTAATATAGGTAATCCAAATTAAGCTTGCAACATTGGTAAAAAGCCCTTATTGGCATAATTTTAAACTGGTATAAGAGTCCATGACAATTGATGGTCAAGTTTTTGTTGTTGTTGGGCCAGTTAATATCGTGTTTTTAATTAATTTTTATAATTTATTAAATAAATGCAATAAAAAAACAAGAAGAATTAGTCCACAATTTGTGGTGTGTGTTTTGGTGGTTATCATCATAGATTCCGTAGACAATTCTGCCATGAAGCAAAACGTGCAAAGTCGGATTTGTTATGCCTGCAGCTTAAGTGTAAATACTCAAGAACTTTAGGTTTTTTACTTTATATAAAATTAGGCAGAACGTAAGCTGGTAACTACTCTTTGTTTTATTTAGGTCTTAGGACTATGATGCCTAATATTTTGTCTGAAATTTAATGTATCTTGTTTTTAAAAGTGCTTGCTTCTAACCGAGACGCAAACCCGAAATCATATATTTCTGTAAATATGGTAAAAATTTTCAACACTTTTGATCTAGATACCCATTTTATGCCCAGAATTTACGTTTGTTTTTTTAATTTAACATATTTAATCTCCTTAGGTAAAATATTATACTGACTTTTTTTTATTATTGTTAATTAGTTTTAAGCAATATCTTTTAAAATTATTGCCTCTAGGTTAGAAATTTCCTTGATTAACAAAAAATATATATTTTTGAAATTATTTAATTACTTTTTCTGACAATCACCTCTGCTTATTAAAAACCCAAAAAATCAATAATCACTTTCGGCTTATGGGCATCCATTAGGGAGATACCTAATTATTGAAAATTAAATTAAAATGTCAAAAAATTGAGGTTAGGTGACTTAATATTTAAAAATGTTTTTTGGTGTTTGGTGTAGGACAATGTGCAAAATTTAAAATAAATAATAACAAAAGACACTTTTTTTCAAAAAAACAAAAAAACAACAAAAAAATCGCTCAATTTACGAATCTTAACTTTTTTCTTTAAAATAATTGTTTTAACAATAAATTAGAAAATTAATTTAAATTATCATGATTTTTGTATTTTCTTTCACATTAAACAAAAAATTTTTAAAAATGAGGTGTGGCAAGTACTCTAAGTGTCACCGGCTTTTTATAAAAGATATATTGTACTTTAAAAATCTTAGCAAGATAAGTCATTTTATTAATGTGTTTTCTATTTGTTTAAAGGCCTACCTATTGTGCAAATAAATTTGGTATAAAATTTGGTGCGTGACTCAATATTAATTAAAATATAAGAAGAGGACTGCTTAACAAAACTGTTTATATTTAATAATATTAATTAAAAATAGTTTTTTTTTCAATACTTACTACATTTTGATTGTAATATAGTAATACATATCTTACAAAAAATAGGTGTACACACTTAGAGTACTTGTTAATTCTCATTTTTTTAATTTTCTTGTTTTAAAGGTAAAAGAAAATACCAAAATCATATTAAATCAGATGAATTGGTCACTTTAAGGTTAAAAAAAAACTATTTTTAAGAAAAAAATTAGGATTCATAAATTGACAAAATGTTTTGTTACATTAGTAAAAATGCCCTTTTTTAATATTCATTTTTAATTTTGCCTATCAGTCTAAAAATTCCAAAACTTTTTTTTTTTTTTCAATATATTCATGTAACTAACCTTACTTTTTAATATTTTAATTTATTTTTTATTAAATATCTCCTCAATGGACGCCCATGGGCCGGATGACTTTGTTAATTTTTTTCTACTCGATGAACAGAAGTTATTGGCAAAAAAAAAGGTTTGGCGGTCACTGTATGATGATAGTTTTACGGAAAGTGCTCAGCTAGGATTTAATACTGCAAGAATTATTTTTTTCTACTTCCTATAATTCTATTAGCAGACAGTTACAATTGTTTTTATTTTAGAGAAATGGGTATTGATACAAATTTATCTTTTTTTTAATATCAAGCCAATGATAATAAATATTAACTTCTTAGGTATATATGCATAAAGCTGATATTTTCCGCGAATTGAATACTATTTTGTTAATAATTGTTTCTTGGAATTTTACTGTAAATCTAGCAAAACATATTTAAATATTTTACTTTAATTTTGTTATAAGATTTTTATAAATAAAAAGGGTTACTGTACAACACAACAAAAACACACTGGTAAAGCATATAAAAAATAGTTATTTTTGTAACAAGGGAGTAAAATAGCACTTTTACACCCGCGGCTGAAAGTAGTTGTCCGAGCTCCGCAATGGAAACAAACAGCTGTAGGCGTAAATGTGCTTTACGCCAGAGGTGCAAACAATATTTTTGTACGACTGAAATTAATATACACGCATTATCTGTAGTTAGGAGAAAATTTCCCAACTTTTAATGTTTCAAGTTGTAATCAGTATACTTTTAACACATGCTTAATTAAACAAAATAATTGTTTTATCAAAAAAAAAAAAAAATGGGGCATTATTTACTTTTATTATTGTTTAACAAATTTATAAATGCGGGCGTTTTTGATATTTTTTTGCCGTAGGTCGTAAAAGTCCTATTTTACGTCCTCATTAATAATTGCGGGCGTTTTGATACTTTTTTGCCCTAGGGCGTAAAAGTGCAATTTTTGCTCTTAAATGGTGGCATAAAATTGTATTTTACGCCCGGTCGTACAATTTTTTTAATGCCATGGTAAAATTTGTCTGCCTAATGTATTTATTTCAACCTTTACGTTAAACAGTATTTTTGGCTTTGCTTATTAAAGTTTCGGGTGTCGCAGTGTAATCGAAAGCTTAGTTACCTCTTATAAATTAGAAATTTTATGACATTATTTTTGAATATTAATAATTTGTTTTAACAGTTTTATACAAAATAAGGTGTACATAAGTAGGAACATACGGGACCAATTAGCAGGTAAAAATCAGATTAAAAGTAAGATCCCACTAATATTTTTCCTATCAGGTTGAAAATACAACATAAAAAAATATAGAAGTTTGTTCGGTAAATTCTTAAAATGGCGATTCTCTTATAGCATTCCTATTTTCTCTTAAGTTGAACTAGGTAGTTACAATAAAAAGTATATATACAGGGTGTTTCTAAACAAATACGAGAAATTTTAGAAGGTAATTTTCATCAAAAAATAGTTTTTAAGATACAGGGTGTTAAAATTTAAAAAAATCTGTTTTTTTAAATATCCTAACTCCTTTTTACCCAATTGTTTTTTAATTTGGCAATAATAATAATGACATTAAGGGGGTTATTTATCACTAACTTAATTACATTTAGTAAGTCCAGTGGCGTCTCGAGAGGCAATACTGAAGGAATATTTCCAACAAAAAACGGTACGCCACTGACTGTGTAAATGTGTGTAAAATTTTAAATATGTTATATAAATATATGTTTTTTTTCTTATTTTTTAATAAAAAATCACCTTTTAAAATTTTTTGTATTTTATTAAAGAATATGCCTTGGTCATTAGGAAAACATTAAAAATATATTTTAAAAAGTTTACACTTTTCTACACTATCTTTAATAGTTTTAGAAATATGGGTGTCTTAAAAACCTTACTGCATGTAACCTTGTAACATTGGATTGTTAAACTAAATTTTGCATGTAACCCTAGAACGACTAGGTTCATTAAAAAAAATAAAAACAATGCGGAGTTGACAGTGAAAGAATATAAGCTATAAGGGCGATCAGAAGGATATAGAAGGTAATTTTTCATCAAAAGAATAGGAAAAAAACTTCATATAAACATATGTCCTGAACGTCTTCGTCATTAAATATACAGGGTGTTATGGAAATACTTTAATATATTAAAATGGGTGACTCCTTGGGCACTGTAGAGACACACTCAGTACTTTTTTTCTTTTAATTCACACATTTTTTTTTAAATTTGTGTGCCACGTCCCTGATTACGTAAACACTACAAAAATCTTGACAGTGGACCGGCGAGGACGGCTTTTCTTACGATGGTGCCAAACGTCCTTTTTTATACACAAATAGCCGACCCGTGCCAACTTACACACTAAGAAACTTTATATCAAAAACAAATTTGAGTAAGAAAAAAAATAATTAAACAAGGGTTGATTTACCTTCTTTATCTCCGTTGGCTTCCAAACATGCATTCATTTTCTCACTCGCGCAAACATGTTTTTATTGTTTATTACACTTTTATGATGAAATAGACACTGTTGTTACTTTACTTTAAAACTCCCCTTTATTTGTAAAAAAACTTTCCAGACCACAATGAACTAAGTGAATAACACCAAGCCGATTCGGCTATTGTCAAAAAAGTGTGGTTAAAAACGAATGCTTTGTGGTGGAAATGCTATCTCTTTTTGGCTCATTGAAGTGCCATAAGCGACTGTAAACAAAGACAGTAATGTGGGACCTTATTTGCTGAGACTTATTATTTATTAAGATAGATAAGCAATAAAACACTTACGGCCGTATTTACCAAGCTCCAACTAATATTTATCAGACGGATAACCTGCCAATGCCAATTCCAATGCCAAAAACAGGCCCCATCAAAAGACATTTTTTGACATAAAGTAAAAAAAAATTACCGTCGTCTATAAGGGGTTAGGGAAATATTTACAAAAATGGTACGCCACTGCATTTTTTAAAATATTTTTGTTTTTAATTCCCGTTTGGTTTAAAACAAATTTGATCTCTTAAATTTTTTTTGTTTGGTGTACGGTTTTCGCGTAAATAAATAGAAACCATTTCTTAGCATGGTCAAATCCCCATCCAAGTAAAAAATAAATAATAAGATAGGTTATTTTTTACTGAGCGTGCCAAAAAATGATTTTTATTTTTTTATGCATAAAACAAATAAAAAATGAGATCGAACTTGTTATAAACTAAACGTGGATTAAAAAAAAGATTTTTGTTTAAGAAAAATGCAGTAGCGTACCATTTTTTGTACCAAATTTATTTTTTTCTTTTATGTCAAAAAATGTCTTTTAAAGAATAGAAGACGTCGTCCAAATTTTTCAAAAATATTTTACTAAATATAAAAGTGTTAATAAAAACACGATAATTTTCCTAAATTTTTGACACCCCGTAGTTTAAAAACTAAGACATTTAAAACATATGTTTATTTAAAGTTTTTAATTTTTTTATTTTTAATTGTAGACTTACCCCTTAAAGTTAGTCGATTAAGTTACTGGACACCCTGTATAAAGAGATAAAATTTGTAACTTTGTCGGTTTGTTTGTTTGTAGCCGTTAATCTTCGAAAGTACTAAATCTATCTTAAAAATTCTATTACAATCAGAAAGCTACACTATTTAGAAGTGTTATAAACTATATTTTATTATAATTAAACAAAAAATTCAGATAATAACTCCCAACAAAGTGGCACGGGTCCGCTAGTAGGTAAGTAAAAAGATAAACTTATCCTAAGAATTTTCTTGTGTTTAGTAATTAAGCCTGAAAACGCAAAATAACTTTAAAAAACCACCTATTTTTAAAAGGAGCTCAAAAATTTTCTAATCCTGTTACTTTTCTGAAAATGAAAACAAGGAAAATGGCCAAAGTTAAAGATAATTAACAGCTTCGACAAATGTTATTTATTACGAACTTCGTGTCGACATATTCAAGGGGCATGTTGTCCAATGTTTGATTTTAGAACTAATTTTATGTGCGGTCTGTTATTTCGACCTAATCAGACTTAACTAAAACGTGATTAAAATGCTGATCTGGGCACACAAAGTTTTTAATTAAAATTGACAAACAAAGAGATTAAACGTAGATTAAATATTTTTTACTATTTTAGGTGTTTGTCAATTATTAATAAATGACTATAATAGTAGACAAGCGATTAGCTCCAGCCCCGTGTATATCGAATTATAAACTGTGTTCGATTTGTTGCCATGACATAACCACAAGTTGGTAGAGTTTTTATTTAATCGATTGTTTTTACCAATTTGTTATAAATAAATTATATTGTATATGTATGTGAAACAATTTATCGTAATTTTGTTTTGAGTAGCACATGCTCCAAAAAAATAAATTGTAAAAAGAATGACAATATGGAAATAAATGTGCAATGGAGGTTTATTTAAGGAATTAAAAAAAAGATTTAAAAACCAGAACTAACCATGACTCCCACCTTTACTCTGTCTTCGGTTTTCGGTGTTTTGTTACTTGATATTACTCGACTATTTGAAGACAGAGTTTAGGGGGTCAAAAAAGGCAGGAAAACATACCTTCAGCAAATAACCCATCTTTAGGAGGCTTTTTTGGTTTCTGAGTGGTAGGAATTGCCCCCTGCCTACAGTTCAAAAAAACCAAGCAGCCAAAATGTATTATGTCTGTTTGCTTATATATTAATACACACAGGGCTGGAGTTAACGGCTTGTTAAAGTTGTTAACAGTTGTAAGGTGCAGTAACATAAATAAACAGTTTAAAAAAATAAAAACACTTAAAAAAATAAAACTTACTAAATAGTAAAAACTAATTTATAAAAACATAATAAAAATTTAAGTAATTCGGTAATATCATATTATGGTATTTAAGTATAAAAAGCTTTTGTTTATTTAATTATTTACATTGAGTAGTTTAGCACATTATGTTATTAACCGACTTCTTTTATTTTACTTTTTAGTGTGTTTTATTACTTGGACAAAAATAGGTAAGTCCGGCAACTATCACAATATTTACCTTAAAAGTACGAATAACATATCTACCTATAGAAAAATTTCTGCATGATTTGGTTTTCTAATTTTGATATCCACGCTGCTAACCGCGCTTAAAACCGCTCCAACATAAACACAGCCTTAGGCTGGAAGCAGCCTCATATTACTGTAACATATATAGGTGATTTTTTAAGCTTTACTTACCCAAAGCCGTTTCAACATATATACAGCCTATGTCAAAGTTTAAACAAAAGTTGACATGTATAAAACGAGTTTTTCTACTCGCTTGAGAAAATTTTTCCGTGAGCATTTTATTTCTGAAAATGTCACTTTTTCGCACTAGTGCGGAAAACGACAAGAATTTTTAACCAAATATTTTAACAAGTCGCAATATAGTATATTCCTAACCAGTGCTGAAAGTGACACTTTTACGCATGCGTAAAGAGTTCGGTCTAGCGGTCAAGTGCGGAAAAGGCACTTTTGGCACGTATTAGGAATGCCATTTTTTTCTACGAGCGTAAGGAAAACATAAAAACTATTTTTTTTTATCTGTTATTTCCTCATCCCGTATTTAAAATGGTATTATTTTTTAAAATCTAAAGTCTAAAATACTTAATTTCTAGGTAAAGATACGAAGCCCACGAAACCGCGATTGAAAGAGAAATACAGAAGATTTCGCGTAGATAATGATGACGTGGGTGGCTTCTTTACTAAACGCGCGGACATTACCTAATATCCTACCACACCAAAGCAAAACTTCCTTTTATACATGAAGTACGTGAAAATCTTTCATTGCGACTCACTAATATTTGGTTTATTATTTTGTACTTTTCCGCACTAGTGCGGAAAAGTAGTAAGGCATAGTTTAGTTTTTCGCACCAGTGCGAAAAAGTGCTGCTTTCCACACGCTATTAGGAAAAAGGATTTTCATGCACATCATGTTTAAAAGAAAATTTTGCTTGAGCCAAACTCAAGAGTTGGAAGAAACACATTTCGCAGACATCCATAGGTAGCATTGTGGTAAAATAAAAAAAATAATAAAATTTTGTTTTTACGTTTTCTTCACGTTCGTAGAAAGAGTAGCGTTCCTAACACGTTCCGAAAGTGCCTCTTCCGCACTTGACCGAGCTCCGTTGAGCGTCGTTCGGTTAACTGCAGTCGCGTGCAGAAAAGTTTTACTTTCAGCCCTAGTTAGGAAATATACAATTAGTTTTTCGTAATAAAAATAATTAAAATTAAAGACAATTATAAGAAAATGTTTTTATAGGACCTCAAAAAATTATATTTTAATACTTTAAAACTTTAGTTTTACAAGTCCAACTGTAAATGTGTTTTGCTTTTGGTAAATACTTGTAACTAAACACCAGATCTGGAAGCTAAAATGTGCAGGTATCTCTTTTTTTTAACTTATTTTTTATAAATTATAAATGGTAGTAGAATAATAACGCTACACCATGGTTGTCTTCTGACAAGAAAATGTACGCCACCGACTTCTAAAAAGTTTATTTTATTTTACAATTAAAAATACATCGTCTTAATTTATTAAACTTTTTTATATTTTTCTTAATTTTTGAGACATAAAAGAAAATTAATTTAATTTCATATTCTTGGAGGAAAATACAAAAATCAGGAAAATTTTAAACACCCCTTGTTTAAATAAATTTGTTTGTTTAAATGGTTGTGGTATTTTATTTACTGTTTCATGTTTTTATAATATACTTATTTATAAAATAAGTGACTTTTCTTTTGTGACAAATAATCGTTAAGTACCACTTAAGACGCCACTGGACTGAATAAATGTAATTAAGTTAGATCTTAGTTGGCCTCCCAATACTACAAAAACACTGCTAAATTGTATTAAAATTAGGTATGGCACATTTAAAATATTATTAAAAATAATATTTTAAATTGCAAAAAAATAACACCCTGTATCTGGAAAACAATTTCCAGACCATGTTTTTATAAAAAAATTATATTTTCTGATGTAGCTTCTTTTAATTAATTTGAATGGTAGTAACCAGTGCTTGCAGCTGACTGGCAGCTGGAAACTATTTTTTGTATTTCTTACATCATTTTCTTTTAAATGATGTTAGGTTCATTAAAAAACCTAAACTTGCAATTTATTAACAAAAACTAAGATAAATTTAATTAAAGGTAATTGCGGCCAAATATTTTTAGGCAAACATGTGTAATCTCTTAACATGTATCATTCACAAAAACTAAGTTTTAATAAAAAATCATATTGGCTTTTAAAATTAAGCTTGCAACCTCATTGGCATAATTTTGAACTAGTAAAAGACTCCATGACTATTCATAGTCAAGTTTTTCTTGCTGTTGTTGCAGTTAATATCGTGTTTTTTAAATAATGTTTTTAATTTATTGAATAAATGCAGTAAAAAATACGAGAAGAATAAGTCTACAATTTGTGCTAAGTGTTTTGCTGGTTGTCATCATGGATTCCGTAAAAAATTCAGTCATGAAGAAAGACGTGGAAAGTTGGATTTGTTATGCCCGCAGTTTAAGTATATTCAGGAACTTACGTTTTGTCACTTAATATAAAATTACGCAGAACGTGAGCTGGTAATTACTCCTAGTTTTATATAGGATTTTGGACAATAATGCCAAATAACTTGTCTAAAATTGATTGCCTTGTTTTAAAAGTGCTTTTGTTTTAGCCGAGACACAAACCCCAAATCGTATATTTCTGCATATTTACTAAAATAATAATAAAGTATTTTTGACACTTTTAATCTAGATACCCATTTTTATCGGCTAATTGGCCGAATTCCAACACTGCTGCTCCTTAATTTTAATTGCCAATACCTGCAGATTTTAGCAGCCAGATCTTAGACTATAAAATGTAAATGTTACAATTCAATGGATAATCTAATTCTAACATTGAATTTTCTCTGAGTTGATCAATATCATGTTTAGAATTTCATGCATTGCCTTAAAATACTACACATTCCACTATTTTGGCACCCGCTTCCAAATCCCGAATCGAGACAGCTGGGAATCACTTACTATCAAATATTCATTAAGTTTTCGCCAAGGATCGTTTTCTCGTGACAGGATTATGCCATCAACACCGAGCCTTCTTATGCAAAGGGATTGGCAATCAGTCTTAGATCGTCTATTTGTACAAGGGGATTTTTAAGACCGCCATTTATTTTCAAGGAGTTTCTTATAGTTTCCGCTCAATTTATTTTCGTTAGAGCTTCGAAATAGGCCATTAATAAAAATAATTATTTTTAGGGGTTACATAAAAAAAGAATAATGTTGGGGAAATTGAATTTGCAAAATAAATATTCTGTAAGCATGCAAACAAAAATGGCAAGTAAGAACAGGGTGGCGCTTTTTCGTTGACCACGCAGAGTATAGCACAACAACACATAGCAAGGGATAGAATAAACTGATTGCATAATCTTGATTTTAATTTTAGACACAAATTTAGTAGTGAAAGTAAATCATGGCTTACTTTATTTGTTTTGGAGGTACACAGTGTTTTACAAGTTTTGTTAATTTGGCTAGGCACTTGTAACTCGCTTTATAAAAAAGTTTTAAAGATTTTTACATGCAATTAAGTGGTAAATATATCTTTTTCATTACCTTTTATTTTAAAGTTTTAACACAAAGTTGACCTTTTTATATGAAACACCATGTATATTTTATTATTAGTTAAGAGGTCTTCAAAAACTATAAGAAATACAATATTTTATGTAGCTGTTTTTTAATAGTTTGGGAAATATACCTATCATCAATTTTTTTTTATGTATACAGGGTGTCCAAAAAGGTGAGGTCAAAAATAATAGGAGTGATAGAGTAAGCCCAAATAATGTTAGTCTTTCACATTAAAAAAAGTTCCAGCGCCAACTATTCGCGCCGGCGAAACGTCAAGGAAACAAAATCCACGACGACGGCCGAATAGCCCAAAAAACATAAGTTTTGCAGAAGATGACCGCGAAAGCATTACACAGTATATAACGGTAATTTATGTTTTAAAACTCCAGAAATTATAATCAACCCGCCAACCGCAGATTTGTTCGCTTTTCCATATTCCACACAACTTCTAAAGGGTTAATCAAAAATCGCTTTTAAAGGGCGAACACATTGTAGAACTTGGATTTATAGCTTTAGTACCAGTCAGAATCGGATAGAAAGCTTTCTGTTATAAGCAAACTTATTTTAAAGCAAAAAATTGAGACTTGTAAATTAACTTAAAACATTTTTCACGAAAACAGAGTTGGGTCGAATACTGATATCGGTATTCGAATACCGAATATTTGAATACTCGAAAGAAAAAAGTATTCGAATACTTGGTATTCACGAATACCCGGAATCGGTATTGGAATACCGAAAAAAGATTCGAATACTAGAATAATAAAAAAATATATTTAAAAATTTGAAGAGCAAAAAAAATAAAAAAATTCCGGATACTCGGAACGCCGATATTTGGATACTCAAAAAAGTATTCGTAGAATATTTAAAAAGTAATCGAATACAGAATCCCGAATACTAACCAAAAAAGTATTCTGCCGAATACCGAGTACCAAACACACAAATTTTATTTTTATTTTATACTTAACTAAATAAGCGATGTAAGTTGAGAAAAAACCGAAAATTTATTGTAAAAATTATCTTTATAATAAACAACGGTAATTTATGTTACAAAACACCAGAAATATTAATCATGCCAACCGCAGATTTGTTCGCTGTTTCATTCTCCACACAAACTTCTGAAGGGTCAATCAAAAACCGCTTTTAAAGGGCAAACACCTTATAGAATTTGGGTTTATAGCTTTAGTACCAGTCAGAATCGATTCGAATACCGAATATTTGAATACTCGAAAGAAAAAACTATTCGAATACTGGGAAAAAAGATTCGAGTACTAGAAAAAGAAAAAAATCTAATTTAAAATTTGAAGAGATAGAGAAAAGAAAAAAATCGAATACTCGAAACGCCGATATTCGAGTTCTCAAAAAAGTATTCGTCGAATATTTAAAAAGGTATTCGAACACAGAATCCCGAATACTAACCAAAAAAGTATTCTGCCGAATACTAAATACCAAACACACCAACGTATTCGAATACTATTCGAATACCGGCAAGATGTATTCTAAATACTATTCAGAATACTGAGTATTCGAATACGTCCCAACGGTGCACCAAAATATACGTTTTTTTTGTTTTTTTTTAAACTTTAATTTTATTATTGCACATTTGCTTATAATTAAATTCTGATTACTTTTTTTAAATATTTTTTTTTATATCATACTAACTAGCCACGCTTTAAATGAAGGTAATTTAATTTTTATTAATTTTTTTCCCAACTGCCGCCCATGAGCCAATTGTTATTATTAATTTTAAGGTTACTAAATATGCAAAAGTATGTTCCAAAAAACTTTGGTATCAATTTAAAAAATAATTTTTAAATATGTTTAACAAACAAATTTTATTTTTATTTTATACCTAATTAAATAAGCGATGTAAATTGAGAAAAACCGAAAATTTATTGTAAAAATTATCTTTATAAAAAACAACGGTAATTTATGTTTCAAAACACCAGAAATATTAATCATGCCAACCGCGGATTTGTTCGCTGTTTCATTCTCCACACAAACTTCTGAAGGGTCAATCAAAAATCGCTTTTAAAGGGCAAACACATTGTAGAACTTGCGTTTATGGCTTTAGTACCAGCCGGAACCGGATAGGAAGCTTTCTTTTATATGCAAATGAGCTACAAAGTAAAACTGGGGCCCGTTATCAATCACTTTGATTTCTTAGGCGTTGTTTTCTTACATTTAGAGAGCCCTTTTGTAAAACTGGGCTTTTACTTGCCCACTTAATTAATTTTATTAATGGCGTAAGGCCTGTTCTCTTGGGCTGTCTATTAATCTATTACAGTATTAAATCTTGTTTGTCGAAAACCGTATAATTAAACGAAACAAAACAGGGATACGTAGGTAAGAAAACATGTAAATTATGTTTATAGAAAAGTTATTTTTGTCGAAGCTAATTAAATATTGTTTAAGGTAATTCTCTCGTATTTAAAGTCTTAGGCTCTTTAAAAATGGGTTTACTTCGAATTATTATTGAGTATTAAGAGTGGCGGCGCCAGGGGTGAGTGCGATTGGGCGAAAGCCCAACTTAATTTTTTTCGCCCAACTTGCTATTTAGGGAAAACAAAAAGAAATATAGAAAATTCTTGTTACAAAAAAATTACGCATATCGTTCTTTGACATAATTTAGGTAATTTATACTGAAGACATCGGAATTACCAAATTCTTTAATAAATAATCTATGGTCGCCATAAAAAACTAACAGTATGTTGTACTATATCATTCAAAATGGATTTTAGTGAAAACTTTTAGATATAAAATGAAATAATGATGTTTCTATGTAAAATGTTTAAAAAATTTAGAATTTTCTTTTTAACTAGGCTTTTGTGTCGTTTTTTTTTATTATTTTTTAATTTACTATGAAGTTTATTTAAGTATGATTAGTAGTTAAAAAATATCTGGCAGTGTATACGCAAACATTGAGATGACCTTTGTAAAGATAAGGTAAGTAAAGAAAGAAAAGTGCAAAAGATATAAGATTATATAAGTTTGGAGGTGGATTGTAATCCTCTAACACTGCAACCTGCTTGGGTTTATTGTGTATTTTCCTATTTTAGAGCACTTTATCCACGCCGGTCCTTTTAATCAGACTTCACAAGCTTAAAATTGGCTTCTTGGTAAATGTTGCCGCTTTAGGTTTTTCCTCACTCCTACTTACAAACCGTAGACGACAAAAGGCTTCACAGTAGCACCATATGTGTTCTGCGGTTTCTTCTTCTTCCTGGCAGAACCTGCATGGGTTTACTTTTGCCAAGCTTATTGTATTGCAGGTGTTTATTCGGTCTAAAATGACCTTTTATTTAAGCTACTATAATTCTTACCGTCTTTTGGTTGCAATTTAAAAGGTCTTTCGTAAATTTCCGCAAGTATGTCTAAATGATTTTGCTTGACGCTGTCCTGGTGTTCTTATCAACCAGTCATACGTTTTCCTCATGTTCCATGATCTAATAGATGACCTTACTTGGCATGAAGAAATACCACAGTAGGGCTCTCAGCCTACTATGGCCCTGCCAGCACTCTCCTCTGTCAGTTTATCGGCTTCCTCATTGCCCTGGTGGCCCTCATGTCCTGGTAGCCAGGCAATAGTTAGCTTGTTGGACCCACCCGCCTCTTCCAGGGTGGCTACGAATTCATGCACCAGCTTAGAGGCGATCTTGCATGCGCAAGTGTATGTGCTGATCGCCCTGACGGCTGCCTGGCTGTCCGAATAAATTACTATGGTTTTACCCATGTAACTCCTTTTGGTGATTTCTCTAGCATATTGTTGTATGGCCACATTTTCCGCTGGGAACAGTGTAGGATGTTGTCTGAGAACGATGTTTATTTTCGTCTTCGGTTTATCTCCAAATATACATGCTCCAACTCCTTGGTCTGTTTTGGAGACATTTGTATACCAGATTAGGTTAGCTTTAACGGGAGGGCCCGCCTTTCAGTCCTTCCTTTCTTTAGCCAATAGCTTGGTATCATTTTGTCCGAAGGCATTTTACACAGTGAGTTGACTTCTTGGTCCTCCTTTAATTGTCATTGTATGGCCCTTTTCTGTCTTATGATAAAACTTTGGTCTTGTTTGAGTATTGCTGCACAAGATATACAGAGTGTCTACTTAAGTTCGTACCATATAAAAACCTTTTTAATATATTTTTTAAAATTATTTTTTAATTTACTACGAGGTATATTTGGGTAAATTTTAAAAGATTCTGGGAGTGTATACGCAAACAGTGATATGATTTTTGTATCTATCTTGTTTGTTTTTATCTTAAATAGTTTCAAAGCTATGATAAAAATACGATTTTCTTCTTAAAAATTTAACACTTTATAGCTTAAAATTGGAAATATGGCCATCCAAATCAATAACACCTTTCAGTTCGCCTGGCAGGTACTTCTGCTCATCGAAAACGCCTGTCAATTTTTATTTAAACTTTACTAAGAATGAACTAAATCCTAATAAAATTTTAAGCTTACAGCTTCAAGTTTTTTTTTACTTTCAAAAATATACAGGGTGATGATGTGCAGGGCTAAAGCTTGCCATGCGATGATTGCCGTACTTAGCATGCTATGACTCATCACTATACAAATTTCTTCCCTTACAGACCCAACACTACCCGAAGGGTTCATTATTAATTAAACAAACCTAAGGACCCAAAGGGGTAAAAAAGGATGCTGTGCGGAATAACATTCTACGTAAAATTACCTACCAATATCAATAACTTTTGTTGTAAGTTACAAGACAACTGAATAACAAGGGGGCTAAAAAATAATTTAAAAAAATCGCTCTGTATGTTAAAAACGAAAAGGGCTATAAAAAATCCTTGGTGTCATCTTTTGTTTTATTAAAAATTGGTAACAGTTTGCAAGTAAAGTCTTTATCTCTAATATTAATCAAGATACCCGGCTATTGCAAGGAAATCCGGACACCCTGTATAATAAAAAAATATAACTGCTTACTTTCCTTACGCTTTATTATAAAAACGAAGGCAATTTTATGCATGCTTTTTTGAACTTTAAACTACGTGGTTTTCGGTAAAACTTATTTTTTGTTTAACAATATATACAATATTAATACCATTTTAGAGCTTTTTCCATTAATCATAGCGCGCCAGTCCCGTAATACTAGAAAATTAATATAAATTACCAAACGAGTAAACCAAACTTGCCTTCCAATAGAATCTCGGAAACTGTTATAGTTTTAAAGCGTGTTCGCTAATTAAAATTAAAGAACTACCTACTTTAAAACATACAAAAAAAAAGGAAATAAAACAAAAAAAAAACACACTTTTTGCTAAATCTCTTAATTCTTGACATAAATAAAATACTGATGCCATATTATCGTTAACTACCACGCTCATATTATCGCTTTAAAGGCACATTAAAGAATAAAATTACTTAAAAAAATTTAAACCGACAAAAAAATTAAATAGAACTCAAATATTATATAAATGAAATTAAAAAAATTAAGTCGGGTAACAACATATAAAATTCAAGTATAAAAAGCATTTACTTATTTAGTTATTAACATTTAGTAGTAAATAGGATGGTATACAGAGACAAAAAAAAATTGTATCGTTTAAATGGTAACATAGGTTGCAAATTCGTAGTATTGCTCCTGGCCCGCAAATTAGCCATTTGTGGAATTGCATACACAAAATAAAAATTGTATGAAGCATAATTGTATGGTGTTGTACATCTGAATCTTAAATTATCCCTCTTGAGGTTATTGTTGTATATAAAAGAATAAAATATTGCCTCTTCATATACGCTAATTGCATGATTTGTTTTTTTAATAAAGTATAGTGTATGTAATTGCCTTAAAATTACCTCCTCCTCTGAGGGTCGCTCTCGTACTATACCTACTCATATGGTATTACCCGACTTCATTTTTTTTTGTTATTAATTATCATTAACTTTTTGGTCAGCTTTACTTATTTTTTTAAAGTTGATTTAATTTTTTTATTGGTTATTTTTTGCCTTTTAGTTTATTTTTGCTTTCTAATTTATTATTATCTATACTAAAATACACAACCAGTACAACAGACGCCTTTTCATTAAAAATGCTTGTTTGCATTGAAATTCATTTGTAAAATTGCTTGTTCATATGGAAACGAAGAAAAAATCTGACATGTGTTAAAAATAACTAAGATTACATATTGTTGCTTGACTTGTCATAATCATTTATTATTATTATACAGGGTAATAAAAAACATGTTTTTTTTTTTGTGGTTTAGTTGAAATATTGAAAATTACGAAGTAACAAACAAAAAAGAGAATAAACTAAAACTTGCAATGGCTTCGTATATTGCATAAAATAGCCTACAATTAATAAAATACATACAATATGAGCAACGCTGTTTGGTTCATCGGCAAGCAATACAAAACAAGCACGCATATTTACATGCCGGGATTTAGTTAAATTGTCTTTTTCCACACATTGCCTATATGTTATGTTATTTAACTAAACCTGTATAAATCTTGCTTACCTGTAAGATTGTAGAGTAGTTTTACTTTTCCGCTCGCCGTGCAGCAAAGTGCAAGTTTGCGTACTCAAATGCGTGCGAAAAAGTGGGCTTTTCCGCAAGCTCGTAGGAAGAAAATATTTTAATTGTATTAGTATATTGGTCTTAAGCTGCGTCCAGACTTGCAACAATTCGCTAAACATCCGTCTAAACAAACCAACCTATTTGCGCTCTCCTTTGATGAAAAAAACCGACCAGCTCTGAATTGCGCGTAAAGAGTTATCAAATACTCATCCTCTACTTGTGAGCGGCCAAGTTTTATAAAGCAATGACATCTTTAATCTTGTAGGCATCACATTTAAAAGTAACCTTAACTGGCATAAACACATTGTATCTATAGCCACGGCAGCTTCAAAAAAGCTTGAATTTCTCTTTCGAACCAAACAGTATTTTCTCCTTCTAATTGTTTCAATTTTGTATGTGTCCCAAATCCGACCTCCCTTGGAATATTGTTCTCATATATGTTATCTAATGTTTAAATAATACACCGATTTTCGTTGAAACACCACTTTATTTCACAAAAATATGAAGAATCAATACAAAAATGTCGACCGCCGATAATCAGGTCGATTCTCTAACTGCCAACAATATTCACGCCAACCAATATTTTTATCAACGTACGTCTTTAAAACAGTCTATCTTTCATAACAGGCTAACACCGTTGTTTATTTAAAATACTGCTTTGGAAAATGAAATTCAGACAACTTGTTTATCCTAAAGACATTAGCTTATCAATGACTCTCTCAGTTGTCGCCGACGGTGACATCACCGATACGGCAGACGTGATACACTCAGAATTAATAAGAGGAAACAATAACAAAGGTTCTTAGATTACTATTTTAATATAGACCACACAATATTATTCTAACACGGCCATCCTGCAAATTGTGCGCCCACGCACAAGTCACAAAACAACCAAACAGACAAAACAAATACACAAAACAAAAAAAAAATAAAAAATATGTGTATAAAGATAATCAACTATTTAAATTTCAAACTTCAAAAATAATCAACCAGTCAAGGTTCAAACTTTAAAAATAATCAACCAGTTAAGGTTCAAACTTTTTTTTTTTTTTTTTTTTTTTTTAAATAATCAACCAGTTAAGGTTCAAACTTTAAAAATAATCAACCAGTTAAGGTTCAAACTTTAAAATTAATCAACCAGTTAAGGTTCAAACTTAAAAAAAAATAATCAACCAGTTAAGGTTCAAACTTTAAAAATAATCAACCAGTCAAGGTTCAAACTTTAAAAAAATAATCAACCAGTTAAGGTTCAAACTTTAAAAATAATCAACCAGTCAAGGTTCAAACTTTAAAAAATAATAATCAACCAGTTAAGGTTCAAACTTTAAAAATAATCAACCAGTCAAGGTTCAAACTTTAAAAATAATCAACCAGTTAAGGTTCAAACTTTTTTTTTTTTTTTTTTTTAAATAATCAACCAGTTAAGGTTCAAACTTTAAAAATAATCAACCAGTTAAGGTTCAAACTTTAAAATTAATCAACCAGTTAAGGTTCAAACTTTAAAAAATAATCAACCAGTTAAGGTTCAAACTTTAAAAATAATCAACCAGTCAAGGTTCAAACTTTAAAAAAATAATCAACCAGTTAAGGTTCAAACTTTAAAAATAATCAACCAGTCAAGGTTCAAACTTTAAAAAAAAATAATCAACCAGTTAAGGTTCAAACTTTAAAAATAATCAACCAGTCAAGGTTCAAACTTTAAAAATAATCAACCAGTTAAGGTTCAAACTTTAAAAATAATCAACCAGTTAAGGTTCAAACTTTAAAAATAATCAACCAGTTAAGGTTCAAACTTTAAATGAACGTTAGCAGGCTAGTTCCGGCCATTTCCTCAAATGTTCATGTGCTGCTGTTTTCGTGACTTTACTTCTATTATTTGCTCTCTTTAGCACATATCTCTCATTATCAAGTAAGTTAATTACTTCATATGGACCGTCAAATCTTGGTTTTAACTTTCCTCCAGAAACTTGAGCTGGACCCGTTCAGTATAAGCTAAGCGACGAGGTCGAAAAGCTACTGGAATGTCATCCTTTAGCTTTATTTGCAATTTGCCTGTAGTAACTACCGATGGCGCTGCATTTCTTGCCTTTTCCAAAATATTATTCAAAACGAGAGTTTGTCGCTCGTCCAATCCTGACACTTCAATTGTTGATAATGAACATGTCATAGTCTGAACGTTGATACTAAGTCGAAGATCGATTCCATGGCTTCGACGGACAATTTCTAAACCTGGGCGGCTAATAACATCCCAACCTATGAGAGCATCAACTTCAGGAATTGTGAAATCAGGTACTACCAGAAAATCCACTTCAACCGTAGCTTCTTGAAGAACCACTAACAAAACACATTTTCCCAAAATGGGAACAGCCTTGCTACCAAGTCCTGAGAGGGTTACACTATGAGATACCATATTGCCATTTACTTTATGAATTACATGTTCGTGTATAATAGACAAATCAGCACCGCTATCTACTAGGTATGAAAAAGACTGAGCTCTGTCACCAAACAGAATAGTGGCTTTTGGCGTGATAGTGCATCTTCTCAAACTAGCACATAAAACTTTAGGTTTTCCATTCTTTTTCCAACAATCATTTTCATTGTGCCCTATTCTCTTACAAAATGTACATTCGGCAGCTGTGGATTTAACAATTTTGTTATTTATTTTGTTTTCAAATTGTAAAGATCAACAATCTTCCTTTTGTGACCAGTTTTTCCACAATGATGGCATTTACCAGAAAAAACAAAATCCCGACGACGTTGCTTGAACGGTGGTAAGTTATCAGCATACTTTCGATCTGTTGAAGCTTTTCGTTTTAATGATTCGTGTCTTCTTAGAATTAACATTAATTCGGCCAAATTTGAAGGATTTTGTACACGGACACTTTCAAAAATAAAATTTGAATTAATACCCTCGACTACAATAGACAGCACTTTCTCCCAAGGTAATTCCGAATGAAATCGATATAAGTCTCTTATTTTAATTCTAGCGTACTCACTGAAAGTCTCGAACTGCGAACAATTCACCTCATAAGCCTTCTTAAACTTGCTCGCATATGATTCATGGTCAGGAAATGCAGTGAGAAAGTCTTCTTGAAAAGAGTCCCACGTACGAGATAAGGGAGCCCATGCTTCATAAAATCGACGACCCTCGCCACGAAGTGCCTGCCCAGCCTTTACTATAGCTAAACAATCATCCACCCTGTATTTAACCCTTATCCTGTTTACTTCATTTAACCATTCTTCAGCTGGATAATTGCTTTTATTTGGGTCAAAGCCAGTGAAATTAAAATTGAAAGGTTCCCTTACCTCAGTGCAAACGGTTACGGGTAAGTGATTTGCATTACTTACAACTGGTGGTTCAGGTGGAATACTGGACGTCGATTTTAAAATAGCCATCTCGGACACCAAAGTCTGCAATGTTGCCTGCATATTGAGCAGTGTAGATCCTAGTATACTGCTTTCACTCGGCACTTGCACAGATTCACTGTCATTTTGCACTACCTCAGGTTCAGAAACTGCCGAATTATGTCCCTCGTTCATCGACATTTTCTCAATTAAAGAATAGTCACTTTCAACTATATAGTCACAAACAAAAAAAAATAATGTCACTGGCCGATGCTGGTCGAACACCCGGTATAATCCCACTTCTGATGTTATCTAATGTTTAAATAATACACCGATTTTCGTTGAAACACCACTTTATTTCACAAAAATATGAAGAATCAATACAAAAATGTCGACCGCCGATAATCAGGTCGATTCTCTAACTGCCAACAATATTCACGCCAACCAATATTTTTATCAACGTACGTCTTTAAAACAGTCTATCTTTCATAACAGGCTAACACCGTTGTTTATTTAAAATACTGCTTTGGAAAATGAAATTCAGGCAACTTGTTTATCCTAAAGACATTAGCTTATCAATGACTCTCTCAGTTGTCGCCGACGGTGACATCACCGATACGGCAGACGTGATACACTCAGAATTAATAAGAGGAAACAATAACAAAGGTTCTTAGATTACTATTTTAATATAGACCACACAATATTATTCTAACATATATGGGGCATGGCGTCCCCTACAACCCTAAGCATCCTTGATTCCATTTAAAGAAGAGCTATTCGCCTTATTAATGACCCTTCACTTAAAGAAAAGCCTCCCTATCTTGCCCATCGTCGGGCTGTGGGGGATTTATCGCTTTTTATAGGTACTTTCATGGCTTCTGCTCCAAAGAATTGTCCAGTATGTGGAACCTGCTGCCCGCCGGGGTCTTTCCTTTCCCCCAAATCTATAAGTATTTAAGTCCCGTGTCAACAAACTCCCTCTTACCTCGCCTTAGACATCCACGGTACGTTAGTATTTAGGCTTTTGGGTTTCGTGGTATGTCCAAAGATAAAAAAATACCGCGGAAGCATTCCCTAAGCCCTTGGAACGACGTGAATTCCGTCTACGTCCACGTCCGCGCTATGTGGGGCTATGTGGCGTGCTATTCGGCGCGGCGAATTGTTGCAAGTCTGGACGTAACATTACACTAATGGTTTTCCAATTCGTATAGTTGTTCTATTGTTAACTGACCTGGTTGGTAGAAAAGGACCAAGGCGATTTTTAACACATATTTATATTCTACCACCGTTATACCACATTTGACTTTTGATACTTTAAAACTTCAATAATTTAAATAGAAACCACCATTTGAAGCCTTAATTTAAACTTAAAAACCTATTTCTCGATCTTGTTTGTTTGTTACATACTATTTTAAACCTAATAGTTTTTAAGATATTAATAGTTGACAAATAGGTGTTAAGTATAAGTTTAAGGCTTAAGCTAGTGTGTAAAGTCACAGTTTTCATTTAAAATATTAAAGTTCTTTAACTACCGGTAAAACCGGAAATTCAACTTTATGGTAATAGGATATAAAGCATATCAAATATGTGTAAAAATTCGTATAAACTTCCTTTATACCTCTTTTTTGACAAATCGATAAAAATGGCGGTTAACAACCTTTTAAACGCCATTTCATCAAATTGTAATAAGGATAGATATAAGTTGTGGTCTGTATTTTCTTGGAATTACTTGTAAAATTAATTTTTAGGAAAATGTTTAGGGTATTTTATTTAAAATGGCAAAGTTAAAAGTACTTCCGGTTAAACCGGATGTTCTTCATAAAATCTGAGACATCAGAAATCTACATCCTATCCAACCATATATTCAACCAAAATTTCAATATCGCGTAACACTTCTCAAGAAAATAACAGGCTTGCTAGTTATCTCGTGGACACCCGGTATTTCATTTTTAATTTAAAAATGGAGACTTAAAAACCATTCAATGTAAAATCGATTTTATATTATATAACATCAAATGGCGTTTTATTGAAGACGTTTTGAAGCAGATGGGGCGCAAAAGATGTTACAAGTCTAAAAATAAAAGTTGCAATGTCAGATATTTGAATATATTTTAGATATTATAAGAAAGTATTTATATATTTTTTTAACTGTTCTTTAAGTGACGTTATTAAAGAGTAATAAGAAGCTTATTTAAAACTCTTAAGAAAATTTATTAAGTCTAGCGGCGTTTTGAGTGCCACCTTAATAAATATTTTTAAGAAAAAAGTCACTGAAAGTTTTGTTATTTTCTTTGAAGTAAAAATTTAAAATTAGCTTTTTGTAAATTAAATTTTGTTATTTATCTAAGTTTAATAAACAATATTCTTAAATTTTACCAAGTTGAGTGTTTTTAAAATTTTAAGCTTTTTTAAAAAGTTCATTACCTCGAAAACGAAAAAATTCCATGTTTATATACTTCAGTTCGCACCATAATAAAAAACTTTTTATTTTTAGGTTAACAAGAAAAAGTTAATCTTTATAAAAAGTTCTTCATGGTGTAAAACACAAAATAAAATTATTAGATAATAATGTTTTGCAATGGTATACGAGGTATGTCAAAAAATTGTAATTTTGCTTAGGAAAAGTGTAAGTACCTGTATTTCTAATATTATCGAACATTTTTATAAAGAAATAAAAATATCTTTAAATATGCAAATTGGTTTAATTAAAAGAAAATTAAAGCTTTTTGACAGTTCTCAAGATTTTTTAAATATCATAGTAGGGAAGATAGCGCTAGATTTAAAAAGTAATTTCATACCGACTAAAACTTCTATAGATTACAGTTTTTCCCTCATATTTGCAAGTTGAGAGCGTCAGCGTAAAATTATTAAATGTCTGTTATTTTTTAAGCGTTTATACATTTAAGTTATTTAAAAGCATTGAACGTAAATTTATACTTTTTTTTGTTTCAATTAGACTAAAAATTATAAGCTTTTTAAAATTATTGTTTTACTTCGTTTTCGTCTAAAGAAAATTCCTTTAGTCTACAGATTTTTAAATTAACTTTTATGTTATGTATTGATTCTTTAACTTTTGTAAAATTTTCTTTATTGATATAATTCCAATGAAATTTTAATTTTAGACTTGGTAACAAAAATACATGAAAATAAATAAAAAATCCGTAAAGGTGATTTCTAATAAACGAAATCAATGTAAGACATTAAGTAATACTTTCAAATACCCTAATTGTATTTAAATGCTTTAAAAATAACATACATTTAACATTTTTATGTTAAAATAATCCCTAGTTCGATCTAGTCGCTATACGGAGTAAGTTGGAAAAGTATGTTTTATTTTTGATTTTTGAACAAGTTGGTTTTGTGTTGTAAATTTGTATTTAACTTGTATAAGGTAGGATCTATTTAAACTTGAATCAGTGTTTTGTAAGTTTGGGCATATGCAGAAATTTTTATCAGGGATACAATTTTTTAAGAAATAGAAAATAAAAAAGTTCTCCATATGGTTCAACAGTTATGGCGGTCATAGTACACGCGACTGAACGTATAATCCACCATTTTCAATACAGCTGACGATTATTTTTTAGTTTAAGGGAGTTATAAAAAGTCTATTTGATAGAATTAAAGTCATTTTTCTAATCAAAATATAAACAATGAAAAAGATTATTTACAAGATATTTTATTTTAAAATAATTATCGTCTTGATTTTATTCCTTGAATTTGAAAATCCAAATATAAGACAAAATCAGGATAGACCAATTACAAATTTATTTTTACCATACATTCCCGTGGTATCAAATAGGATTTAATAAATAGAAAATTAATTTAATATTTGCAAAATCTTTAAAACACAAAACACCATAAGATCCCCATTACCAAATACAAAACCATACAACTTAAATAAAAATACAAAAATGGTATTTATAAAATACCTTGCAAATGCAATAGGTTTTATATAGGTGAAACTTGTAGACCATTAGCAAAAGGCATAAAAGAACACAGATCATACATTAAAAACACCTAATTTCATAAATCAAAATCTGCCAACACGCATTTGAAAACAATTCTAGAATAAACTGGGATGCTTCGAGTATTATTTAGCAAGGGATACTTGTTCTAAAAAACGCAAAATCAAAGAAAGTGCGTATATATTATTAAATAAAGATAATTGGGTAGTATCAATTTCAGTTATTTTAATAACACTTGGTTACCTTTGCTCGATACTAAAGTATCTTCAGAAAAACTAAAAATCAACTAACTTATCACCTTTTTTGTCTTACAAATAATAAATACACCAGTTATTTATGTCACTCATGACACAAATGTCAAAATACTTTCAGTTTGCAATACTAAAAAAGCCTAAAATTTTAATCATTTTAAATTTAAAAATTAGTAAATTTTTATTTTATTTTTTAACTTAATTTAAACTTGACAACGGTGGCAGGCTTGCCACCGAAACGTAGTTTTTAATTGGATTTTTTTGGGTTTTGGGGGTTTTTCTTTATTTTGTTTCAGGCGACCGGCCAGTTTATAGGGGTCAATAGGGCTAAACAGGGTCAGCTCGTATACCCCGGAACCAGAACCGAAGCGGTCCCATTCTTTCCATATATTAATCCGCCTAACCAATATAGAGCATACCTTAACATGTAATTTGTCTATATTTGTAAAAAATATAAATGTTTTGTTTTTGTTTTTTAAAGTGTGACGACTAAATTTTAGCAACTACTGTTCAATTGTTTTTAGAAATGTGTGTGGGTTACCACGATTTATGTTTTAAAAACCTAATATTTTAATGAAATTGGTTAGTTTATTAACCACCATACCTTAACGTCAAAGTAAACTTGTTTTAAAATGCTTTAATTTACTATGCAAGTTATTATTAGTGACACCTTTAGACCACCATAATACTACACGAGTTTCAAATTTAAAATCAATGCTTAGGATAGAATGCGGATTAAAGCTTGGTTAATAATATACTATTTGTTTCTTCTCTGATTCTCCGCCTATTTGAAAAAATATCAATTTATCTATTTTGTACAATAAAACCTAACTGCTTTCTGTCATAGAAAACCAAATCACATTGTAAGATCTTTATTTAATTCAACTTATATGCGATAATTTATAAAATTATTCATATAACATCTATTATAAAAGACATTACAAAAACTATGTAGGTATAGTATAGGTAAGATTTTAAGGACCACCTACTGACGACCGGGTATTCTCAGCTTGACGTTACATTTCAATTATTCATATTGACATAAATTAGTCCTAAATAGTGAAACACTTCTGGTTAATGCATAAAAGAAAGTTTAAAGAAATATTAATACATTGTCAAATAAATATTAAATTTTTTTGTCAATTTGACCGGGCACTTGTACGTCGCTTAATATTAGAGATAAAACAAATATAAATTGGGCGCGGACGTGACTTTAATTTCAGTTGGGTAAAATTTATTCTATAATAACTAATTCTTCGCTATGCAACGTGTTAGTTTTTTTTTTTAACAATATAGTATTTTTATGGGCGGACTTTAATGTTCTTACTTTCGTCGAAAAAAATGTACCTATACAAACCGTTGCAAAAACCATAAAAAATAAATTAAGATTTTTTTTTTGCACAGAATTCAAACAGTTTTAATGATATGATTTTATATTTTTTTATCTATATACAGGCAGAGCTTACTTACATGTTACATGTGTTTATACATCAGATTGATTTTTCTATCGTTCTGTTTGGAGAAATGTTTAATAGCTAGCTCGTTAAAATTGTAAAGATTTTTAACCAAAGATTCCGCCATTAACCTCTTAAGCCATGTACAGACTTGGATACAATCGGGACAACATTGTCGTGCCGACTGTATCTTGTTCAAAACTATATTGCAGATACAAGTGTTTCGCGACCACACTAGTTTTCAAGCCCGTACAAACCTGCCGATGAAAAAAAGTAATTGTCGGGAACCCGTTTATTACATAAGGAGACGTCACGCTTTGGTGAGTGAAACTAAGAGGCATTTTATCAGAATCAAACTGTAAATTCTGAAAATCCCACAAGGTCTGCTTGGCCAGTTGTAAAATCGCTGACACAACAAAATCAGCAGCAGTCAATAACGACTTTAAAAAATGGGGATAGAGTTGTTACTGGTCCAGAAGATATAGCGGTAAGTTTTAACAAGTTTTTCAAGATGCTCCGATTCAAGTTTTAAAGCAAATAAAAAGTAAAAATAAAATTAAAAAAAATTACTTAGAAAAAACTCTGGCAACAGCATTTATTTGTTTGCATATGAGAGGCGTGAATTCTTAAATATGTTAAAGTCTAAAATTAAAAACAAAAGATCATTTGGGCATGACGGGGTACCAAGCTTTCTTTTAAAGAGGATAATTGATATTATCGTTGATCCTATGCTTTTTCTGGTGAATAAATCTTTTGAAACAGGCACTTTTCCGGAAGTGCTTAAAATTAATAAGGTGGTCCCAGTCTATAAGAAGGGAGACCCACAGTTGTTAGAAAATTATCGCCCAGTGGCAGTTTCGTCCAGTTTCTCAAAAATTTTTGAATATTGTTTTGTGGAACGATTAAATGCATTTTTGATTCGTGAAAATGTTTTAATTTCTAATCAGTTTGGTTTTCGGGCAAAAAAGTGTACAGCAGATGCAATTAATCACTTTTATATGGAGGTTATACGCCTGATGGACGCAGGTGAATGTCCTGTTGGGGTCTTTTGTGATCTTAGCAGGGCATTCGATTGTGTGAATCACAATATACTGCTTAAAAAGCTTGAAGACTATGGCATAAGAGGCCTCGCGTTAAACTGGATATCAACTTTTTTAAAAAATAGACAACAGTTTGTGTCGATAAATCAAGTAATAGACTCTAATAGAATGGTCTCAAATTCAGGCACAATAAATATAAATATAGGAGTACCACAAGGGTCCATATTGGGGCCAATCCTTTACATTTTATATACAAACGACATAACCTCGGTCTTGGATAAGGAATGCGTCTCAGCACTTTATGCTGATGATGCGTCCATTGTTTTTAGCGGGAAGACTGATGAGATATTGCAGTCGAACTGCGGGAGGAATTTAAGTGGCCTTCTTTCATGGTTTAGTGAAAATTCTTTATTCCTGAATATTTCAAAAACTAACTATATGCGCTTTCATACAAGACAAAATATGAATGACTTAAAAATAAATGTACAGATTGATAATCGGGATATAAATAGAGTACACAATATAAAATTTTTAGGGGTTACAATTGAAGATACTTTAAATTGGAGGCAACACTGTGAAGCTCTTTGTTCTAAATTGAACACGCAGTGTTTCCTCATTCGTAATTTAAAAGGAGTTCTAACGAAGAATCAACTTTTATCGGTGTATTATGCCCAAGTGGCCTCTCGCTTAAACTATGGGATTTGTTTCTGGGGAGCATGTCCGGTTGCCTCTCAGGTATTCACTCAGCAGAAGAGGATCGTGCGTTGCCTTGCCGGAGTAAATCGCTTTCATTCATGCAGAAGGCTATTTGTAGAATTCAATATTCTTACGTTGGCTTCTGTTCTTATCTATGAACTTTGCTTAAATGTTTTTAAAAATAAATCTTCGTTTATTGTAAATGGTGACATACATACATTTAATACTAGAAATAAAAATAATTTTAGATTGCCGTTTAATCGACTAGATTGTGGCAAAAACTCTCCATATACCTTAGGTTTAAAGATTTTCAATAATCTTCCCAATTTGTTAAAACAAGATAAAAATCTTAAAAGCTTTAAAAAGTCACTACGTCTTTATTTATTAAATAAGTGTTTTTATACTTTAGAGGAGTTTTTTAATGAAGGTCATTAATATGACTGAATAATATTTTGTATAATATTTTGTATAATGTTTTGTATAATTATTTGTTATTGCATTTTTACCATACATACATGACGTTTTCCATACATTTTGCTTACCAATTTCTTGGATGAAAACGCCCACAGATGTTGCCATGGCGTTTGCAACAAGTCGACCGACCGATGTGCAACATTCAAGATACAGTCGACCAACAAATGTTTTCGCCGATGGTATCCAAGTCTGTACGTGGCTTTAAAAGTTTTCACTCTGTTTAGAGTAGAAAAGCATCGCTTAAAAACCTTTTATGGTAAATTTTTAATTTTTGACTGCTTTTATCTCCGGAACCATAGAATTTAGGGTATAGGTACAAAAATTTTTATTTAAAAAGGCTTTTGGTGGTCCTTCAGATTCTTTAATAATGTACAATGGTGTTTCATTAAAAGAAGACTTTTTAACTTTTTATCAAAGGTAAAGTCACGAAGCCCTGTAAAATATAAAACAAATTTTTCTATACCAAACCAATTCAGAGGACCTTGAGATACTACACCCTAAATTTCAAGTTTTCACTAATGCAGATGGAGTAATAAAAGTTATTTAATTAGAGATATGTTTTAAACAAAAATTGTGAAAAGAATTATTAACTTGAAACCCAGTAAAGAACGGTAAAGGACCATTTTAGGCAAAAAGATTCAGTAAGTAACGGTGAATCTTAAAATAATAAAATATACAGGGTGTTCTATTTACAATATCAAAGGTGATGCTGCTTTTAGTATAAGCAGCAACGCTGCACCATTAAACATATTCAAGATTGTTACACCAAAAGCAACTACCAACGTCTTAGTTTTCATCGACCGTGATACATCCTGTATAGAAGCAATTTTTTAATTTAAAAAAAATTACAATTTACAAGCACAGTTTTTAGTTTAACACAAAAAATTATACGTTCTTTTATAAGATAAGAGTGTCAGACTTAGTTGAAATATAACTTTTCCACAAACTGTCTGCATTGTATGTAAAGCTTGGCTCTAAACAATTTGTCTTCGGCTTATTTGACACTTTAGTTTTTAACAGTTAATAAATTTTAACCTAGCATGTTTTATCAAGAAAAGAGATGGACATGTTTTGCACACTTTATAAAGTTGTAAAATAGCTGTTATTAATATTAAGTTCGGTATAAAACCTTACCAGATATACATAAATGTTTACAAACTTAATTGTTAGATAGATAATTTTTATACTTTATTTGTTATTTGAAAATAAAAATTAAAACAAAATAATATTTGGCTCTTCTCCAGAATAGAGATATTTAGAAAATATAAAAAAAAGTTTTTCTGTTTTATATAGAGCTATTCTGCACATGCAATAAATATGAGAAAAGTTAAGATTAGTTATAAAGAAATAAATTTATAAAGAAATATTTAATATAAAATAATTATTTGCATTTGGGATATATAAAACAAAATTACATACTATACCGAGAAGGTTGCAAACCCTAAACATAGTAAGGGCTTCCAATCGTAATTATTTTATCATGGCAAGCTTGCGGCGGTTACGATATAGTGTGATCAACATGTACCTTCTTGTGTAAAATTTTTGTATATTCTCCGAAAATTACGATCGAGGTGTCATTCGATTCGGAATAATGTATAGAAAGTTTAAGGAAAAGTCCCGAAAGGGGCCGATAGAATATGTAAAAGTTATTAAAGAATAAGGAAAAAAAAACTATAAAAGATATTCAACATTTAAAAAAAAATGATTTAAAAACAGGAAGAAATTTCCTAAAAGGAAGTCCAACCTCCCGGAACAATATCTTAAATATTTAGACATTTTACAGAGCCCTAAAAGTAGCACTAAAAGCGGGCAGTCTCACTTTCGCGCGAGATCCGTCCTTCGGACACGGCAAGGACAAATCAGTTTGTCATATAATATATAAAAATAAATGAATTAAAAAAATTTGGCACAATAAGAATACATGAATAGATAATTATTAGCAAGCCAAAAATTTTTATCCCCATTTTCATTGGTTATCCATTAGTTATCCATTAGTTAATTACCAACTTTTTTTAATTGTATGTTAACATAAAAACTCGATTATTAATAAACTACAACCTTTAGATTATTTTTACGTTGTTGTGTTATTCTTAAGAGGTATAGAAATAGATTTCCGTTGAAAAAATTTTGAAATTGTAATTTTTACTTTTTTATTAACAATCAAAGACTGTAAAAATCAGAAATTTGTGATTTTGCAGTATTTAATTGTTAATAAAAAAGGAAAAAATTTAAATTTTATTATTTTTCACTGGGAATCTATTTCTAAACCTTTAAGAATAACTCACCAACGTGAAAAAATATCAAGATTGTAGTTAAATGATAATCGGGCTTTTTATGTTAACATACAATTAAAAAAAGTTGTTAATTAACTAATGGATAACTAATGGAAAATGGGATAAATTTGGCTGGCGGATAATTATTTATTTATGTATCTAATTGTGCCAATTTTCATTCTTTATTTTCGCATTTTATATGACAAAATGATTTTTGTTGCCGTGTTTGAGGGACGCACCTCGCGCGGAGTCAGACTGTCCGCTTTCAGCGCTATTTTCGAGGCTCTATAAATATTATAAATTTTCAAAATACAGTTCCAGGTGGTGGGACTTTTTTGAAAATTTTTCCTCCTTTAAATCTTTTTATATTTTGAATATCTTTTATAGTTTGTGAGATATTTAAAAAAAACCAAACCCCTACTTTTTTCATTTATTGTTTATAACTTTGCAATTTTTATCGGCCCTTTCAAGACTTTCCTTAAAACCTGTACAATATTTCGAATCGAATGACACTTTGATCGTATTTTTCGGAGAATATACAAAAATTTCACCCAAAAGGTACATGTTAACCAGACTAATAGGGAAGTACGTTTGGATGTAAGCAAAGAGAACGAGAAAAATTTGTGCATTAAACAACATTGAATCGTCTGTTTCAGTCGAACTTATGTGATTCGGTAATACTCTCTATTCCACTTGTTAATACCAATGGTTAGATAACCATTTTCCAGACCTGTATATACATATTACCTAAAATTTTTGTGGGGAAAACATAGCAAAGTTAACTAGTTTACTTAAATGGAACATAAAGAAAAGCACAAAAAAATTGTAACGTTTTAAATAAATTTAAAGTAGTGTAGCTAGCGCCTTCTGGTATTCATATAAAAAATAAATATCAGATCTAAATTGCTCTTCAAAAACTTTTAAATCCAGTTTTATTAAAATATGTTAAACCGTATAAAAAATTATTAAAATGAAGGTTTTTTTTATTTTAGCGCCATCTTCTTTATTGTTAGAGTTCTACACACTGAAAGCCAATTTGAACGTATCGAGCTGACACAACGTGTATGTTGAAGTGCCGTTAGCTTCTGAAACACGAAAATCACAATAATTTATTAAATTGGTATAAAATATGTTGTTTTGTTATTGGTAGTTAATTAAGTTAATTAATAAATTAAAAGTTTACTCTTGATTTAAAAATTACAAATAAAAAGTTTGAGTTTCTTGCGCACTTAATAAACCATACCTACTGTATGTTAAAAACTAAAATCAATTAAAATATGGGAAAACTTTTTAGCCTTTAATGTTTAAAACATGATTCAAAAGGTTATTATAGAATACATTTAAATTAATTACATTCCGAGGTTTAACCCTAACAGCACTCCACTAATACCTAATCAAAAGCTAGTAGTTTCTAACCACTAAGCCAGTGCACTGGTACAGGTTGTCCATAGGACCTATAAGGTGGTTTAGGGCAGAAAATGGATAATTTAAAATGTATCTTAAAGGAAACAAAATATAGTATACCTTTAAATTTTTTATCGATCAAAACGCATAATAATGTTATAAACACCCTAAAATAAAACCATTGCATTATTTATAGCCCCTATAATCTTTTAAAACTTTTCCTGAAACCTTAGATAAGTAGGTTAAAAATGTAGTTAAACGTAGATAAACTAGTTCTCCTTATATATCTTAGAGTTTAAATTTTTAGTGTACTTTTTTAACGCATGAAAGTAATGAATCAAAAAATAAGACATAAAGAATACCTTTATTGCATCAAGACATTATAAAACTCGTAAATATTTGAACAAAGACTTAACTAAAAGCTAGGTAAGATAAGATGCTTAACTTTTGCAGTTCCTAGTTAAAATCGTTAATAATTGTTTTTGCATAACTAACTTTAGTTTCACATTTAAATAATTTACAAAAACATTTAATGTTTTATCCAATAGCCTATTTTTACAGACCATCAGCATGTTACTATCAAAAAGCTACAAAATGTTTTATTAGTTTTTAAATATTGTTTTTTTTATAAAATTGAAAAATTTTGAGAAAAATTAATTTAATTATTTATAAGATATATAAGTTGTGTCTTTACTTAGCGAAAGTGTACGGCAGAAACGTATGCGTTCGTTAAGTGTAGACGTAATTTTTTAAAATTATTTACGTCTACACTAACCAAACGCATACGTTTGTTGCCCATTCGGCCGTATACGTTCGCTAAGTAAAACACACTTTATTAAGTTTACTAAATAAATTTTTTCATAAGAAATAAAAAGAAAATTGCTTAAATGAATTTAAAATATTTAATTAAAAAATTAGTTAATTAATTAAAGATATTATTTAAAATACATAAGAGTTTTTAAAGTAAATTTTTACAGAACTAACGTTTTAATACAGGCTGTCGGGTGTCCACTAATTAATGGTACATATAAAATCCAAAAGACCAAATGCCAAAATATTAGGATTAAACCAAGCATAGCTATACCCAAAAGTTTACATTAAGAAAGATACAGGGTGTTATAGTAAAAAAATATATTTAAGTTTACTTTGATAATTGTTAAAACCTGTAATAAATTGGTATCTTCGAGTTTTCAGATTTGATAATAATTCTTATATGTATAGACTGAAGAATGGCTACCTATACCACTATAAATCCTACTATCCATTCTAGTAAACCGATAAACTCTCCTATGCTTTCTATACAAAAGAGGTATACCTTGTAGAAATTGTTCTGAGCAATCGTTTTCTATTTATTTGCATTAAAGATGTTTAGTGCAATAAAAGAGTGTACAATATCAGCTAAATGAGATAACACATAATCAATGTAAGGAAAAGATATACAGTCTAACGCGAATGCCGGCATGTAAACATATAGAAAATTCCATGTAAATTTTGATAGCTTTAAGTATTGACTATCTATATTGATTTTATTACAATATTGTATATAAGACTCTTTTAAAGACGTTCATAGGATCAGCTCACACATTAAGCCCCGTTACACATGAGACGTATAAATGCCCTACGCTCTACGCCCGACAAAGATTTTAAATAGAAGTAATGTAAACTAACGCGTACGCGCGGCGCCTGCATATGGAAGGTTACATTACTTTTAATGAATTAGGCGTAGGGTGTAGGGCGTTCGCACATCTCATGTGTGACGGGACTAAATTTGGTTATGTTCTAATAAGTCAAATAAATGTCATTTTAGAAAAACTATTTGCAAAATTGTTAGTTTACTAATAAATACAATGTCTTGTTTTTACTTTCGATTGGTAATTTATTATTATTTGTTTATTACTAGTAAATTTATTACGGCATATATGAGATATGCGACAATTTTGCAAATAATTTTTCTTAAAAACTTTAAATTGATTTCTTAAAAAATAACAACATTTAGTGGTTAAGCTTTTGTTATCAACGTCTTTAAAATAATCTTTTACAATTTTGTTGTAAAATCAATGGAAAAGTATATCAAAATTAACATTGGATTTTGTATGACCAGTCTGGCTATGCATCATTCGGTATGATGTGGCAATAGTTATTGCTATAACTAATATGCTTTAAATATTAGTACTTTTTTCTTTGGAATATGTTACGGCCTTATGTGTATATGTTCGTCAATCAACTTTTTTGCCAGTTTTACAATTTTAATAATTTTGTTAAAAAAATTGTAATATTTATTTATTTTAAATAATAGGTCAATACTTCATTAATTAGTAATCTGTAATAAACAGAGTACTTTATTCAGTTTTAATTATAAAACCAGAAAAATCCACATTATCTACGTGTCACGTATACAAAATTTGAACCCAGAACAACCAGGTTTAAAAGCAGACTACCAACAGAGCTAGGTAACTAAGGCCATATAACCATATCTCAAAAACAATCAAATTGACCTACCAGGCAACAGTTCCAGTTACCCCGGTGACTGATTTTTCAAAAAGTTGGGTTGTACACTTTTTAAACTTTAAAGTGTCCAATAGAATTAATAGCTTAAACTTTTTATGCTTTCAGTAGCATATAGATCCAAATACTATCCACAACACAATAAATTAATAATAATTTATCTCAGTTATCTAAGTGACTGGCTTTCCAAAAGACTGTTTGTCCGACAATTTTTTTTAAGCCTTAAACTATCTAATGAATATTATATATTGATTTTTCTTATGCTCCTAGTTATGTTTAGATCAGACCACGATCTTTAACAACATATTTTAATTACTTACGTTATTTCTGCTGGTTGTCCGACGGACACATATTAAAACCAACCGCTTTTTTGGCGAAATTTCAAATGAGGCCGCCAGTTATGATAAACAATGACAAATGGTCGTAATCATTCACCAAGAATACCGACTTACTGACAGTATACACACTACGCCATTATCGTGTTTGTCCGACGGACATACGGGTGCGACGGAGTTTCTATGAGACCAAATATCTAATGCCAAGCTAAACAATTAAAAAAAAAACATAACTACCAGTAGTATACCCATATATTAATTTTTAAAGAACTGCAGTCATTAAAATATAAGCATTTTTACTTATATAAGTAATAGTTACTACTGTTTCATGGGGACCAAGGTTTTTCTTAGGGTGTCCCTCAAAACAATATAACCTAGGAGGATTCTTTATTGTATTTTTACGTAAAAATTTCTTTTTGCCGTCCTAGACGAGGCCCGTAGGCGCTATGCTACGGTGCAGCTGGGTTGGGTTCTGCCGGTTTACATCCCTGCCGCCACCACCGTCGCCATGCGGGTCTGTCCCCCCTTAAGCGTGATCTCTACAGAGAGAGAGGCCCACCTATATTGATTAGTTGGAATACTTGGGCGCCACACACGAAACGTGTATTAGAATCTCAAGACCCTCCTTCTTGCAGAAACCCCTCGTGTGTGGGAGTTGAAATAATGATAGTCAAACCTTGCAATATATGCAGTTTTTATTAATAGTAATGAGAATATATACAGTTATTTACAGATCCCTGCCTTGGGATGGCCTCAAATTTTAATAATAATGTGAAAGGAAATACAAATATAATAGATCCCTAGCTTAGGATAACCTCAAATTTTATTAATTAATAGTATGAAAATAAATACAAATTATAATGGTCCCTTCTTTCGGGATAGCCCCAAATTTTAATAATAGCGTGAAAATAAATACTAACTATAACAGATCCCTGCTTTGGGATAGTCCCAAATTTAATATTAGAACAAATTTACTTTTAAAAAGGATCAAAAATTCATAAATGTGAACAATCTACTCTCACCTAGGTCTTCTTCGCATCGCAGTCCTCCAAGAATGTGGGTGGATCTTACTTAAGCCTCGGCACTTGAGGTCAAAGGGTCAAATCCAGCTCGAAACGCCCGCCTGCCGCTTTTATGAGAATGCCGTAGCTATTTCTGAGTGACCACCAACGTAACAACAGATCATGAATTACAGCATTCAGGAGGTAGTAATGATTGTGTGAATAACACGAAAGCGAATTCGTGATTGTAATATAAAAGAAGTAGGAAACTAAGTGGATAACGAAGTAAATGAAGAAAATGAAGACAATGAAGTCAATGAAGACAATGAAGTGGCCGTTGAGCTAAAAAGAAAAAAACGCAAATGTAGCTTGCTGTAAAATAACTTCTCAAGATTTAGCCCCCTTTTTCTTAATTAAAAGTATTTAAATTTGTTTTCCTTTTTTTTAAATAAAAGAAACTGGTAAAACTAAAAAAATGTATCAAACAATACTCAAAGTTCAATAATCACCACATAAATGACCACTCTTTCTAGAAATTACAATTAATATTGGTTAAAAATTAAATTTAAATAATATAAAACATATTCTTTATGGTTTCCCTCAAAATTTGATAATTTTAAAAATCGTATTACCTTGCCGATAACTTTAGCACTTCTAAATGAAGAGATTTGACGAATTTTCGGTATAGAACGTGCCGGCTTTTCTGAAAAAAGGTAAAAAGTGCGTTGTAGACGACAGTAACGAATTTATTAAATTAATTTTAAATGACTCTACTTTTCAAAACTAAAACGATATTTAAATAAAAGATTAAAAGGACTTGGATATAGTTCAGTGGTTACCTGGCTTGTACACTGGGTATCACTAGAAATGTTAAAATTAAATAACTTAAACCCGGTTTGCACTCTAGATCGGCCACTTGCAGAATGGCAAAGAAAAAGCTTAAAATTATTTATTGCAGCTCCAAGCTCGTATTTGCTAAGTGTTCAAAAAACATCATAAAAAGAAGGTCTGTTTACAGAATGGCATCAATATTACACTTCATAAAAGAGATATCTTAGTTAAATGACTATGTCAATAAGTTAAATAAAGATGAACAGAAGTAGCGCTGTCGATTATTAATCTACTAAGTATCCAAGGCGAGTATATCGTCAACAAGCTTCTAAATAAGAGACCGATAACTATGTTGGTCGGATTATCACCATCTCTCTCATTCACGGCATGCAAATTTACTACGCACGAGAAACCAGCTACTCCTGAACTAATCCTTACTTACAAATGAACACGCTAGCAAGACATGTTTCGCGGGATTATTTAAATTTACAGCCGGTAGTTATTTAAATCTATTTAATTAATTTGGCAAAGGTAATATGATTTAAAAAGGCAGAAGTTAATTTAAAGAGATGGAGTTAGATGAATAAAAGTTTGAATTTTGTGGTTTTGTGTATTAATTGCGTGCAGGCGGTAATATAGTATGCGAAATCCTCTGAGGCGCAGCGTCGTGCTGTAAATCCACCGACATTCTATGGGGGTTGCCTAAAAATCAATATAAAAACTAAATTACTATGACGGTTTAAAACATTTTAAAAATATCTGAATACCTTTCTATCTAACTTTAATATTTATAATGTCATTTCAAATGCGATTTGAACCACTTCAATGAATACGGTTAACACGAAAAAATGACTTCAATAAGCGCTGAAATGCGGTTTAAAAAAACCTGCAAGAAAAGACTTTTAAACAAATTTGTTGTCTTAAGGGATATTTTGTAAACTTAGTACTTAGATACAGCAACATTTTAGCAAATCCGTTAATTTATTTAACAACAACTTTTATGCACATTATTGTTATTTAAATGTTAAAAACGGCAAACATATTTTTATTTTTTAAAAAGAGTTTCCTATTATTTCTTTTATAGTGTTTTGTTCCCTGTAAGTTCTGTTTTGCTTTGAACTCTATATTTTTATTACTGCCTACACAGAAAGCGGTTAATAAAAAAACCAAAAATCTCTTTTCTCTTAAAAATAACTTTGGTCTCAATCTTTAAAGAAACAACACAAGCAAATACATTTTAATCAGTTTCTTTTCTTTTCGGGCCAACATAAATATGTAAAAATTCTTCTGCTTTTAAACAGTGCATTTTATTTTTAAAAGAGTCGGTATAAATACAATAAACCAGCTTTATTAAAATAAATGTAATATCGGGTGTTTCTACACAAGAGCTGGCCATAGGGGGACACGGGGACCATGCCCCCCTTGGATGCCAAATCCTTTCTATTACATTGTATATTATACATGTCTAATGTCAAATGACATTTTGGGCATTTAATGATGATATGCCCCCTCAAGGCTGGTCGGTTCGAGGGGTGAGGGGATGATGGAATGGAAGAGTGAGGACTTTTTTTTGCTCATTAAAAAATTAAACCTACTCTAAAATTTTATTTCTTTTCTAGGAACGCCAAAATTTTTGTTTTTCCCACCTTACACACTTTTCTCGCCCCATAGCCCCCCTCCGAAAGTCGATATGACCGCCCCTGTTCTTACAGGTGGTTTCCCTTTTAGTTTTTTACCTTTAAGATAAAAACATTATAGTTGATATATCGTTATTTACCATAATTTTGGATTGGTAAATCTATTTACTTGTCTCTTATTACTTTCCGTTTAACTGGAAATAACTGGTACTTTTAAATTTTAAATGGCAACATCGGTATATTTTATCTTATTTTGATAGAATATGACATTCTGAATAAAACAACACGTCACATATAATTTTTTGACATTGTTGACGTCAAAATAGTAATTTATGTAACAAGTGCATAAAGTAATAGTTTTTTAAAATATAAACTTTAACAGCATCAGCCGTTAAGCGAGTGCGAGCAATCGTATGAGTAAAAAACACACTTTATGCATGTGTTACATAGCTTTTATTTTTTCTACGACCGTATAAAAAATTTCTTAAATTACCAGTTAAAACATGTTTTATTTATTTAAACTTATTAATTTTAATTTTTGCAGCACAGCCATTATATTGCAACAAAAAAATCATGGCCTCGTTATTACAGACAAGTATCCTCTTCATAACTATGCCGTTAAAATTTAATTTTAAAAAATTGTATGTACTCTCTTTGTAAAATATAATACTAAACAGTGACTTTTTTTAATCATCAAAAATCAATATTACAAATAATTTTAAATAATTTCCATTAAATTTATTTGCAATCTGTCAAATTTTATAACTAGTCACACATAAACTAAAAGAAATAATGACGAAATCAAAGGAAAGTTTACCGTTTGGTTTAGTTGATGTTACGTTTACTGTTACATCGCATAAATTGATATTTAAATTTATTGTAGTAGGCATGGAAACAAAACTCTTATTCAAAGTGTAAAAAAATCTTTGAAAATACTTTTTTTAACACTTTATGTAGTGTACAAGAGTGAAGTACTTTATCTTCATGTTAACGATTAAAAAAACTGCATTTTTTTTTAAGGTTCGTAGAAAAGAATACATTTTTTTTTTCTTTGTTAGAGGCCATGGTTAGCCAAAACGGTTAATTTAAGTCAAGTAGCAATAAAAATAAATTTTTTCGACTTTTGTTTTTTTACGACTTCTCAGGTCGGAGTCAAAGTTTGTAAAATCCTATTAATGGTCATAAGTCTTTTTTTTTTAATGTTATGAGGGTGGCTCGCTAGCAAAAAGCATTTTATTCTGAATTATTTATTATTAAATAGGAGGTATTTCGAGTAAGACTATTTCTGTAGAATACAGAATAAAGTCATAAATCAATAATATTATTTAGTATAATGGTTAATTCTTAGTTAAGGATCCCTGAACCATTTTTAAAGTCATTACTTACAAGCTAATTTTTCGTGACCAACTTTTTTCCTTGCAACAACTTTTTGTTGGTGGTAGCTTACAGGGGTAGCAGGAATTACATGTGTTGATTTGACACATATTAAAAATTTATTACAAACAGGGATTATCTCTGTTCATTTTCAAAATAATCATCTAAATAAAAAAATAATATTAAATAATTTTAAAAAGAAATCATATCTCCTACAAAATAAAGAGTTTCATCAAAGAGTACCCTACACCAACATGTTAGATACAAAACTTTCTTGAGATACCGCCTATGTGGTACCAAATTATTCAAAATTAAATGCTCTTTTTGAATAGGCTAAATTAAAAAATAAAGAAGCTATGACCATAATTGGGATTTTACAAACTTTGACTTCGCCCTAAGAAGTCGTAAAAAAGCCGATTAAATTCATTTTCAAATTTATAGCTACTGGACACATGTGAGGTGTTATTATAATTAGACTGACATATTTTATCGAAATAAGATAAAATATACCGGTGGTGCCATTTAAAATTTGAAAAAAGTAGTAATTTCCGGCTAAGTCGGAAGTAATAGATATCAAGTAGAAAGATCAACCAATCCAAAATTATATTAAATAACGATATACCAAATTTTGTTTTTTATCTTAAAAGGTTAAAAATTTATAAGGAGGAAACCACCTGTAAAAACACCCGGTATTTTAGTGCATTACGTTTTGTTTTTTTTTTTTTGATAATGTAAAAAAATATAAATTCTGTGGTACATTTACCGTACCGGTAACATGTCTGTTAAGGTGCTTTTTTGCGACAATCCGAAATTTTGTTGAAAAAACCTCTAAAGAAATTTCTCGAAAGTTTTAGCCCTTAATAATATTATTAAGTACCCGGCCATAGCGTGTTAGGATTTTCCATATTAAATACACCGGAACTTTGATTTTTGAAATTGTGGGGCATTTAATGATATAAAGTGCACGGAAAGTACCTACCTACTCATTGCGGCGAAGTCGTAATACATACATACAAAATGGAAATTAACCAGAACTTTAACGACTAATATATCAGAAAGTGTCAATCTTGCTGATTTGGTTCTAAGGACTTTTCTTTGTATCAAATTGACTTTTCTATGAAATTCGGCACTTTTCAAAAGCATTCAATTCTAAAAAAATCGCGACTTTAAATGAGATAATTTTATAAAAACCCCGCGGAGCTCTTAGAAAGTTCTCGTGAATCCTACACGAAAAATCTTGACACGCTGTGATCAAGGACTTAATATTAATGTTAAGGGCTTAAACTTTTAGGGTATTTTTTTGGGGTATTTTCATTAAAATTTTGGGATGGGAGCTTGGTGAAAAAAAGTAATTTCCAGTACGTCGGTGCACAGGGGCCAATGCACCCAAATAATATTTTGTTTTTTGTCTTTCGAAACTGATCAAAAGTCTTTGGTGTCAGACAAAAGAAATCGATTAAGGTAAATATTTAAAAATGATATTTTTTTTTGCTCTGCAAGTTTTTACCAGGTAAGAATAAAACACATATGTACGTGTTTGAAAACCATCCTTTGGAAATAATAATTGAGTAAATTGGTATTTCTAAGGGGAATAAATTTCCGTTTTTATGGCACCCATTAAAAACTCAAAACTTGATTCTGAATGTTAAAAATTTTGAATTTGAAAAAACATAAAAAAAATTCTATGTTGCTCTGTTTCTTGATATCCTCATTATAAACAACACTTACGAAATGGGAGCTGCCAAAATCACTAGCTCCCTAATATTATGTGGCACTTCTCTGAAAAGCTATAAAAAATATTTTAATAGGTCATAAAAAGAGTTGGGGTGCCAAAAATGTCTAATATAATTAATAAAAAATTGAATAAATTATAATAATAAAATAAAATAATACTTCCTGTAGAGCTAATCCGCCGCAATAAAAGATTCTAGTTAGTTTTGGTTAATTCTCTTTTTGAATTTTGTCAAGAAAAAAGTAATAGCAACTGGTCTTGTTAAGCGCTTGTGCAACACAACTAACCAGAACTTCTTATGGAGGCGGGTTAGCTTTAGGAGTATTATTTTAATTTAATATCAATTTTACATCCTTTTTATATTAACTTAACTGAACATTTTTTGGTATTACTTTATGAATAATAAAGTATATTGTTTCTAATTTTAAGGATAGTTTTGATTTTACCCCAACTTTTTATGACCAACGAAAAGCATTTTTCATAAGCTTTCCAGAGACGTGCGGCATAAGTGTTGCCATTTAAGATTTTAAAGTGACTGCGGGTGCAGCTTAGGGGATAGGGGTGTCTCGAAAAATACGCTATTTATATTCCCCGGGTTTAATAAAAACGGAATTTTTGAAATTGTATGCATTGTATGCATGTATATGCAGTGGTTTAAAATATATAGCCATTGTAAGTTTTAAAAAAACGCACCCTTTATACAAATTTTATTTTTATTTTATTGTATTTTAGCGGACCGATTTACGGTTTATGGGCTGCATATGGGATAGTCTTGGTTTAATTATTTAAAAAAGCTTATAAAATTAGGGTTTTCTCCAAACGACTTTTTTTTATTTTGTCATTACTCAAGAAAACAACAGAACTCGCATACCAACCTATTTTGTTAATTAAGCCAAACCGTAAACTTATATTATTTTATCGCTAGATTCTATAAAATACTGGATAAAACGGGTATACTATTAACCTGAATTAAGCATAACCTTTTAAAAAATTATTTTAGGTTGATTTTGTTAATTGTAAATATTTTATTGAAAGCTAAACTGGTACTGGTAAACTAAAGATACCACAGTCGTTGCACTTACATATTTCCATGTTATCCTAATAATGTCTCCACATTATTGCTTACCTGAAAAAAAGAACACCATTAAAAAATAAATAACAATATTTATAGATTTAAATTTAATTGGTTTTACTAAAATCATTCATAAACATTTTATTCAAGCATATCCGTATTCTTTGTTTATAAACTAAAACAGAACACAAACTTAACCCACCACAAAATGAGAGGTACTTAAAAAATTAACCAAATACCTTATTTGGTTGGTCATACTTTTAATAGTAATAAAGTTGAATATAAACTTATTGTGAGTATTTTCTTAAGGCTTGTTGAAATATTTTTTAAAGTGATACTGATTAAAAACAAAAGCACCCTGTATGTTATATTACCATAATAAGAATCCCCAAAAAGATTTTAAAAAAAATACAATATTAATTATATCAAACTTTACTAGTTTCAAAAAAACATATAACCATCCAAATTAGGTATTTAGGTAATTTTAAAGTACCACCATTTGTAGTAGGTAAAGGTATTGTCTTTATATTCTAGGATTAAAAAGTAATTAATAAGGGCTTTCAAATAATGTCCCGTAAGTTCCCCTTTCTATTTAATTTCTTTTCAATATGGCGGTCAGCATTTATCTTAAAATTTGCATTTGTCAATTTTACTTTAAAATATAATATTTATTCATTCATTAATTTCATTTGCCAATGTTTTGATTGAGGAACATAACAAAAATACACTGCATAACATACCTACACACATTTAAACATTATTAGGAACAAATCAGAAGTTATACATCATTAAACTGTCTTACCATAGAGTAAGTAAATTTTTACAGGGTTGCCATTTCAAAACGAAACATAGCTAATTTAGGGCACTTTAGGTCATGTAAGGAAAAACGCTCGGACCCGTCAATTTGTGATTTTAGGGGGACATAATATTTGGATGCCACTTTTACCCCCTGAACTGCAACCGTTTACCATGTATAATAATAAACTACCTGTAAGAGCATTTTTTTTAACCCGAAGAATATGATATAGGTTCAACGATCTTTAAAATTAAATATCACATCTTTTGGAGAGGGTGTGATTCACCTCTTAAATTTTAGGGGTAAGACACACCTTTGATTGGTACTGAATTTTAAAGATCGTTACACCCTTATCATATCCCCTAGTTTAAAGTAGCTTACTTTTACCGGTAAAAAAATGTTTTCCCTAAAATCAAAAATTAACGGGTGCTAGCATTTTTCCTTAAATGACATGGTGTGCCAAAAGGTAGCTCTATTTCGTTTTCAAATGGCCACCATTTATATGTTACCATATGGTCTTAGTACATTAAATCTAATGGTTAGTTATTAGTTAGTGAAACGTATATTAAACCATAGTAAAATCAAGTTTATGGATATAATATCTAAATTTCTACAAGTTTTACTACTCTAACAAAAACTTTGACATTGTCTGCATGTTACCCAATATTATTACCTTAAACTCGTCTTTACGGTAAAATACAAAGTTTTCAAAGTTTGCTAATACTTGAACCACTTGTTAATAAGGAAAACACGTAGGTCTGTCTTGTCTCTACCATTATTTCCATTAGTTTAAAGTTCCAGCAGTTTTCTAACCCTGGCTAATTTGTTCTCCGCATATTGGATTTACCATAGCTAGGGCTCTTTGTTACTTAACTTTGTTTATTGTGACGCAACAAATTGTCGGTTGGTAAGTTGTTTTGTTAATAATATAAAAAGAATAATTTTAATAATGATTATAGTAGAGGAGACCACGATGCTAAATAAGGATTTACTTGAGCGTCAAAAAGACCTATTGGGTTTGCAAAGCTTAAATGATAAGAAGAAAAAAACTTTATGTAATGCATACCTTTTCATCGGTGGGAAAAGCGGCTATATATTTTTAAATATGTCAAAAAAATTGTTAATATTTCGGCTTGTGGAAATCGTTTGGATCGTATCGAATTATTTATTTTCTTTAAAACAAAAAATATCGCTACACTCGAAACTGGCAAAATGGTCTTTTGTAGTGCAGTGTTTCCTTTACGTCCTCTTAATTTGACAGATTAGTGGAATATACGCTGTTTATTGTAATTAACTTACCCTTCTTAATTCGACGCGCTCGACAATTTCTGATAGATATATTTTAGTTTTTAATGATCGACCCTGTGTACGGTGCTCATATTTGATGTAGGCACTTAACCGGGTACAAGGTATCCTTCGGTATATTAATCTGCTGCGCTGTAGTAAATCACGAAGTCTCCTCTTGGGCTCCCTACCATAAGCATTTTCTAGCGCATTCAGACATTGTTTTGGTATGTTTATTATTATTATAAATCATACTAAATATTTAATGGTTAATAGTACATAGGCCAAGCAACTTTTATTGGTCAAAGCGCGGAAATACTCTGGCCCGGTAAAAAAAAAACAGAAAAAATATAAAATTTTTAGTATTTTATTGGTGACTATTTTATTAATTTTAAATAAAACAAATCTCTAAATTATTTCTTTAATTAATTGGCTTTCTATTAGCTCTTCAAGTGATTCAAAGTAACGTGTATTATAAAGTTACTCTTGGCCCCGATTCTATTTATTAAACTGCAATTTTAAAAACTAATTTATAAGTGTTACACTCATTAATAGACCAGTGCCCATGCCTTTAACAAACGTAAAAAGTAAAAAATATAGTAGGATAAAACCTACTAAAAACGGTAGATCTGAAAAGCCGATATTTTGACACGTGAATTTTCTATTAAAAATAAGGGTGCTTATTCGATGTAAATTCAAAAATTACAGTTTAAACCCGTTCTCAAAACTGCACCCCTTCAAATGGTAGCACTTCGCGGTTTTTCCAAATTTTTGGGTTTACTGACCATATGAAAGAATAAAACTTCTTTAACGTTGTAGTTCTTTTTCCATAGCCTATTGCCCAAAAAAGAACATTTAAACTGCCGCAACTAAAAACTTATTTACCAAGTGGACTTGATGATTTTACCATAGTTTTTTAAAGAGGATAAAAGGAAAAAGAAGTGACGCCCATGGAATTAAAATTAATTGAAAACGTCCGCCCAACAAAAGTTGTTTTCACGAAATAGAAAACTTAATCGAAAATTCTATTACGTGAATCAGCTTTGGTATGAATAATTGAGAGTGTTTGTGTACATAGTGCGCTCTAGTTGTTGTGCATCCGGGTTTAAGCAAAGTTTACTCTAAACCGAAATTTAGATTTACGGATACATTTTTAAATAAGGAAACCAGGGCTGACTAGTGGGATGTATTTATTGTGCAATGTTTTAAGGGATTAAAACCAGAAACAAGAATATTTTATTAACACTGGAATATCATATATGTAATATTTTTATTTAAAAATAAAAAATGTTTCAGAAAGATACTTAAACACTTTAAACAAAATATTATTCTTTTCTTCACAATAAAGATATTTAATAAATATTAAAAAATTTAAACCTAAAACTCACTCAGAAATGGTTGCAACCCCTAAACATTTTTTTTTAACATAGGTTAAAGGGCTTCCGGTCAAAATTATTTTATAATTATCTATTCATAAAATAAGTTCTTAACGTGGCTGCCAGACGTGAACTGATCCCTTGTTTTGGGGTTGCGTCGGTTTCTAAGTTAGTTTTGACTTTTTAATTTATTATATAACCTATAATAATTATTACAATAGACGATTTCGGCCCGTTTTGGTACCCCAGTTTGGTTGGTTAAATGCCTACCAACCAATTTCGGGTGTGAAAATAGTGACATCACGCCAACTTTCGTACCCAGTTTGGTTTGTCAAATGCTATACCGTGGCTTGTGGGTCGGTAGATCGGTTTGGTATGCTCTCATCCTTTCTAAAGTTGTTGGTCTTACTCCAAATTTTATTTCTTTTAATAATAAAACATAATATTAATAGTTGCAAATATTTTAATTTAAATATTGCTGTTAAATAAACCATTTTGCAAAAACCAATAAACTGTTAGGTAGGTTCTTCTTCTATTTACCTACCAAAAATGTACCAAACGAATTCGGATGCTATCATACACAGACGTAACGGTAGTGACGTAAAACATACCAATTGTTACCTACCAAAGTCGGAGTACCAAAACGGGCCGAAATCGCCTAAAATTTACAACCTCTATCTAATTTGATTTTGTTATTTTTTTTTAGCCATATATATTAGAAAGAGATAGATATATAATAGGTACGCTCCATCATTACATGAATATCTATCATATTAGTGCATTTTAGCCTATCATGTTGGTTATTCTGATACCTAATCATGCACTGTTGTCACGTTGACAGTGCTTTTTGACGTTGATTTGATCGATTCCATTATTTGTTTATTCATAAGTTCCTTAATTCTTCGGCTTATTTTTCGGTTTTTTAACGTTTTTATCGTCATTAGCAGTTTCGAACCTTCTTAACAGTTCAAATTTTGTGTCCGTAGTGATTTGAATCTGTTCTTTTAAGAACAAACATATATAAAAATAACGAAGCAGTTAAACAGTAGGTGCAAAGAGCTTGTTGCTTATTTAATAGGTTATTTTAAGCAAGAACGCGAAAATAATAGACCTTTGTTGCCTGTAGCTGCAGTAAGAGAAGTTCGTTTCAATGAATTCCAGTGAAACAAGCCAGACGACGCAAGAAGGCAGGGGAAATATAATTGTGCATTATCGAGTCTAATCAGAGGCGTGCGAATAAATAATTGCTAAACAGTTTAAATATGATGAAAATATGTAAGCATAATTTATTTTTAAAAATGTAGTGGAAATTGCCAAGATCTCAAATATTTTTAATTGTAATGAGAATAGCATCTCAGTAATATAATTAATAGCATAAGTAACACTAAATTCATTTTAGACTTTCACTGTCTCTTATTTATAACTATTTACACTAACGTTTGGGTAGTCCTATCTCTGTCCGTTTTACAGTTTACATCAATCTTAAAAACGGACAGAGATAGGACTGTCCTGTTGTGTGAATATTTTTAAATAAACAAATGAAAGTCCAAATATACTAACGCAAAAAAAATTCTTTCGACGTTCTTCATCTCTTCCTGTGGATTCTTCGTACACTGTTAATAGAAACTACCGCATAAAGGGAAACGCGATCAAGTTTTCGTTTTAGAGGCAGTTTCAAAGTATTATTTGTTCCTTTCTCATCGCAAACTCTATAGATATTGGCAATTATTTCTCTGAATTGGCCATGAATAATTTTGCCTTTTAAAAGGATTCTTTTTCCATAATTTTGACTGGCGTTAAAAATAGTTTTTTATAACCAACAAGAAATGTCTACGTCAAGGTGGGTTTTCACGCTCATGCAATTTGCGCAGTTGATTTGTGCAAATTAGACTAAACTATTACATTTGTTTTTACAGTCAAGTCTATTTGCACAAATTTGTTTATCAGTAAACGATGTAGTACGACGACGAATTGTTAGCATGAGCTGGTGTTACTACTTACTTTCATATTCGTTTAATAATAGAATAGAGCTTAATACATTCCAAAAGAAACTTTTTCTTTCACTGATATTATTATTACCACAAAAATAACAAATAATATTAAAGACCCATCAAACAGAAAATGATAAATAAATCACGCCAATACAACTATTATTTACTCACTACGCATGTCCTAAATTTGTATGTCGTTTACACGTTCATACATTTGCACCAACCGCATGCAAATTATCTGACCATCCAGATTTTACACAAGCCAAACTTTTGCTTGCTCAAGTAAACGATTTTCGTTTACATGCTCTAATTTATTTGCACAAATTGGAATGCACAAGTCAATTTGCGCAAATTGCATGAGCGTGAAACCCACATTTAAGCTTGAAAGAAGAACGGATTTATTTAGTTAATTTATTATTTAGTTACATACATACTTACCTTAATTATTTTTGAATGCCCACACAAAACCAAAATACTAAAAATTGTTAATAAGAAACAAATATTTAAAAAGTACAATAAATTCCAAACCATTCCCCGTCTATGTTCATGCGAGGCTCCACCTCTTTGGAGGCTTGTTCCAGCGGCAACCAATCAGTAAACATTATTTGAGTGGTTATCTTGGTAGGGCTACCTTGTTGTCGGAAATTAAGAATATAAAAATATTTTAGGGACGATATGAATATTAAAGCATAGTATAATCGGTTCCTCTAAGAAAATAGAGCAATAAAATAAAATCTCTTTAGGGAATTAAAAATAAATCAATAACAAGGTGTAACCAAGTACTTTATAAAATATGAAATATTATATTTAAAAAGTGTAAAATAGGTTCACAGCAGTAGGATGAAAATCTGGCAACATCTTAAAAGCAACTTCAGTTTTTTTCCGCATTCCTTCCATCTGGCTAGTAATAGGTATTCAGTGTTTTAATGGATAAATCCATGTTTCTATATTAAATTTGTAATACCTGAATTTTTTAAATAAAATAATTCTTTCTTTTTGTGTTATTACTTTATTTTTGTGATGAAAATTATGGCCATAACTAAAATCAACAAATTCGACCGAAAACACAACAGTTTTTAATTATTATTAGGTTGTAAATTCTTTTACTTTAAATAAAAAACATTTGTAATTACATCTTTTAACAAATATCACTTCCAAAACAATGCAAAATAAAATGCACAAATTCTAGGCGCCACTGGATTGATCGTCAGCTTTGATTTTACCAAGTCTTGCCAACTTTTCTCCGTGAGTGCCCTTCCTTACGTCCCCGACCTCGAACCGCCTAAAAGTTGAGGATATGTCGCAACCTTATAAATATAAAATGACCAAAAAATTATAGATGAAAAAACACTTTAGTCACCCTTGGATACTATGGACACAGCTTTGTGGCAGAATAGCAGCAAGAAATTTGAGCATTCCAAAATTTAATGTCTTAGCGGCCTAATACATTAAAGTAAACCAAAAGTGTTACTATCCATTCAAAACGTGGGCATTTTAAATCTGTAGTTTTAAAAACGGCTGCTCAAGTTAACTTCTACTTTTTACGGAAAATTTAAGGTTTAGGTAAAAGGTCATTGGTGATAAAAGTTAAATTTATACATATATGTGTTACTGTAAATGTTTGACCATTATCGACAAACACAAGTAAGTTACGGAGAATGTTAGAACAAGTCCTAATAAATTTTAGTTACTTTATTGAGTTTGTCTATAGAGTAAAGTTAATACATAATAGTAACAAAAATTTTAGATAGTTAAAGATTGTATAGAGTTTTGGCCGTTTTTAAGCACTCGCATTTTATGGCTTCGGCCAGAAACCAGCAGTGGGATCACGACCTTTGTTTCTCGATTGGATTTACAATGTTTGATCAAAAACGAGGAAAATTGGGCCACGATGTTCGAAGAATCGTCTCTATTCAATCAAAAATACTTGATCATAACAAAACAGTCGAATTCATAATATTTTAAGGCGAAAAAACATATATATTGTGTATTTTTTTAAATTATGTTACTAGTTTTTGGTAAAGTGTTTTCGGGGAGATTACGCCGTTCTAAAAATAAAGAATTTAAATGAAAGATATGTTTACTTCAAAGAAAAAACAACGCATGTAATATACCAGATCGAAGATTTATTAAACTTGTTTTACTTAACGAAACTACCAAGACCCCACTTACCTTAAAAAAATACAATTTAAAATATCAGTAAAAATCACGGTGTTTTTATTTTTAAGGTTTTATTTTTCTGGATCATTAAAAAATAAAAACAATATTTAAATGGCTTAATAAAAAAAAAAAATATAATATACACATTGTTACAAATGCAATAAATGATAATTTGTGGAAAATAAAATTGTTTTTACCCTGAAAGAAGAAAAAGCAGATTGAATAAAAACAGAATAATTAAATAAATGAGGTTTTTGTAGTGCTATTTATGCCATAAAGGCTTCTATTTATTTAATTGTTAAGTTATTGGTGGCGACGTATTAAAAATTAAAACATCACCATGCTACTTTAAAACGCTTGATGGGCAGTTTTTGCCAAATCGTAAAAAGTAGCAGTCTAAAGCAACAAAAATGCGAAACCGATGCATCATCCTATCAGGTGGATATTTACAATAAGGCGTTCTTTATCTAATCTCTACTTGCTACTTATAAAAACTTAAATGAACGAATCGAGCTAGCATGACGTGTATATGAAAATATTTGTCTAATGTGCTGGTTAATAAGAGAATTGAACAAAATAGGAGCTTTAATTTCATCTAAAAACATTGAGAAGGGGTATATTCCGGGAAGTGAGTGCCCAGACTACAAACAAAAATTTGACATGGCTTTGCATATTTCTATTGAAAAATTTAATTGTTTTTGGTTCTATTAAGTATATTTTCTTGTTAATTAAATGTTTTATAATGTGGCGTTGTTTTAAATAGTTTAAAAAATTTTAAGGTAATTTTTAAAAAGGTATATTTTTGTCAAGTATATATTAATATTCTCTAGTAGTCCTAAAAAAAACAATGTATTTATCTATAACATCCTGGTATTAGAGCATTAAATTTAATTTCTCACATTGTGAAATCTTCTTAACTGCCCTTTTAAAACGACTGCAAGTAAGCTTGCCTTTTATGTGTAAAAAAATCAAATGGCTTTGTCAAAATCGGATAGGAAAACGAAAGTTACCGAAGGTAAACTTCGATCGAATGCCGTGGCTAAATTTAAGAGACGCCAATTAACTTGCTCGATTTAGTCGAATCCCGAGTATCATAGTCCCCCCTGCAGGACTAGCTTTAACTAACTTGAACTGAAAGACTTACAACGAGTCGTGGGCTAGCTTTCGCTCAGTTTGAAGAAATTGTAAAATGAGTTGTATAAAACCTCATGTGCCGAGTGTGCCCCAATGTGAGGATCGTTATTCTACAAAATAGGTTTGATACAATATCTGTTCCT